>CM066225.1:2782363-3382363 GCA_033675125.1 Athetis lepigone | reverse complement strand
AACTTTAGATAGACTATAAGAATTTTTAGTAAGTATTACGCTGGCTCTTGTTGTTTAAACAAAGTGTCGAGTTCTGTAGTGCTACATCGGTGGATTAGACCTTTGACCTTATACAATCAGGATCCGCATGACGTCACTAAGGTTTCGTGAAAGCTTTGTTTGTTTATTTTTAGACTTTCTTAGAAATTGGGTTTTATGGTTGGTTTAAATAGGCGGGTGAGAGTATTTTCAATATCAATTTGTTCATACAATGTACAAATTGATATTTTATCGCAAAATCTAGTGAGTTATGAAGAATTTTAAAAATGATAATTTTTACAACGGTTTTTTTTTTATTAAAATACGATTTTTAACTTAGATAATATTGTCGAAATAATTATTTTAATTGATATTTTTAAAATAAGAAGCTGTTAAGAAATTCAATGTAAAAACGGTAGTTTTTACTATGGTATTCAAAAGTAATTTGTGGCTCTATTTAACATGTTGTAGCACGTGATTTTTTTTCAATTTTTATTGTATGAATTTTTTTGCTGATAAAGTTCAGTTAAGTTTAGTTATTTCAAAGAAAACTGCTGCTTAATCACGTTCCTTACTGAAATAAAAGCATTCTAAGCGGAACATTATCGGAATAAAAAAAATACTGATATGAACAATTTGTCGTAATTTGTGGAAACAAAAAGTAAACTTACTACTTTTATTAAAAAAAAAAGACGGGTTGCACTCTGGGAGTGCCGGCAGAAGTGATAACTTGATTATTAACAGCGTGCCACGCGCATCCATGGATGGTGACAGCTGTCTACTATCCATCCGTCCTACGCTTTTCGATCAGGTCACGTGTCCTGACGCGAGTTTAAGATTTTATACCCATTACAGAAAAAGTGCTCAACGCCGCTAAAGAAGTTTTCACTTCAAAAACTGAATATAAACACTGATGATATTCCACTACTAACATACTTAATACTGGACTACATAACAAAAATTAAAACTCCAAACGAAGTCTCTCCAAAATCTTCAAAACTCAGCGTCCATTCATCACGAACTAACACAAGATACCTATCTCATTACCAAATACAAATACAGTTAAAACATTTCACAGGCCCCTATTTACATTATTACATTGCCTAAACGTTGGTCCCAAACATTGGTTGTAATTTATTCAAGGACCAAGGGACCTTCTCATTGCGTTTATGTACATAATAATTATGTGTGTGTGAATTATAATCAGACTTTGATATATGTTTTCTTGTTGAAACTATGTAAACAAAACTTCGGGTTTTGTGGCTGCGTCTATTTTTGTTAGCTAAACTTTGTTGTTTGATATAAGTTTAATTGAGTTTGATGAAGCGGGAAGATGTTTGGCTTGTGTTTTTTGAAGTAAATTCATTAATTACTTTGTCAAAGTAGATTATTATGGTTTTTGGAAGTGTTGTCCTTAATTGTGTTAGAGAACTTGATTATGTTTTTTTTTTGTTTTTCAACACAAAAAATAATGGTATGTTGATTCTTTTCATCTTTTCATGAAAAGTGTTGATTTGGGAAAGTCCAGTGTGTGGGTGGGTTGCTACCTGTTTTTACCTTGGCCAGATTTGGCGGTGGATTGCAAGAAGGATTTTGATGCCATTTTGAGTTGAATAATAGTTATAATGGAAGAGTTTTTAAAGATCCAACCATGTGAGTTGGTAACCAGTTTCGCATAGTTTTTAAAGCGGCCGTATAGTATTCGCAGATTGAGTGTGATGAAGGACCAGTGATCAAGAGTTCTAAGCCGCTCGCTTTAGAACTAGCAACCCAATGTTTCAATGTGAGTTTTTTTAATTCATAATAACAATTACGTACTTTCTAAACTTCTAGGACTTCATTGACATCCCGTACCTCGGAGAAACTCGTAAATTCATTTTTTTGTCACTGACATCAATTGATACAAGTACTCAGGTATCAGAAAGTCTAATAAATTTGTCGTTATAAGGAGTACCTATCGTTTTACCATGTAAAGTAGAAATAGCTGATAATAAAATAACATTACCTGTCCTGGTAACCGAATTCAGGTATGAGCACGTGTCGAATGGGATAGTCTATCCAGTTCAATTAATTATTATTTATACTATGTTGCATTATGTTTATGTATGAAGCATATTATCGGCACAGCACCTACAATAACAGCAAAATAGAATAGACTGTCAAATGTATGGAAATGACAAAAGCTTATGCTCAATAAATAAAATTATCAAGCTGTACAAAATAAAAAGCAGTCTAAGGCCCGTATTAATAGACGTCACTCAACTCCGAGACGCTCTCAAGTCTCTTGCTGTCCTTGTCATTCTAAAGGGAAAAAATAAGGACAGCAATAAACTTGAGATCGTCTCAGAATTGAGTGACGTCTATTAATACGGGCCTAAAAGAAGATTCCGAACACAAAAATTGGAAACCAATTATTTGACACAATAAATTTTATTTTATTAATTTTTTTTTTATTTATTAATATGCTAAGTAATTTGATATGTCATATCAAACTCTAATCTACCATCTATTCTACAATTCTACTCGTGTAACCACGCATGTCTCTTAAATTCCAGATCTCTAGCAATCGCAGTTCTACGGACTTCAAGAAGGTCCAAAAAATTGTTATTACTTATTTGCAGTAAGCCAGGCCGGAGGTCTTAAACGTTGAGCTCGGCCATTGAGGGCCCGCAACTCAGCTTAGCGTAAATAAAAAAAAACAGCTTTTTGTTGATTGCTAGAAATATTTAGTAGTTTCCGGAATTATGTTTTGTATTTTTGCTTTATTTCGTAGTAGATTGACTTGTTTAACCTTTCGACGCCCAAGCGACAAACGGCTGTCACGCTGCTATTGTTTTTTTATTGTGTCTCGAATCACGTATGTTATAAAAATGAATGCGGTGGGTTGGTTTAATTTAAAGGTATAGGTTTGTACTAAATTATGTGTTCATATTATGAAATGATAATACAATTTTCTGCAAAAGGCAAAAAAAAAAATGTATTTACCTCATACTTTAGATACATACATTATAATTATGATTGTAGTTTTAAATTTCATTTGCTTTTTGTTTACTGCTTCGCTCCCATGGATTGCGGGGTGATGGTGTGCGCTTACTTTCAAAATATCTGATATCCCAATTTGATAATTCTCAATGATGATTCCCAATGATATGCAGAAAGAACTAAAAAAAACGACAAGGTGGGTTTTACGTTTATAAAGGGTGTCCAGTGGAAAATTTTCAACTTTGAAATTTCACATAAAAAAAACTACATGGATTTTATTTATTTTTACTAAAACTAAATGTACTACATTATTGCGGATTTCATTTTTTTAACACTATATCATCTAAATGATGGCCGTTTTTTTGTACGCACTCCTATAGTCGAACCCTTACATTTGCAATTACGCGACGGCAAAGCTCTGGAGTAATGCTTTGAATTTCACGGCGAATATTGGCCTGCACGGCTTGAATTGTCCGGGGATTGTTCTCATAAACTTTTAATTTAAGGTAACCCCATAGAAAAAAGTCGCAGGGCGTGAGGTCGGGCGACCTGGGTGGCCATGAGATGTCTCCGTACTTGCTAATCAGTTTATTTGGAAAAATTGTTCTTAACTTTTCCATCGACACTCTAGCTGTATGCGGAGTGGCACCTTCTTGCTGAAATTGTGTCCTATTGTTGTAACCTGAATACAGCTGAAATTGCGGCAGCAGAAATTCGTCTATCATACGGCAATTCACCGCAGCAGTGACTGTTTCTCCTTGGTTAAAAAAATAGGGCCCAATTACACCGCTAGCCGAAATGGCACACCAAACTGTGGTTTTCAAGCAATATAAACGTTTCTGGTGGCGTTCTCTTGGGTTGTTTGGGCACCAGTATCTCATATTCTGTTTATTTACATATCCATCAATGTTGAAATGTGCTTCATCACTAAACAAAATGTTTCCCAACGTGGTAGGTGTTCGAAAGCGTTCCAGCATTGTTCTTGCGAAGGTTTCTCGCAAAGGATAGTCGCTTTCCTTTAGACCCTGAACAATTTGCATTTTGTATAGATGGAGCCTTAATTTCTTCTGCAAAATAACATGCACTGTTGCCTTTTTGATTCCTGTGGAGGCTGCAATTTTCCTAATCGACTTGCGTGGATTCCTAATGATTTCATTTCGAACTTCAGACACACGTTCGGGCGTTGCTGCTGATGTTGATGGCCCTGGAGGAGTTCTGTTGAGCGTTGTCCCTTCTTGCCTAAACCTTAGTACCCACGACCAAATAAGTTGCGTGCCTGGTCCATCACTTAAACGCCGAATATTAAAATGAGTACAAAACGTTCGACGCGCGCGAACCAACGATTCACCATTCTTTAGATATTGCTCAACCGCGAACGAGCGGTGCGCTCCTGTCCAGTGACTCATAGCTACTAACAAATCCGCAAGTACCGTGCTTTCAATGATACCCCTCCCGCTCACCTCACCCCGCTATTATTTCGATAATTGCAGTTTAAAATTGAAAAATTTCCGCTGGACACCCTTTACAAACAATAAGCAAATATTTTCTAACTACCCATACTAATATTATAAATGGAGTTGCGGAATGTTTATAATAGTTACCGTGACCCTGGAACATAAAGGCAATCGAAGGAATATGAGTGGGTTTTAGTCAGTAAGAGTCTGACACGCCCTCCTGCCGCACCCAGGACGGGAGCAGTCATTGGATGATTTCCCACCCACCAAAAAAAAATATATATAAACGGAAAAGTGTGTCTGTGTGACTGTCTATTTGTCTGTCTGTCACGGTAAAACGGAGCGACGAATTGACGGGATTTTTTAAGTGGATATAGTCGAAGGGATGGAGAGTGACATAGACTACTTTTTGTCTTTTTAAAAAAATAAGAAAAAAATAAATGTATATTCTATTTATAAGATCAAACATAACAATATGAACTACTCAAGCGGCCCAAACAAAAATTGACCACCTAGTTACTTACTACATAAGATTTTCCATCTTGTTAAGAACGCAACGATCCTGCAAATGCCCGCTTTGAATGTTTCTATAACTCCGGCCGGGTCCATTCGCGTCCATTTGGGTCCATTACGGAGCCCATCAAATAAAATGAAATCGCCATCTTAAGCATTTCTTTGTCTTAAGCTGCTGCTGAAATCGGTAAATCGTTGGTTGTAACTGTTAGTTGGGTGTAGCTGTTAGAATGTGCTAGGGCGTATTTAGGTCAAGAGAAGTAACTAAGGTGACCTATGCTTAAAAACAAAGTCAAACTCATTATAACAAACAACTTTACCGAAGAAACTTTTTTTTCAATGCTAGTATGTACGGTCAGTAAAGTAGATAGGTAAACAGGGCCGTCATCTACAATGTAAGTTTCCTTGAATACAAACGACAGTATTGAAATGAAATTTATCCTAATTGAAGAACTAGTTATTTTCTACTGTAGTTTTCGCGCGTCTTCTTGTAAATCTAAGCAATATGGTGCTTTACACCCTGTGATAAAGTTCAAATTTGCATAGGGTTAATTTTTATTGGAAAATACCCGTAGGTTTTTGAGAAAACTTAAACTGTATCTGACCGCCCTGTATATTTATCTGCTTTGCTGACTGTACATATGTAACGAAAGCGTGTGCGATCGTCTTGTTTTTATCAGTGTTTTGTTTTCATGTTGGTAATGTGGGAATTTATGTAGGAAACAAAATCACCAATGCGTGTGCGCAATCCTTTGATTAAATTCTGCCTGCTATCTAGGTACATTACGTTCTAAGCAGTATTAACTTTTATCCATAAAGCTGGGCGAGAAACTAAAGATTTTTGAGAAAACTTAAACTGTATCTGACCGCCCTGTATACTTATCTGCTTTGCTGACTGTACATATGTAACGAAAGCGTGTGCGATCGTCTTGTTTTTATCAGTGTTTTGTTTTCATGTAGGTAATGTGTGGGGCTTTATGTAGGAAACAAAATCACCAATGCGTGTCCTTTGATTAAATTCTGCCTGCTATCTACATTACGTTCTAAGCAGTATTAACTTTTATCCATAAAGCTGGGCGAGAAACTAAAGATAGGTAAAAGTTTATTTTTTATTTCTTTGGAAATTGAATTTCAATGATAATGGAGGCGATTCTCTTATTCACATACTAACGTAAATTATAAATCCATAGATAATTTAGATTTGATTTAAACATGGCGTCTAAATACATATACGTCAATTTTCTTCAGGCGCTCTCTAATAAGACAGGATTAAACTAAAATGTATCTTCTGTCCCTTTCTTTAAGAAATGGAAAGAGAAAGATGCATTTAACTTAAATTTAGTTAAGTTTGTGAACAAGAGAACCAGCACCAATGAGACGATATTTAATTATTAAATATTTCGAGGCAGTTAAAACATATTTAAAAGGCGATAAACCAGTTACATTTTTGTTGGAAAAGGAGGAACCCATAATACTGAGCCAAAAGTGATATCTCCTTTCTTAGTTCTCGGTAAAAACACGGTGAGGAAATGGTGTTAATCGCCCTAAATAATTAAGCTTAATGATTTGTAGTCGCCAGTGCTCTGTTCCTTGTGTGAGAGAAATGTTTATATCTGCACTGGAACTTGGCTGTGGCCACATTATCGCAATACGACGAATATTCACGTTACTTACAAAATGCAATAATTAACTTTATTTTCACTGTTTTAAGATATGATTTACGTTGCCCAATTAACACAAAGCATAGCCTACTTGTATAACTCAAAACATCCTAATAATATTATAAATGTGTAAGTTTGAATGTGTGTTTGTTATTCTTTCACGCAAAAACGGCTGAACGGATTTGGATGAAACTTTACAGTTATATAGCTTACACACCAGATTAAGACGTAGGCTACAAAACATTACGCTATGACCTATGGAAGCAGAGCAGTAACCAAAAACTTAATGCAAGGGAGAAACCGCGGGGGACCACTAGAGTATAAAGTTCATTATTGCGTTTTATAAGTATAGAGAATAATAATACTTCGTATCGCGATAATGTACAATCGACCAAATGGAATCATGACCCACCATAAGCTTATTTTCCTACAGACATTCAAATAAAATTAGGTCGACAATCGCGTAAACATGTATTAAAAATGTCACACGTCTAGTCTTATTATTTTGACAGCTTCAAACGATTTGTCGTCGAAATGGGTTATGACTTATGATTCAATTTTGTCGATAGTACCTACAGTTTAAAGGCACATATTATTTTGATGACCGAGTAAAGTAACTCTGTACTTCCTCTAAGATCATATCATATTATGAAAGAAGGTCATTTTTAGTTATTAGAGACTTTGTCTTGGCAAGTTTTTGCCATTGCAGAAGCTTCTCAGAATATATTCAGTTAACAAAGTAAGTACTAAGTATGCAGAGGGCCTAGACAAGTGGCATTGTAGAATAGAAAACAAAAACGAATAGATTGTCAAATGTATGTAATTGACATAAGCTTTCGCTAAACAATTTGACATCTCCATACATTTGACAATCTATTCGTTTTCGCTATCTATTCTACAATGCGACTTGTCTAGGGGGACTGGACTGTCACATAATTGACGATTTCTTGAACAGGAATGTATTCATAAAAAAGGTGTTCTTTTTTTCTAATTTATTTAAAACTAGCTGTTTCTCGCGCTTCACCCGCGTTACTTTAGGTTTTTGGTTACTGCCTCGCTCCCGTGGGACTTAGCGTGATATTATATAGCCTATGTTACTCAGGAATAATGTAGCTTTCGAATGGTGAAAGAATTTTTGAAATCGGTCCAGTAGTTTTTGTTCTTATTCATTACAAACAAACAAAGTTTTCCTCTTTATAATATTAGTATAGACAATCAAACAAACAAAGTTTTCCTCTTTATAATATTAGTATAGATTTAGATTTGAAAACTGTTTAGCTGTGTGTATGAGAAAACTTAAATGATGTTTGACGGAACGACATAGTGATCTACTTTGTACGTGATGAAATTAATGAGAATACAAATGAGGTCTTAAATCTTTGTTTGAAAATATGTCATTTCCGAAGTATATCCAAACGAGCAAAGCCGGTAAACAAATAAATAAATATCCTCGGACAAATGACACACGGTAATTTATAAATATAATTTACATATTATTTACTAGCTTTTGCCCGCGGCTTCGCTCGCGTTAGAAAGAGACAAAAAGTAGCCTATGTTACTCTCCATCCCTTCAACTATCTCCACTCAAAAAATCACGTCAATTCATCGCTCCGTTTTGCCGTGAAAGAAAGACAAACAGACAGACAGACACACTTTCCCAATTATAATATTAGTATGGATAGATAAGCTACACTCAGACACAGAACAAACAATCATGCTCATCACGAAAAGTTTGTCCTGGGTGGAAATCGAACCCACGACCTCTGGCTTAGCCGCCAGGGTCACTAACCACTAGACCAACAGGCCTATAACAACAGCTAGTTCAATATAAAATATTTCTCCTTTAAATAATATCTATATTATAAGTCAGTCCATACTTCGCAATATCTAGTATTCCATTAGAATATAAATTGACTCCTACATTTTATATTGGCTCACAAACTATTACAAAGGGTCCTTTATTACCATAATTTGAACTTATTCTATTCAGCTCTGTGTGGTTAAAGCCTTTACAAAGGAGTACTGTGTAAATAACCTATACTTATTGAAATAAAAGAAAGAAATGTGAAAAATGTTAACCTTTTATCCCTGTATAAGTAATTCGTACTATGTACAATACGTATGCGGAATTAATTTAACAATAGCCAGGGTACCAGTTCAGTGTGTCTTTTATACAAGCCCACAAAACAGCTTGCACTAAAAAAATCTAACCCCTGAATACCGTCGCGGAATGTTTATAATAGTTACCGTGACCCTGGAACATAAAGGGCAATCGAAGGAACATGAGTGGGATTTAGTCAGTAAAAGTCTGACACGCCCTCCCGCCGCACCCAGGACGGGAGCAGTCATTTGATGATTTCCCAATCAACAAAAAAAAACCCTGAATACTATAACTTCTTTTAATTTTGTAGACGCTCTCAAATCAGATACTGGTACCGATTTCCTTCTTCGCAAACTTAACTAAATTTAAGTTAAGTGCATCTTTGTCTTTCCATTTCATTAAGAAAATGACAGAAGATAAAATATTAGTTAAGTCCTGTCAAATTTAGACACTCCATAGATAATTTGGACGCGATTAAAAACATAGCGTCTAAAAATACGTCAATTTTCTTCAGGCGCTGTCTAATTCGACAGGATTAAACTAAAATGTATCTTCTGTTCTTTTCTTTAAGAAATGAAAAGAGAAAGATGCATTTAACTTAGCTACTTCGCATCTGTGAAGACTATGCGGTGGCTCACGGCCTTAGGTACAATGCGACCAAGAGTGAGCTACTAGTTTTTAAAGCGGGTAACAAATGTTATAAGACTGTTTCGCCAGTCACCTTGGGAGGCGCTCAGCTTGCGAGGGTCACAAAGTTTAAATACCTGGGGCATTGGGTCACCGATAGTCTGTCCGATGATGTGGACGTGGAGAGGGAACGCAGAGCATTGGCAGTTCGATGTAACATGCTGGCTCGTAGGTTTGCGCGGTGTACAAGAGAGGTGATAATTACACTCTTTAGAGCGTATTGCCAATCTATGTACGGTGGGCAAAGCAGATAAGTATACAGGGCCGTCAGATATAGTTGAAGTTTTCTCAAAAACTCACGGATATTTTCTAATAAAAAATTAAACTATAGTAAAAAATTACTAGTTCTTTAATTAGGTTAAATTTCATTTGAATACATTCATTGGTATTTAAGAAAACCTCAATTGTATATGACGGCCCTGGATACTTTTCTGCTTTGCCCACTGTACACTTGTGCCCTATGGGTTAGCTATACAAGAAGCTCGTACAATGCTCTGCGAGTCCAATACAACAATGCCTTCCGAGTTATGTTGGGGCTTCCGCGCTTTTGCAGTGCGTCGGGGATGTTTGCTGAGAATGGCGTACCAGATTTTTACGCACTGATGCGGAAGCGGATAGCATCCCTGATGCGGCGAGTGCGCGACAGCTCCAACAGCTTGGTGGCTATAGTAGCCGACAGGATGGACAGTCCAATGATGTGGCATTGGATGACCAGCCATTGTGCGTCATTCCAGTATTTAAAATAACTTGTGTAGTTCTTATTATGTATGTATGTATGTTTTGTGTATAAATGTGTATGTTTTACCTATGGACTTATGGTCTGCAATAAATTTTATTATTATTATCTCCTTTATTGACTTATAAAACATAAAAAATACATTTTTAAATATTAATTTATAAAAAAAAAACATTTAAAAATATAAAATTTAGTAGCCCACCGGTATCGGGAACAGGGTCCAAGCTACCGGTGGTCAGGGCTCTAGAGAAAGAAACCTCCTGACAATGCGTGCCGTGTCCAGTAATACTGCCTTCTGAATCAAGCGCTTGATCCAGCCACCTAACGAGAGCCTCTTTAGATGTTGATCGAGGCTCTTGGCTATTAAGCCATTGGCAGAAACAACTATCGGCACAATGATCGCTGAGTCCACATCCCACATGTCGACAACCTCGCGAGCCAAGTCGATATACTTAATTTGTTTATCTTTCTCGGCCTTCACGAGGTTTCCGTCATGCGGGATCGTAACGTCAACGAGCATTGCGCGCCGCTCCAATCGATCCACCACCACTATATCAGGCTTGTTTGCTACAACAGTCCTGTCAGTGATGATGGATCGATCCCAGTACAATGTGACATTGCCATCTTCGAGAACTGGGTCGGGCACATACCTATAGTACGGTACTTCAGATTCTACGAGGCCGTATCTCAGAGCAAGTTGCTGATGGATAATCCTGGCCACGAGGTTATGCCTATGCAAGTACTCTTCGTTAGCTAGACGAGAACAACCAGAGATAATGTGTCGTATTGATTCTCCCGGCAGGTGACACGCCCGACATATGACAACCGTACCATCCTTCACAATAAATCTCCGATAATTCTTCGTCATGATAACTTCGTCCATAATTGCACAGACAAAACCTTCGGTTTCCCCAAATAGGTCACCGAATCGCAGCCAGGATACGGACGCTAAAAAGTCTACATCAGGCCCATGTAGGGCCCGGAAAAACCGTCCGTGTAGCTCCTTACTCTGCCATACCTCCTCGCGATCTTTCGTCTCAAGTACTACAGGTTTGCGCCAGTTCTCTTTACCTAAGGAGAGCGGAGTGAGGTCCTTGTCCACAGTGACCACATCTCGGTGCATCCCCACGTCAGCTTTAAGGAAATAATCCCTGAGGCTGTATATCTCGCGGTTGTGGAGAGACTTAGCATTAAGAAAGCCTCGTCCTCCACATTTCCGTGGGATATACAGTCTCATCACTGATGATCGCGGGTGATGCATCCGATATGCCGTCAACAATGTACGGACCTTCCTATCCAGGGCGTCGAGTTCTGTTTGAGTCCATTTGAGTATGCCGAAAGAGTATTATTATTATTATTAGTTATTATTATTATTATTAAATCTGTTCGGCTTGCCCTTATTTCGAACCTAAAGCGAGTTGCCGACCAAAAACTATGGTAAGTTAGTGTAGCTTAGCTTAGTACAGGTAAATAACTGTATAATGGTCGAATACCCAAGCTGTCAACTCAAACTGTCGTCTTTGTCATTCAAAAGGAATAAAATAAGAGCAGCAACAGAATGGAGAGCGTCTTGAAATTAAGTGACGTTTGAATATTCGGGCGTAAACTATTTGAGATAAAAAATGCATCAACTACACTAAACTATGTTTGGTTAGTTTTTGGTCTGCATCGTTAGGTACGCCACTAAACTAGCAACGTAGCAAGCAACATAGTACATGAGACTTATCATCATTGTCTCTTTTTATGACTGCTCCCGTCCTGGGTGCGGCGGGAGGGCGTGTCAGACTCTTACTGACTAAATTAATTGTCTCTGTGATGGCAACGCATCTCCGAGCATCTGGTTTTGCAGATGTCTATAGGCATCGGTGACTATTTAACATCAGATAGTACGTTAGATTAACTGTCATCCAATGAGATAAACCAACTCTAATCCATACTTATACTTTAAATAGAACTTAGGATATCTACGCAGAAAAAACCGCGGGGAAACCTAGCAGGTTATAAAACATTAGGTAAAATAACGTTTTTAAATATTTGTATCAATTTTAATTTGTGGCAGCCCTAACAATTAACCACCTACGCGAAAACGAATGAATTAATCATTTTGCCTGTACAACTTTTTAACTAATTTAACAACCATTCAAAATAGAGTCTTTTGTCCTCGTAATAAGGTACATTAGTAACCAATCTGTATCCAGTTCAAATCATTGGTCATTGAACCACATAATTACTTTGCGAAGTCAGCGAACGACGTCCAAGTTTGTAAAATGTTCGGCCAAGTTCGGGCAAGTTCGGGAAAGTTCGGAAAGTGACGAATCATGTCGGCTGCTGATGACGTACGAAAATGTTATCATGGTACATTTGCTTCTGGATTCTTTGGAGTTTAATGTTGGAAAAATATTATTTTTGGCATATTATTATGGTGTATAAAAAGTTATGACATTTTGAGACGTTTTGGTTGCGTCACTGTATTTAGCCTACGTTATGCCAGGGTGGGATGGTTTTAAAACTTATTGTGAAAAAAATTAGACTTATGTTACATAGTAAATTGGTTCCGTCAAACTTAAATTTTGTGATGATTCAATCGTTACATATTTTTTACAAAGAAAAAACTAAAAAGAATATAAATAAAATTAGTGTGTCCTAAATTGCATAACTAACCAAGAACTTTTTTACTCCAACACTGGTTTTTGTTTACATTTTTTTTTCACATAAATTTCAAGTTCAATACTATTTATAAAACCAAGCCAATGATACTTAACAATATATTTTTTCAGTGAAAACATGATTCCAGCCAGACCTATATTTTATCAGAGGTTACCCTTTCACAAATAAAATATTAAATAAACTTAATTAAACAAAAATGTTTAAACACCTACACTTTTAGGAACAATTACTTCCACAGTTGAAATCTTTAAAACTCTTTTGCATTTTCATTTAAGGCTTCCTTCAGACGAAAAAAATAATGTCGGCGCGACTATCATCGTGGACATGCATTATCTTCCACATGTCTTCTTTTAGCAGGCCATTCATTAAAATTTGTTATTTGGGAGTACTCAAATATTTGATATAATTAATTTTGCGCGGCAACAGAAATAATATATGTCTAATTATCAAGGTTCACGGGTTTACGAGATCTGATGACAGACAGTCAGACAGACATTCTGCGGAGTCTTATTATTAGGGTCTTTTTTTACCCTTTATGTACGTAACCCTAAAAACGGCCGTGGTTTTTTTTATAAAATAATAAAATACTGGTATATTAGTATGCGCTGGCTATTGGTATCGGTTTAACCTGATTGCCTACAAAAATCGTTGATAAAATGTATTTAATTGTGTCGATACTATTACAAAATGTTGTTTAATTACAACGTTTTATTTTAATAGTTTTTCAACGCGAATTATTAACAGACGCCTATAAACAAGTGTGAGTGTAGAATAGATTATACAGTATCGGATTAACAAAAACTAACGCTAAGCAATCTGGTATTATTCATCTATTCTATAATATCTTCATCAGTCTAGAGCTACCAAAGATCGGCGTCAGTCGTTCGTATGTTCGCACCCTTAGTATTTACAAGTGCCAACACTGGACCCCATAATTAATTTACCTTTCCCCGTTTTTCTTTCAGCCGAGCCCAGATGTTTAGTTCTAGCAACCATAAATCATTAGCAGTTGGTTTGTTCAGGGAGTTGTATAATACAACTTTTACTTAGGTATATTTTCGGAAATGCTTGGAATATTTTTCGCGTTTTAGGGAAAGGTTTATTATACTGTGGAATATTTTTTTCATAGTATAATAAAGCTTCTGTCGTAGTGATCGAGTGGTTAAGGCTTCTAATGCATGCGTGCTCGAGTTTTTGTTTATGGATGGAAAATCGTCAAATGACTGTCTCGGCCTTTAGTGTCAGACTTTTACTGACTACTGAAAACTACCCATGTTTCTTTTTTGTTTTTGGGGAGTGGAAAATCATCAAATGACTGCTCCCGTCCTTTGCGTCAGACTTTTACTGACTAAAATCCACTTATGTTCCTTCGGTTGCCCTTTATTTTCCAGGGTCACGGTAACTATTATAAACATTCCGCAACCCCGGAAGGCGTTGGCCCGGAGGGGGTTGAGTGGTTGAGTCCGCAGACGTATTGAGAGGGGATTTTGTACGTCTGTTGTAGGCATTTTACGTCCGCAGATGCGTCGGCTTCGAATCCGATAGTTGGCGGTTTTTGTGGAACTGATCAAAGGGTTTTGGCACGGACGTCCGATGTCTGTCTACACGTCTGATGATGCATCAGTTTGATTAGAGTTGCGACTGAGTTATGTTGTTAATTAAGGACATAGATTTCAGTCAATTATGTAGCCCCGTATGATGTGAAATGAGAGTAAATGTCTAAAATAGTATAAAACTGCCTAGTGCAAAAGTATGTGAGGATCACATACTTTTGCATTTCTAACAATCGTACGAAATAACTATTTCTTAATGAGTACGAAGTGATTTTATAGTTTAAACTTTCCCATCTTAATTAATTTCATCGTTAAGATCACTTACGTTCGCAATAAAAACAAGTTTAACACTAAAACTTAGTATATTGCTAAAATACCTGCGCATAATAAAGCCAGCATGTGTTGAAGTCAATTTAAAGTTAGCACGTGCACAAAACTTCAGCCTTCCCTGGTTTTCTTTCAGGATATTTATGTAAATTTGTACACGGCGGAGATAACATCGCTGGGGCGTGAAGTATGTTAGTGTGACGTATAAGAATGTAAGTAAGAATGTGTTAAACTCATTTAAAATCAAGTAAATAATGTGTTACATCAGAAATATTTTCTCATTTTGTGAAAAATGTAATGGCTTCTTACCTTAACTAATCCACAACTAAGCAGTGTCTAAAATTTATTTTATTTTATTTGATGTTTTTTAATAATACATAATATCATAAACTCATATTGTAATTGGTCGTGTGGCCCAGTGTATAAGGACATCCGGGCAAGTGTCAATGTGACTTTTTTAATTCATATGTACTTTTGAAAGTTTATCTTGGACATCATTGACAATCCGGGCATTGCGAAGCACGTTAAACAACAGGTTTTTTTTTTTGGTGAGTGGGAAATCATCCAATGACGGTCCTCTTACTGACTAAAACCCACTCATGTTCCTTCGATTGCCCTTTATGTTCCAGGGTCACGGTAACTATTATAAACATTCTGCAACTTAAACAACAGGTTCTGATTTGTAGAACTTTGTTATGAGTCGTCAGAAGCAAGTCTGACCAGTCTAACTAAGGGAGTATCGTGTCACCCAGTGGTTAGGTTGTGGAGGTCTGATAAGAAGTCGCTTCAGGTAAAACACCATTCAGCTGAATCTAGTTAGGATGAGAGCCGACCCTAACATATTTGGGAAAAGACTAGGAAAATGGGATGATGATTCGTATTATACTTTTGCATTTCTCGGGACCCTGGGGTCCCGGCCCTTTGAAAGGCGTACGAGGGGCCGAAGCCAACTCGCAGAGGCCCCTTGAATAAAGCTTTATAATATGAAGTGAGGCACCAACCGGCGATTATCCCTATGTGCACCACTCAAGTGCACCTAAGGTCAACCCCCGGTTGGTGGTGGTCTATACTTATTATTATAATTATTAATATATTATAAAACGGCTAAACATGGAGAACTTAATGCTTATATAAAAAAAAACCAATGTATATTTTACCCGTGTTTGCAATGAATAAATGATTTATGATTTATATAGTATATTTAGAGTATATAATATATAATAATATATTTAGAGTACAAAAAGTGCTTATAAAACTGTAAAAAGCAGAATAAAACACATGTTGTACAAACAAAAATTTGGATGAAAGGCTGTTCTTTTAGCTGGTGGCTCGCCGCCGCCCGAGCTGCTGGCGCGCGCGCTGAAACAAAAATTTGGTTGAAGCACTGTTTTTCCAGCTAGTTAGTGTTAAGGAGAAACAAAATGTTTTATCTTGAATAATACATGTAAAACATTTTTCTTTGGCCTGCCTACCTAATGCAGGCCAATGCTGTTATCCCACTCAGCTAGCGAATACAACTTCAAGATTATTTGAGCTAAAATCAAGTTTTAAAACATTCATGTAATATTTAAATATTTCAATTATTAATCCGCAGGCTTGTTCTAGTACTTATAACAATGTGTCTAAAAGAAACAAAATTTTCAATAAATTCTCATGTTTGAAAGAAAGTTTACAGACTAATAACAATGTCTACTTTGCATTCATTTGTAAAACAGTCGGGAACTATGAACAAACTTTCACAAATTAAATATCAGTAGAAATGATATATTGTAATAGCCCGCGCGCCTTAAGATTACTGAGATAAGACATTTTAATAATTACAAAATAGATCTACACCTAATTATATAAAAAGCCTGACTATCTGAATGTATCATTATAATTATCTTTCCATACTGGGTGTAGGATAACAAAAATCCGCGAAAGCCAGACAGGCTTTGTTTTTATACTTTATTAGTGTAAAAAAAAATTACCTATATAGAGAAAAGTATGATAAAAAAATTGTATTAACATTTATGGTGAGAACGAAAAAATCCGACTCCTGCATCATTAATGGTGAAAGTCAATTGTGTAAACAGTATAACAACGGGTAAAAAAGTGACAGTCATTGTACATTGACAAAAATCTGAATTAGTCGAACCAAGAAGTATCTTGTTATCCAGAAACTGCGTTGAAGAGGTCCGATATACTGTCATTCTATGTACCTAATATATTGATATTCAGCTGCATCCTGTATTTCGGTTTGTAACTTTGTAAGCCGAACCAAACATAGTTGCCTAAAGTATAGGGAGATGAAAGGTGTGAAATACGTCGTGATAGTTTGTATAAATATTCGTCCTAAAACCGCATGTAAAAGTATGTAAAGCAGTTAGTATAAAACAAGACTGCAAAGCAAAAAGTCCACAAAAACAGACATTAACCATTCTTAGTGTGGTTAGTCGCATTGAGCTCACGTAAATATTTCATTAGGCACATTTGGCGCGCGTCTAAGTTTGTTGCATATAATGAGTTGCGAGCTTTCACGTTGAGCGGCCGCGCGGTTGTGTGCTCTCAGCGTGCAGTGGTGCACTCAGAGTAAAGTCTGTTTTCATTCAAATAATGTTGCAATAAGGTTTTGGTGAGAACAGCTTTTCCTGCTTTTGGTTGAGATTAGACGTTCAGGTTTATCTGGTCTGTGATTTCTCTAAAGAGTGCTGACACTTACAAGTTCTTATCTAGGCGAGCGCCCGTAGGCTACTCTTTTTACCTTTCGACGACCAAGCGTCAGCCTGCTGTCGGGCTGTTATTGTCTATCTATTGTGTCACGAATCACGTGTGTTCGAACGATTAAATTAATAATTATAAGAAATAGCAAAAGACACTTTACTACATCCACTGAAGAAAATGACAGTTAATTTAATAAATCATTAACCAACACAAAAGCTAAATAACAAGTGATGTTTTTAGATAGTAGAGTGTAAAATATAAGAATTACACATAAATAAATAATTACCCACTGTATCCCTAACCTTGCACGGCAGTGCTTAATTGGAGCAGCTCGACTTGTCTTGAAGGCTGCATCTATATTGCAGTTTTATTGCACGCCAGTGCTTTCAAATAATTTACTTAAGTTTATGTTATGGAGTGAGAAATTATTAAGTATGTATTATGTGATAATTGAAATGAAGTTCATTGTTAACACACACAATTGTTAAAATCCTCACCAATTGAATAATCTCAGCCTAGTAGGGGTTTTTAGTATCCCCATGTTTATCTCTCATTTTGATCAATGTCACCTGCATCTACTCCGCTTTTAATTGGCATAGCGTGCATGTTATAATATCTTTTCTCGATAAATGGGCTATACAACACAAAAAGATTTTTTCAATTCGAACCAGGATATTCTGAGATTTGCTCGTTTGACCAAACAAACAAATTTTTCATTTTTATGTAAAATCATTTTTATTCTGTAAATAGTTGTCAATATTATGATTTTGTTATTTTAAGCAAATGATGGGGCCGGTGTTTGCTAGCTGGACTGCTCTGAGAAGAAACGTCCGAAACAAACTCAGAGGTATAAGTCTCTTTTAGTCCATACAATCGTATTGGTCAAAAATGTGCGAGAATCATGAAGGTTAATGTCTAAGGTACTCTTGATGAGAGAAGCACACAGATTTGAGTGGAACTGCCCAGGCAGTGCAAGCATTTGTCAGTAATCGTTTAGCTTAACTAAATCTTTAAGGAGCCCAACATCTTATATAACGTATGATATTCGTATAGATTTAATCTCCGTTACTTCTATACTTATCTCAAACAGACAAACATAGATCAACTTATCAAGTCATTTCACTGCTGCAGACAGCAGGAATTCGTATATTTCCCGTAATTAATGGCTACTAGTTACCTCCAACCGCACTGGTTAGGCAGAAACGTCGCGCGGTAATTACCGTGGAGACACTTGACGTATCTGTGCGGCGGAATCTCATTTAATGAGCATTTTCTCAACTATTGTGGTGACTTTCAGTCTAACTAGATGCAGCTGAAACTTATTGTAATAATCTGATTGCAATGTTATGTTATTCTGCTGCTAAATGAACTACTGTCTATCTGATCTTTTCAATCCAGTTACTGTGTGATACCATTATGAAAAACTAGGTTACATGGAACCCGTAACGACATTATGATTTATAAAAGTTAACCGGAACCAAAGCCAACGCCTTACGCATTTTTAAAGCATGGGGTTATAAGTACACATACACCCTAAACTGGACAACTTCGAAACAACTGGACCCATTTTAATAAAACATGTCTCAGAACCATCGCTACTCCACCTGACGAACAAACTGACACCCACACACACACAAACTAACTGCGCAGCCAGATAATAACGATAAAACGTTGTCGTGTGTACAAGCATAACATAGTCTTTGACCAGCTCAAGTACTTATTGCCACTTTAACCAGGCTCTTGGTAGATTTAATTGGTGGTTTTGGTCATTAGTACGTGTCAGATATTGTAGTCGAATTATTTTAGGCCACATGCTATGAAAAACACGCAAGTCACGCATTGCGTTACCATCTGATTGCGTTGGTGTCGAAATGTGGTGTTAATTTTTAAACATTTTTTTCAGAGAATTTATTGTGATAAAAATAGGCTTTCTTTTTTTCTAATTTGTGTTCTTTATTTTATTATGATTATATTATGGTTAATAATGCAAACCTATTATAGTCCCAAAGCAAAGACCTCTTCTCATACAGAGCCCCACGCTTGGTCAATTCGGATAGACCATTATAGGTCATAAAAATACAGGTTTCCTCACGATGCTTTTCCTTTATCGACGGTGATGTCCATGACAAACTTTAGAAACAGTGTCATCATCTCCCTAGCCTATTCTCAATTATGTTGAGGTTGGTTTCCAGACTACTTGATTAAGCTGGATATCAGAGCTTTACGTAAAGCGACAGAATATGACCTCCACAATCCAGTTTCTGGACAAAACGACACCCCTTAGTTAGACGGGTTGGACTTTCTGCTTTCTAACTACCCCTAACAACTGTTAAAGTTCCGCGTATGACAACCGAGACCAACGGCTTGACGTGCTTTCCGAGACACGGAGCGTCAGTGATTTACAAGAAAAACTTAAAAAAGTACATTTGAAATGAAAAAGTCACATTGGTACTACCGATAAATGTACCATGGCCTTGTCCAATGGCCCTGCTCTTACTTGCCTTAACCACTGGGCGCCTTAACCAATATTATAGAATTTCTATTAAGCCTTCTTTTCCTAGCTTACACAATAAAGCTTTGTGCATAACAATCAGCCCTTAGCTTTTACGATAACCATCAATGTAATATTTATTACCTATTGTTCGAGTGACAAGCGCAGTTACAATGATTTCCCACGAGTACGGTAACTTTCCCAAGATTAAATCAACTAATTTCATTGGGAGATTTTCGATAGTGAAACTTTAAATTTAGTTTTGTGTCATAATGATTTTAGTTTTACTTTTTGGGTGCCTAGAACTAGGTAACTGAGATAGGTTTTTCGTGCTTCCCAAGGTCAGTCATGTCTTAGATGGTTATCAAATATATTGAATGGAGAAAACTACATTAATACTTGCCCACAACATCCGTACGACATCCAAAAACTAGCCGCAGCCCGCGACTTTACCCTATTTGTTTCCGTTTCCATGGAATTTTAGGAATAAAAACAATGTCTTATGTCCTTTCTTAGGCTAAAACTGCTGAACCGATTTAAATTAATTGTAAACTTTACACCTACGTGTTAATGCATCTGTTTGACATGAACGCCGCACGCCCCGCTCGCTGAACGCTCGATTTGGGCAGGCACTCTAGTGCTAAACTTAGGGACCATCTCCACGTGCGAGGGAATCGCGACGGATCCGCGCTTGTATAGTCGGTTCATCTTCACGAACGAGCTATTAGTCCTTGAGCGTATTGCTGCGACTCGTAACAGAATCGTCGCTTATCCGTGATAACTCGTGACGAAATCACTGCGTTTCCGAGACGAGACGTTAGAGAATAGTTTTAAAAGAGTTGAATCGCCACGCTTTTTGAATGAGACGAATCACCACGCTCTCGCTTCGACAGCGCCAATGCCAATCACAACAGGCGCCCCGATACTACTATTTTTTGTTCGCTCTCAGCCACTCGTCGTATCGTCGCGATATAATTGCCGTGTGTAGACACGTTCTAAAAGAGTGTATTGGAATATGTGGCACGAAGATAATATCGCCACGATTCTCTCGCTCGTGGAGATGGTCCCTTACCCTTAACGCACATCCAAAAAAGTTACACGACATAGGTAACTCTAGCTAAGCAATATGGCGCTTGTTATCACTTCTACACCTGACAGATTTAAAAGAGTGTTCGATTTTTGTACGCGTGTACGGAAAAGTTTTCACCAAAAAGTTTTTAAGAAGCAAAGTTTTAATAAAGAGTGCTTTGAGACTTATTTTTGTGTGTTTCGGCTTAATTTTTTGCTGCCGAAGAGTTTTGAGGATAAAGAAAGTGAAGGACACATCGATTCTAAATTCTGTTTTGAATGTATGAAGATATGAAAAGTTTTAAATGGTACTTTGTAGAGGAAAAGTTATAGAAAAGAATGTACTACACTAGACAGATAATTGTATTTTAAGATATTTAAAGCCTTAATATAATCAAGATTGCCGGGTTTCGTTGAATGCGAGTGGCGCAGGACCGATGCATGTGAAGATCTTTGGGGAAGACCTTTGTCCAGCAGTGGACGTCTATCGGCTGATGACGATCAAAACGATCATTATTTTATATGCATTCTCGTATTTACTTGATGAAAACTACAGTTTTCTAATGACTAGCTGAAGAGTAATAATCTAAGGAACTATGGATACCAGTAGGACAGGAGAAAAATGTGTTTTCAATAACCATACTTATGAGGAATAGAAAAAAGCTATTAAACATTACGATATAATGCACGGGATCAAAACAGTATCCAAAGATTCAAGTATAACTGCAAAGGACAAGTTATTAAATAAAATTACAAAAAAAAAACAAAATTTCTTTACAGAATATGCTAAAATATCCACCGTTTCCCAGCTAGCGGCTGAATAAAGATTGTATCTGTGCCGCTATTGACAATCTCTATTACCTTAAAAAATAAAGTGCACGATAAAAAATATTCCGCTACTAAGAAAACGGCTCCCTTATGGACAATGTACTGAGATAGAAATAATATACGAACTTTATCTTATCTGAAAGATTATAATTTGTTATTTTCAAAGTTTGCAACAAATTTCTTAAAAGGCATCCTCTCTCCTCCCTATCTACCGGAGGGTAGA
The DNA here is from genome assembly GCA_033675125.1 of Athetis lepigone. Lineage (NCBI taxonomy): Eukaryota > Metazoa > Arthropoda > Insecta > Lepidoptera > Noctuidae > Athetis > Athetis lepigone. Next base: position 3,360,351 of record CM066225.1, on the reverse strand, counting down.
TGAGTACTTATGAGTACTTATGATTACACTTAGTGGACCCTGGGTGTCCCCTGTATTTAACTAAATGATTTTGATCAGTTATTAAACAAATGAAATGGTCTCTGGTTAGGATCTGTCAACTCAAACGGAATCTCCAAATTGGTTAAAGTTACGGAAGAAAAAAATAAAAGCCTTCACCACACAGGTGCGTTAATATCGGTTAATAATGTCGTATGCGTTATTGAGATAGACACATTGTGACTAGACTTCTGTGATAATTATCGCACGAGAAAAACGCAGTAGTATTCTAGGAATCGAGACGTATTATCATAATAATGAATGCAATATTATCGACCGACAATAACGTCCATGTGTGGTAAGGACCTTAATATCACTGCACAAATTCATGAAATCAGCATAAATTTAACTAAAGTGACATTGGAGTAGTCCAAAGTGTGTCATCTGGAGTTCCAGACAATTCAATTCAATTTATTTATTTCAGACAATAGTCCATAGGGTTGGCATGACAAAATTACTTTAAAAAAGTGGATACTTATCCAGTGGCGTAGCAGAGGGGAGTTCCACCAATCTCTGTGAAAGAATAAATAAATGAATTCATAAATATTGTATGCAATTTTAATTAGTTTCCCTTAACGTTTCGACGACAAAGCGACAGCCGGATGTCGCAATGCAATAGTCTTTCTTTATTAGTTTAATCTTCATTTATGAAATTAATGTATAATAATGAGCCTAGCGCAGAAAAAAAACTACCTTCAATGCCAAATACCGTTCCAAAAATAAATAATTCCCGGATCTCTTAAACCGTTTCTTAGAAACCACCTTGTCAAGGTTACCATCTCGAAAAAACGTATCTACACTGTGGTTTGACATTGTAATATGTCCCTGTTGTACAATTCTGTGTACGTTGAATGTCGAACAGGCTGTTTGAAATGTTTCCCTGAAGTGCTATATGCGTTAGAGATAGAGAATTTGTAACAATTGCTGGTTTTGAACTGTCGGCTTTAAAGTGGTTGAAAGTTTATAATTAAGTATGAGATTTTTAGGAAATTTGATGTTGGGGACGTTAAAAATGTTGAAAGTTTAAATGACGACTGTCTAGATTTGCAATATAAAAAATCCCTGCGGAAACGGAGCTTACAAGTTTAAAAAAAATACATGCCATACCGTGATGCGACCGTCATTTTGGAATTAATTTATGGATTCAAATGGGATTCATATTTGTTTTAACGCGTTCCAATCGGTAGTTATTTTGCTGAATCTAGTTGTTCATTCTATTACTTTTGGAGGTCTTTATGGGACGAACAAGCAAGAAGTTCTAAAACACTTTTTCATGAACTCTTAAAAACCTTGTATACTATTTTCTTGTTGCTTTTATGTGGCAATAATGAAGGTATAAAGCAATATGTAACATTGAATACTTAATTAGCCGGTCTAATCGCTGCCACAGGGCATCGGGTAATGGAAAATCCTGATTATTGAATGAATAAAAAAGCCATTTTTGTGCAAATGCCCAAAAGATAATTTATGTACTGTCCAACAATCTTCTTCGAAAAGTTCAATTTATGTAACTTTTTTTATGTTTACTTCCATCATTATTGAGAAGGCGACCAAATATTGATGAAACGACAATCCAACATGACAGGGGAGAGATCAAGCGTAGGACCAACAACTTTAGATGCTCGAAGGTGTCACCAACTTCCAAGCTCTGAGCTTCTACAGGGGAAACCCAGTAACTTTTTTTCTCAGAAACAGGAATTGAAAACAGGACCCCTTAATAATAGGATCATGTGGTATTTGTAAGCTGTCAAAATGTAATTCTCCTATAGATTTCCAATAACTATGACACCTTATTATGTCACAAGCTAGCATAACCCGATTTACTTGTTCTGTTTATTGATTTCAAAACAATTAAAAACCCAATTTTACAGTAAATTGAAAACAAATCGGATGCTAAGGACTAATAAAAGATAGGTTTTATAAAAATTATATCTTAGATTTATCGGTTAATAGTGTCAAATACCATATAATCTAGATAATAAGATACATAACTCTTCATAATAGTAAAGAACACATTTTTTAATAATCTTGAAGCTAAGTATATCTTTTTAAATAAAAAACGCAGCGACATAAACGCTCTTTACCGTAAATCAGAAAAAAATCCACGCTAAACTTAAGTGGCAATTTAGATCATTGAAAAATCTTTTGATACAAAAAATACGCAACGATTTTCTTCTCAAGATGGTCCCAAAGCATTCCCTTGCGATATCTTCGTCTATCTCTGATTGTGTGTTTATCGTTTTAATTTGTTTATAAATAAGTATAATGAAGGCATCTATCACGGCTCCCTAGGCTTACCTTAGAAAATGAGGCCGAGTTTTTAAAAATAATTGGGTCGAGATTAATAAACTTAATTAGAAAGTATTTCGGTTAAGTTTTATTACTGTCGACGTAGCACAATTTTTAATCTGTAATGCAAGAAAGAGACGGAGAATAGGCAAGACGACAAAAACACTAATTTGTCAGTCAGGTAGTTTATCAAAATAATTAGGACACATATTTTTCTTTTGAAGTTGAAGTTTCGCGTGAAGTTACACCTAAGTACATTTTTTTACTGAACAATGAGGTCACAATTCCCTTCTCTGGAACTTTAATACTCTTTATCTATGCATTTTTTTTTAATTTTATCAAGTTCAAAATAGGTGTAGTATTTTTGAACGGCCTAACGACGGCTTTAACAGAATGTAATTTTTATGCAGTCGTCATCCCTATTGCTAAGCTAAAGTAAGTGCTAAGTAACGTGTATTTAATTTGATTTCTTCCAAGCGTAAGTTTACAGTCTAGAGAGGCCCCAGAGGATCGAGTTGTTTTCTATAAAAATAAAAAATAGTAATTGTTTTTTTAGAGATGTTGTTTCTTGTTTCTAGATTGACAAAGTCAATAATAAAAAAAAATCAATCACCTCTCTATCATATTAGTCATCTCTTTATCAAATTACTCTAAAATTACAAACTAAAATGCCATAAATTCACAATTTTATACGAAAGATTTATTTGCATGATAAATCTTTTAACAATCAAAATCCAGCCATCACTCACATCTGACACATTTCTAAAATCCCGACAATGTACAAAACCTGAAAACCTGAAAAGGGAATAAAACGCTCTGATTACAAAACAGCGTGTCAGCGGCGCCATTGTATCAAAAATCACATTTTATATTCCATATTGAGATTTCTCACAGGTGGCGCGGAAAACATTACGTCATTAAAACAAAATAACTTTATCAATCCTGCCAAAAACTTTCATCTTTAATCCTCAGTGTTAAGGACGAAAATACATTTTTGGCGCCGCATAAATAACTTTGTAAGGGAAAGCAACGGTTTTCATTGAAATATCTAATGAAACTTGACAAATGAAGAAAGTTGCTGGAACACAAATCTTTGGGCTTTGTAAGTCGGAGCTAGATGACTTGAAGTTAGACCTCAACTGTGACACCTAATTTTAATTTAGAACCTTGAAAGTGGTAAATGTTCGGTGCGGTATAAATAGTAGTCAATTCTATTCTATTTTTGTATAAAGGCAAGCATAGACAAAATATTTTTTGCCGTAAGTAAGTACCAATGAAAGTTTTTCTAGTTTTATGTATTTTTTAAGTCAATTTAGGACATAACTGAAATCCCATACCACGGAAAGCACGGAAAAACGTTAGTCCCGGTTCTTTTTCGTAAATCAATGACCGTCGCTACTGATAGATGAAAAAGTGTAACCAATACCAATGCCAAAATAATTAGTGATGCGTTACCTAGTTAGTTATTATCGAAACTGAATCAAACAGGTAATAATGTTAAACATTTAATAATTATTATCATGTAAAGTGGTGTGTGGCGCAATAATTTATTCGCTTTAATTATTTTTTTACATTAATTAGAATTCTGAATAATTCTTAAGCATTCAACATCTTTTTTTCGTAATTGATATTTTATATAATAAAATTAAACTGCCACTGATGGCATTGTCATCAACTTAACTGCTCAAATGTGTCGTCTCAAACGAATACAGTAACACTACTTATAGCCAATACATTTTTTTTATAAAGCGCCATTATTATCAATCATTATGGTGAATAAAATAAATAAAAGTACTTATTCATTGTTTAAACTTTTGTTAGATACAAACCGCGGACAATTGATTGAAACAGAAAATTTTCCGAAGCTCACAAATGTACCAGCGGGTTGAATAATTAAAAGCAGAATGGCGCAAGTGTCCAACTTGTCTCAAAGTTGGCTTGTTTTGAAGTATTATTGCTGTGGTCCAATTGGAGGCGAGAGAGAGAAGAAATAGCATTTATGTAAAGGGCTTTAAAGTATATCATACTGTTCCTATCTATTCGTAGACTAGAGTTTTTTTCTTCAAAATGAACTTTGTTGCTTTAGAAATAAGCAGTCATGGTTTTTTTTTTAAAGTGGCGCAGTAATGTCGTCCAACTATTCAAAAAGCGACGCCATTGGTCTGATCAAAAGTAAATTTAAAGATATATTTTTTTAGTTTTTTCTCCTGAAACATTATCGCGCCAGTGCCTTGGTACATAGTATTTTACACCCATGTCGTTGAAGTGCCGACCATTGTACTAATAAATGTAAGCCTGCTTTTGGCTCCTATATTCCTAGGTGGGACGACTTTAGTCACTTTTTGAATGCTCATTTTCCCACCTGAAGATAACCAATTTCTGTAATATTTAAAATAATCGCTTCATCGTATGCCTTATACCACAAAATAAAATAATCTTCCTTGTGCCATTATGGATTGTTAACACCAATTAATAAAGACCTCCAACCAGCCGTGAAACGTGCCGTATTCAAATGGACATAAGGGCCTTCGAGGGTTTAAATCTGACTGGTTATGTATTGATACATTTACTTTGTCTAGTTAGACCGTTTTTCGAAACTGAGTTTAGTTAGGACATGTTTGTACTAAGTGTTCCTATAAAAGTTTAGGTTTAAGCGGTTTCAGAGTAATTTTGTTCTCTATAAGTGTTTTTTTAGGTATTTGGGTGTTTGTAGACTTGATTTTTTTACATGATAGAGTAGAGTTGTCTAAGAAAGAAATAAGATAAAAACCTCTCGTCAAAATAATGCTCATAGAACAATAATAAATAAATAATAAATATCCTGGGACAACTCCCACACGGTTATCTTATTCCAAACTAAGCAAGACTTGTACTAAGCTGGTAACGCAGACAGCTGATAAACATACTTATATAATTTATAAATACATACATACTTAATAGAGATAAATTCCACCCAAATACTGAACAAACAATCATGCTCATCACAAAGTTTGTCCTGGGTGGGAATCGAACCCATGACCTCCGGCTTAGCAGTCAGGGCCACTAACCACTAGACCAACAGGGCCGTCAACAATGGATATTTTGAAACTAAATGTATACGAGAAAAATATACACACACAACATTTAATTAAGAAAACCAAGCCAACATCCGTAAATATTATTATATTAATTCTTCGCGACGCGATCTCAAACACTTCCATTCCTAATTTATTAGTGGTGAGAAAACTTTCTCTATTATCCAGTTAACGTCGTCGTTTTTCATGGAGACCCCGTTATGGGGTCATTAGGGGGGTCTGAAGTATCTTCGGTTATCTTCATATGGGGTAAAAATAGACGCAATACTGCTAGATTGTGTATTAGTTTACTGAGCTTCGTTGGTGGATGTTTATTTGCTAGATCGGAGCTTTTATGTCATTAGATGTTGTTATTTATTTGTTGGTTATTTTTCTCAATAAACGTCTGGTAACTTTATGTGATTGGCGTTTTAGTAGTTGGTCAATCGATACAACTCAACCACTCACCATCTTTCGTCTTCTCTTAACTTTGTTAGGGTCGGCTTCCAGTCTAACCGGGTTCAGCAGAATAACAGTGATTTACATGAAGCGACTGCCTATCAGATTTCCATAACCTAGTTTCTGCGTAAAAAGATACGTCTTCGTTAGACTGATTATCAGACGTTTCGGCTTCTGACTTCCCGATAGCCAAAGTTATCTGAATATAAATGTGCTAAGAGTACCTAGTAGTAGTTATGCGAATGCCAATACACCAAACCTAATGACCCTCCATGCATTCAATCTTCAAGCTTTGCAGCGGAACAATAATAGGCTGCTTACATATTAATTTTAGCTGTCGCCCGCGGCTTCTCTTGCATCATAGCTAATTACTCCCGTATTTGTCGTAGCGTAATGTTGTAACCTTACAAGATAAATAGACCATTCATATTATTATAAAAAGGTTCTTTCAATTCGTAGTTTCTGAGATTATGCATTTTACCAATAAAACAAACTGTTTAGCTTTGTATATTAATAATCATGAAAGAATCGATGAATCGTTCAAACAGACAAACACACTCTTCAGCTAAACCCCTTGTACAAGGTATGACGTCACGAAGGCTCGCCCACAAGCCCGGCGCTACAAAATATTGCCCACATTTCTTGCCCGACTGCAAACTCACTGAACTATTCTAACGCTCGAGAGCAGGAATTTGAATACAATCCTCACTTAATGAGTTTGTAATCTTATTGTTTTGTGCTTTGGAGGGGAGCCACTACTAATTGCGACTTTGGATGTATTTGTTGGTTTTAAGGGGGTATTATTGGATGAATTTTTAATGGTTTTAATGGTGAAATCAATTAGCGCCGGTTGACGTGGACAAGCTATGGTGTCTCCGTCGAAAATGGCGCACATGAGACCTTCGATGTTTTTGTCTTTGAAGTATGCACGCCGTGTCGTTTTGTGGAAATAAACCACTATATTTTTATGTTTGTAAACTCACCCAAGGTACGAGGCAAAGAGTGTCAGACAACGTTTTTTAGGGTTCCGTACCTCAAAAGGTAAAAACGGAACCCTTATAGGATCACTTTGTTGTCCGTCTGTCCGTCCGTCCGTCCGTCTGTCAAGACCCTTTTTCTCAGAAACGCGTCGAGATATCAAGCTGAAATTAATATCACATATTTGGGTCTGCTATCTCTTAAAGCAGTGAAAAAATCAAGTTTTTAAATCAACGCAATAAAAAGATACGGCGGTTTATATTGCATATTTGGACATTTGCAAGGAAATCAAAACCTATAGGGTACTTCCCATTGACCTAGAACCATGAAATTTGGCAAGAAGCAAGGTCATGTAGCACAAATAAAGGGAAAACTCCGAAAACCGTAAATTTGTAGTTAGTTCACACCAGGCGTCCGACTGTCCGTCTGTCTGTCAAGAACCTTTTTCTCAGAAACGCGTCGAGATATCAAGCTGAAATTAATATCACATACTCAGGTCTGCTATCTCTCACAGCAGTGAAAAAATCAAGTTTCTAAATCAACGCAATAAAAAGATACGGCGGTTTATATTGCATATTTAGATATTTTCAAGAGAATCAAAACTCAAAACCTATAGGGTACTTCCCATTGACCTAGAATCATGAAATTTGGCAAGAGGCAAGGTCATGTAGCACAAGTAAAGGGAAAACTCCGAAAACCGTGAATTTGTAGTTTGTTCACATCAGGCGTCCGTCTGTTCGTCCGTCTGTCAAGAACGTTTTTCTCAGGAACGCGTCGAGATATCAAGCTGAAATTAATATCTCATACTCAGGTCTGCTATCTCTTGAAGCAGTGAAAAACTCAAGTTTCTAAATCAACGCAATAAAAAGATACGGCGGTTTATATTGCATATTTAGACATTTTCAAGGGAATCAAAACTCAAAACCTATAGGGTACTTCCCATTGACCTAGAATCATGAAATTTGGCAAGAAGCAAGGTCATGTAGCACAAGTATAGGGAAAACTCCGAAAACCGTAAATTTGTAGTTTGTTCACATCAGGCGTCCGTCTGTTCGTCCGACTGTCAAGAACGTTTTTCTCAGGAACGCGTCGAGATATAAAGCTGAAATTAATATCACATACTCAAGTCTGCTATCTCTTAAAGCAGTGAAAAACTCAAGTATCTAAATCAACTCAATAAAAAGATACGGTGATTTATATTGCATTTAGATATTTGCGAGGGATTCAAAACCTATGGGCTACTTTCCATTAACGGAACCCTCGTTGCGCGAGTCCAACTCGCACTTGACCGGTTTTTTTATTATGTTCGTCGTTGTTCAATAGTAATAATATGATAGACAAGGTTTCGCCCGTGGCTTAGCCCATCAGTATGTTGAATTTCGACAAATCTTTTCTTAATCCTTCGAACCCTCGTGATTCGAGACACAATAGAAAGCCAATATATCAGCTCGACAGCCGGATGTCGCTAAGTCGTTGAAAGGTTAATAGCTACCTACACTTCACAAAGAATCCAAGTTTCATGTATCTAAAACCAGCGCACGCTTAGCGCAAACGGCTGTATTTATTAACATTTAGTCAATTTACCGATTTACATACATAATATGTATAGGTTTTCGGTCGTCAATGGATTAAGACCATACACTTGTAGTGTCATCTGACAATGCTGATTACACTCGAACTCATTCCAAAGAAATTCTCTAAGAAAGATAACTTTTTATCACAATAACTCTACACTCTTTTATGTAACCTTCTGGCATTACAGAAAAAACATCAAACCGACATTTTTCTATCTGTTTCACAGCTTAGCATTCAGAAAGTGAACCCAAATGATTTACAGTGTCTACCATAATGATTTTATGCCCAAAGCTCTAAACATAATGGTTCTGTTTTATAGCTAGCATCATGTGCGGTGCGAACTAGAATAATAGGTTCCGGATCATGTCCTGATTTTTGATTTGTGAAAAATATCCTGTGGGTCGGTTTTTACGGAGATATCGAATGCGGTAATAAAGGTTTTACGTGTTTGAAGATTTTGGTGGAGGTACTGATGGGGTAAACGTGTTTAGTGTTGTGATAGTAGTTAAGACTGTTGCCTTTTCCACCCTTAAATCCGTGCTAATATTATAAATGCGAAAGTAACTCTGTCTGTCTGTCTGTCTGTCTCTTCTTCACGCCTAAACCACTGAACCGATTTGAATGAAATTTGGTACAGATATAGTCTGGAACCCGAGAAAGGACATAGGATAATTTTCATCCCGGAAATCTCCCGGGAACGGGAACCGTTATTCCACGAGGACGAAGTCGCGGGCAAAAGCTAGTAAAATATAAATGTCCTGATAACTTACACACACATCTCATCAAATTAAGCAGAGCTTGTGCTGTGGTAACCAGATAACTGATAAACATACTTATATGATTTTCAAATATATAAAATCATGTTTCATAGGTAAGTATAAGATAAAATATAAGTGTGACACACCTAAACACAGAACAAACTATGCCATGACACAAAGTTAAAAATTCACTCTAAGGGGGAAAAGTTGACTTTCATCAAAAATTTACCAGCCATATTTTAATGAGAAGGGACCCAATATGGCCAACACCTGCCGGGGTTGCGGAATATTTATAATAGTTACCGTGACCCCAGAACATAAAGGGCAACCGAAGGAACACGAGTGAGTTTTGGTCAGTAAAAGTCTGACACGCCCTCCCGCCTCGCCCAGGACGGGAGAAGTCATTTGATGATTTCTCACTCACAAAAAAAAAACATTTTTCCATTTTTAATATTAGTATGGTTAAGGGTTCTAACCTAACAAAGGTATCTTTTGGGTGAGCTCGCTCCATCATAGGCCCCGTCTATGCCCTCGGGCTAGTCTGGGACTAAGAGCAAGCCCATAAGTAATAAAAAAAGACTAGATTAAAGAAAAATAACTTATCGCCGCTAACAAGCACACACCCAGTAAACGTACCATCATTGAAACTGAGATCTGAAAAAATGTCAAAGCTTAACGTATCTGTTACATGAACTGCTTGTAATTGGCACTTATTGTTAGAAAATGTACTACAAAGGCGAGGAACAAAACAGTATGTAGTAAATTCGAAACCTTAGAAGCTATGGATCAGTTTACTATGATAAAGTAATCAGGTTTCTAACCCGTAAATTCATGCTTATCGGGGCCTACCACAAGCCCTTATAGCAGTATTACTTCGATATTACTGTCAGTGGGAATGAGACGGCGCTAGACAACGTCTCTAAAGCTGTCACTTGCACACTCTGGAACAGGAATAAAACAATCTTACTTTAAATGTCATGGTACCAGGGGCTAGTCATAACCATCACACATAATTTAATACATAATGGGTTAATGATTTAATGAAAGATAAAAGTGTGAATATCAGTTACCTGGTTACCATAGTACAAGTTTTACTTATTTTGAGATCAGTCCCAAGATATTTATTTATTCACTTAATTTAATTGAGTGTCAACGAATTATTTTAACTGGAAAGGCGACCTAAGTGGGCCTTAGTACAGTCGTGAATAGTTAATGTTTATACAGCACAAAGCTTGCTTAAAATGCATTATTCACAGCCCTAAAGCGCACAACGAAATCTGCGCTGAAGGTGTCGTAGCTGTAATAAATTTTAGGCTTCTTAGCCACGGCGTTTTTTGTAGCAATACCGTATTGCTACAAAAAACGCCGTGGCTTCCGTAATTTATTTAAAAATTAAACTTCCGTATTGCCAATACGGAAGTGATGCTGCCCCACTTTCACATCGATGCAGTCGCGATGTGGTTTCTAGCTGCTTACCCTCGCTCACGCCACGAATCTCAGTCGCGATGCAAACGCGATACTATCGCGTTTTGGTTGCGAAGCAAATGCGGTTTTGTGTTGCTAATGCTCGGTTTTCCATTCAGTTGCCACCCTCCATCCATTCTTACCACGATATCTTCGTACACGGTCGCTTTACATCAATACAGTGTGATGCTTTATCATCGGCCTATATCTGTATGATAACCAGCTGTTGAGTACTAACAGTCTTCGTGGTATTGTTACTAACACCATAGAACTTCTGTAGTCTAAGAATAAATAATTATAATTATGTGGATGTATAAAAATATACTTTTAATAGTCTATGTTGTGACCTGGTGGTCTGTACTACAGGTTTTTAACCTACCTCAAACACCTTTACAAAATGATTACTACGCGGTACTAAGTTTTCCACTGACTTTTAAGGCTAAGCGATTTTTTGTTAGGAGAAAAAATATTTTTTTTTTTGGGGATTGGGAAATCATCAAATGACTGCTCCCGTCCTGGGTGCGGCGGGAGGGCGTGTCAGACTTTTACTGACTAAAACCCACTCATGTTCCTTCGATTGTTCTTTATGTTCCAGGGCCACGGTAATTATTATAAACATTCTGCAACCCCGGCAGGCGTTGGCCCCGTTGGGCCCCTTCCTTATTTATAATATTCGCGTCACTAAATGCAACTAACGCGCATAAGTAGCGATACTATCGCGCGTGTTATTAAACGCATTGCTACAAAAAGTCGCCGCGAGTAAGCGGCCTTAGCGTAAAGCCTTGTCCACGATAGGCAAGGTAAGGTAATTTTACTTAAGCTACTTGAAATGCCCTATCTGCAATGTTATTATGTAAAATTTTCGCTTTAAGGGAACTTGAAATGAACTGACAATGGGTAAGATGGTAACTTACAAGCTTACTATAAGATAAGAAAATTTTTCATCATCCTCCTAGGCTTGTACCAACTGGAAGCCGACTGTGGCTTCCAGTCTAACTAAGCAGCTACCTGATAGACTTCCACAGCTCGGTTACTAGATAACACGATACACAGACTTTTTTCTTAACCCATAACGACAAACAAATATGATTTCCAGTAATTTTCGTCCTCCGCTTACGCAAAAAGATAAATAAATTGACATATAGAATATTTTGACGTTATTCGAACAGCACACTAAAAAAAATTAAGCAAATTAAATAGTTGCATTATACCTAAAGTGCACTTCCAGAAATCTTTGGCAGACTGAAAAGTCTTCTACGATTCTGGGAAAGTGTGGGATGGTTGGAATAGGCGACAAGCCACACACGCACAATGGCCCAATTATGAGGCTAAGTGCGGACAAGCCCAGCGAAACTAAAACTAAACTAAAAAACTATACCTAAAATGCTGAAATAATTGCTAATTTACAAACACAGTGTTGAAAACAATCAATTCTATTTTGAATTCTCCGAAATACCTAGAATTATAATCATAAAACATGAACATACCGCGCTCAATTCTCTCAGTAGCATTCTAGGAACTTTATATTCCATTTAATTAACACACGTTTGATGAAATTATTTTTGTTTTTCAATTTATTGTAACGAGTATTCATGTAAAGTTCGTATGTTGTCCGAGTGGAACTGCATAAATTGAAAAACCTTGGTCCTAAAACCACAACTTTTTAATATAAGAATTTATTGTATAACTAAGCATTAACCGTTTTTGTCTTTTATAAATAAACTAGCTTTTGCCCGCGGCTTCGCTCGCGTTAGAAAGAGACAAAAAGTAGCCTATGTTACTCTCCATCCCTTCAACTATCTCCACTTAAATAATCACGTCAATACGTTGCTCCGTTTTGTCGTGAAAGAAAGACAAACAGACAGACAGACAGACAGACAGACAGACAGACAGACAGACGGACAGACAGACACACTTTCCCATTTATAATATTAGTATGGATAACAAAAAAAATGGCAATTAAATTTCATTGCATGCTACATTTAATTTGTCTGTACACGTCTTTACGCAGAACATACAAAAGTACATGGTATTTTACAAATTCATATTTGTTTGTACGTTTGTATTATGACTTCGTTATGAATCAAGGGATTAACTTGAGTTAATTAAATACTTATAAACTGGATGAAAGGTTAGCTATCGCTGTAATTCGGCATTTACATTATTTAGTATTTATAAGGGGATGCGGACGTGTTTGTAGATATTTTAGGATATATTAAGCAAAGCTCGGTTACAGTTTAAATGTTTAAACCGGTGTCATATCTTAAATATCCTTTCTTCTCGTTTTCCGGTTATTGTAAACAGGTGTAAACATTACCGTTCTTCTGGGTCAGTCGTTTGAAAACCGGCTAATTTGAATGTTTACTGTACTGTACTTGAACTGCAATAATTCGAATGCCCAAAAAATATATAAAAAATGGGTAGGTAGCTTGCATTTCGTTTAACAAATCAGGTTCTTAAAAAGTTTTTAATTGATTTTTCCTAAGAAAAGTTCCAAGTTAAGAAAGGTTTTTGAAGTGTTCCATAGTCTATCTCAAAAGATGTTAAGAATTATAAGAGAACTAGCTTTTGCCCGCGGATTCGCTCGCGTTAGAAAGAGACAAAAAGTAGCCTATGTTACTCTCCATCCCTTCAACTATCTCCACTCAAAAAATCACGTCAATTCATCGCTCCGTTTAGCCGTGAAAGAAAGACAAGAACAGACAGACAGACAGACACACTTTCCCATTTATAATATTAGTATGGATGGATTTGATGATTTCTTATTTCAAAGAGTACACTTTGAAAGTATACTTTTTGAAATAAAATATCATTCTAATTAACTAACAATTGACGAAAAAATCGCTTAACCGTTCAACGACCAAGCGACAGCTGGCTGACGCGTTGCTACTGTCTTTCTATTGTGTCTCGAACCACGTGTGTTCAAAGGTAACAAACACACAGACAAAAAACCTTCTCCTTCTTGAAGTCAGTTGACAAAACAGTCTCGAATCCCATCCATCATGATAAAAATAAAACGTAACAAAACAAACGCTTGACCTCTTTGCATTAGTCCCTAATGAGGAACCACTTGATTCTAATGAGAGGGAAATAAATTTCTTTCATTGTGAAAATAGCTGGGACTTACTAAATGAGCTCTGCTGAATTAACTGTACTTGGATTTCATCATGACATGATAGTTATTTAGTCACAGTACCTTTTAATAGTTTGTAATAGTATACTTAGTTAATTATCTTAACAATATTCTCATTTCATAGTATAAACCAAAGTCACTATCCGCTTTTCTTTACAATCCTCCACTTGTCACCCAACCGACAGGTCGGGGTATCCCATTTTATTATAGTTCTTATTTTTATTACTTACAGACTACTTTTGTACAAACAAGTTTGGCTATTTAAGATCTTAGATAAATTCCCAACAATTTAAAATAATATTTTTTTATAATCTATGCTCGTACGTTTTTCTTTTTGGGGTAGTAGTGAAATTTCCGCCGCCATTTTGTTTATTGCGTAATGGCTGAGGGGTTAGAACTACACAACGGATTTTGATGCCTTTTGTAATAGACAGTGACAGTGACTCAAGTAGAAGTTTAATTTATGTATAACACATACAAAATATAGCAGAAAAAAGCCGGGATTCTGAAATATTTGTAACACCGACACCTCTAGTGCCAATCGTTTCTAAGTTTCTAATTTAGTTTCTTTGTCTCTAGGGACCAGCGGTTTGAGCTGAGCGTTGAAATATCAACAGTCTGTCAATCAGTCATATTCGTATATCGCGATACAATGATAATTAAGTATATTTAAACAAAAATGAGCATTTTTTCTAATATCTTTTAATTTTGGATTTATTATGAAAAAACACTTCCGTTACGGAAGCTGCAAGTAAATTTCCTTCTCATTCATCAGTTGTGAGACATTGCGCGCTCTTAATGCGAGATTCAAAATGCCATGACGTAGCTATAGCGTTGGTGACATACCGTGAAAGCGCCTTGCTATGTATACCACGGGTGTATGTCGAGTATTCCACAGGGGTAGTATTGACGCATAAAGTTTGATACACAACGCAAGAACAGCGGCAGGCAGGCCGTAAAAATGTATTATTTTGACACTTTAAATATTACAACTCTGCATGGCTTTCCAGATTCTCCCTTCTTATACAGAGAAGACGCAACCATTTCCACGCTTGCTTACTGCAAATTAGGGATTTCAAAATCTTGTATGGATTTCGCCCTCATAGAACTTATTTTTTGTGATTTTCGAAAATCCATTCTTAGTGGCTGCTACCTACTTTTCACAGAGAGGTATGTTGTTTTCAAACTTTTATTTTTCTATTCCAAGTTTCGTATGTCTAGGACCAGCGATATATCAGTTAGTCAGTCAGTGTATCATTTTATAATACAGATTAGAGCAGGTTTTCATTTACCCATGTCAAAAATCGCTTCAATAACTAGAAAGGACAGCTTTATGCGTCCAGGCAGCCATGCAGCCCTTTCCAGTCAGCAAGCAATACTCTGCTTTATATCATTGACGGCAATGTTCAAATTCCGTTGACACGGAAACTGCCTCTATCTTGCCAGTTGCAGCTCTTTCGATGTGCTTTATACTTAAAGGGGAGGAAGCAACTACGAATAATTACAGAGGCTTACACTCGTACCGTTGTGTCAATGGCACAGGCTCGAGTCAAGGCGTCCTTGCTAGTGAATTGATTTACCAAATTAGCTTGACTTCGACTTTAGAAGGCACGACACGATGAAGACACGACTTTAGTTTGTCTTTTTTGAACTAGCTCAGCAGGAGCTGAGTCAAAACTGCATCGTGAGGTCAAAAGAATAATAAGTTTATTTCGATAAGATTGTGTAGATTACAATGGAGTAATGGTTGAAGGCATGTAGTTAGTCTGCTTTGTCAAATAGCTAAATCAACTTTCACGTCACGAGCGATTTAACCTTTCGACGACCAATAGACAGCTGGCTGTCGGGCTGATTTTGTCTTTCTATTGTGTCTCGAATCACGTATGTTCGAAGGTTTAAATACTGCAAAGTTTCTGTTACGAGTTATTAATTAAGCACGTATTATTATCAATTATTTGTATTATTGAGAGTATGCTATCTGTAAACTTCACCACTTTGTGATAGTATAGCAACATCTATCATCATCATCATCATCTGTCTGGACGGGCCTGTTGGTCTAGTGGTTAGTGACCCTGACTGCTAAGCCGGAGGTAGTGGGTTCGATTCCCACCCAGGACAAACTTTGTGTGATGAGCATGATTGTTTGTTCTGTGTCTGGGTGTAATTTATGTATAATATGTATGTATTTATAAAGTATATAAGTATGTATCAGTTATCTGGTTACCATAACACAAGTTTTGCTTAGCTTGGGATCAGATGACCGTGTGTGACTTGTCCCGAGATATTTATTTATTTATTTTATTATCTATTGCTTGATGTTCTACATCGCGCATTCAGAGTTTGACGCTACAATAGCAATATGACAATCACGACAACCACCGTCAGTCTGTAGCCCACCAGACTTAAAACTCGTCTGAGATTCGCCTCCATATTTAATGGAGAAGAAGGAAATTCCACCGTATTGCTGCCTATAAAATAGCAGGACGCCCATTTAATCGCACTCTCTAAAGGCACAATTAATTAATAGTTTCAATGTCACCACTTCTCAGAACAGCGTCAAAGTGTGCCTAGCTAATAATTTAATTACCAGCAATAATGCTTTACGTCACATCAATTTATCGATAGTTGACGAGAAAGCGGTAACTAATGTTGTCATCGTCGTCAAATATAGGCCTTGTTAAGTACACTTGGGAGCACAGTAACTTATTTTGATGGTCCTAAGACTGGAGGTTGAAGGTTCGATTCCCACTCAGAACAAACTTTTTGCCATGAGCATGAATGTTTGTTCTGTCTTTTTTATGTGTATGTAATATTTTAATAACTAGCTTTTGCCCGCGGCTTCGCTCGCATTAGAAAGAGACAAAAAGTAGCCTATGTTACTCTCCATCCCTTCAACTATCTCCACTTAAAAAATCACGTCAATTCGTCGCTCCGTTTTGCCGTGAAAGAAAGACAAACATACAGACAGACACACTTTCCCATTTATAATATTAGTATGGATGTATGTAATTATCAATACATAGGATAAAACAAAGTCGCTCCCCGTTGTGTCTTTACTTATGTATGCTTAAATCTTTAAAACTATGCAACGGATTAATGCGGTTATCGATGGAGTGACTCAAGAGGAAGACTTACATGTATAATTCATGCATAATATAGTAGGGGAAACCGAGTTTTTGAAAGTTTTATAACATCCGTGCGAAGCTGGAGCTAGTAAATTATATATATAAGCATGTATATCAGTGGTCTGGTTACTTTACAATAATGTGACTTTTTCAATTCATAATGTACTCTCTAAAGTTTATCTTGGACATCACTGACATCCCGTGCCTCGGAAAGCACGTAAAGCCGTTGTCTTTATCAGTAGTTACGGGTAAGCCAGAAAGTCTGACCAGTCTAAACAAGATGTATGTATGAGTGTGCAAGTCGCCCAGTTACTGGATTGTGGAGGTTTGATTGGCAGTCGCTTCACGTAAAACGCCGTTATCCAGCTGAATTCGGTTAGGCTGGAAGCCGACCTCAACATAGTTGGGAAAAGGCTCGGCAAATGATGATGAATGATGGTATATCAGTGGTCTGGTTACCATAGTACAGGCTCTGCTTCATTTATGATCAGAGGCTGTGTGTTAGCTGTCCTAAGATATTTGTTACTTACTTTTATTTTCATAATAATAAAAATATATTTTTTGAGTGGAGACTCGCAAGAGCAAACTTGCTCGGGGGAAGGAAGTATTCCAGTAAGATGCTGGTAGGGATCTTGACCGTACTTCCGGGATAGCCGTGGAATACCTCTCCACTCCTCAAGCACCTCGATATATGTTGCCCCCTTGTCGCTACGTCTCAATGTGCTAGCGGCCGTTTTCGGGAGCCCATTTACTGAGTGTGCAAGTCACCCCCTGCCTTTTTATCCGTGTTTACAAGCATTGGCCAGGTAGGGGCCATAGCCATTCAATAGTCTAGGATAAATAATCCATCATAGCAACCCAAACCCATAGTCCAATACCTTTTTTTATTCCATGACCTGCAATAGACCACCACCAACCGGGAGTTGACCTTAGGTGCACTTGAATGGTGCATATAGGGATAATCGCCGGTTGGTGCCTCACTTCATATTAGTTATAAAGCTTTATTTTTTAGCTTTATTTGCTGCGAGTTGGCTACGGCCCCTCGTACGCCTTTCAAAGGACCGGGACCCCAGGGTCCCGAGAAATGCAAACAAATAATAATATATTTATGTAGGACTTCGGATAAATTAAAGCCAGAAATCTTGAATATAGACTTTTATTTAACGAAATAACGAGAGCCGACATAATACACTTGAATCCAACAGCCGCCATAATGCCTGCTGTCCCTTTCGCCCACACATACTTTTTTTTTTTTTTTTTTTTGTTGAGTGGGAAATCATCAAATGACTTCTCCCGCCGTAAAGGCGGCGGGAGGGCGTGTCAGACTTTTACTGACTAAAACCCACTCATGTTCCTTCGGTTGCCCCTTATGTTCCGGGGTCACGGTAACCGGATTATATACATTCCGCAACCCCGGCAGGCGTTGGCCCCGTTGGGCCCCTTCCCAGGCTGACTCTCCTTGCGGCGCGCGAACACTAACGCGCCGCCGCAATGGGGCCATTACTGGCACTCCATTGCGGCCTCGGTAGTCGCGGCGGCAGCGGCGGACGCGGCAGCAGCGGGGGCGGCGGGGGCCTCGGCAGCAGCGGGAGCGGCGGCAGCAGCGCGAGCGGTGGCAGAGGGCTTTCCTCCCTTTCCTCTGGTCCTGGCGGGTTGGGCGCAAGCCCTGCCCCCAGCCCGGTGATCGGCCGGCTTGCCAGCTGCCACACATACGGAGCAATGCGGCGCGGCGGTGCACGAGCCGGCCTTGTGACCGGGCTGACCGCAGCGGAAGCAGTCGCCGCTGCGGTCTACCTCCGAGGTGCAACGGACACCGACATGGTGTCCTACCTGGCACCTGAAGCACCTCAAAGGCTTAGGCTCCAGCAGCTTGACCTGCGCCGAGGTCCAGTCTCCCACCAGTAGTCTGTGGCCCTTCCCCGCAATTGCCTTTGCCACCGGTACGGGGCAACTCACGATGACCGCTCCCAACCCGGAGCGGTCGAAGCGGATGGCGCCCACCCGCACGTCGCTAGCAGGACAGCGCATTGTAGGCCTGGACACTCGCACCTCTTCCGCCTGGAGCGACGCCCGCAGCCTCTCGTCCAAGGCATCGGCGACGGGGCCGCTGGCCACCCCTGAGACCTCCAGCATGCCAACCGGGTTCGGTTGGAGTCTCGGCATCCGTGGGAGGCGGTGAGGAGCGCTGTGCAGCTGCACACGCTGCGGGTGTCCCCACCACTCTAGGCTTCGCCGCCTTGCCCTTTGCCGGCTCCGGCGCGGCGGCACGCCTCGACGTCCCCGCCACTGGTGCTGCAGCCACAGCGGCAAACGATGCCGCTGGCTCTGCCGCCGACGCCGCCGGGACCGCTCGACTGGCCACGAGCGGGGGCCGGAGGGCAATGCCTTCCAGCACCGTGAACCGGCGCTGGAGGTCTGCCATGCCCTGCACCAGGGTCTGGATCTGGGCCTGGAGCACCTCCATAGGCTCCTCCGTGTGGGTCCCATCGCCCCGGAGCCCGGCCAAATCCGCGCGCAGCTCGCCATTCTCTCTGCGGAGCGCCTCTATGTCCGCCCGCATTGCGGCCAGCTCCTGAGACGCCGGCAAGCTGGCCTCCTCCAACACTGCCTTCATCGAGGCGGTGGCCTCGACGATGGCCTTGTCTTTTGACCCTTTTTTCCTTTTGTAGGCCACCGACGTCAGCGCCGCTCTCACCACCCTCTCCAGTTCGGTCTGGTACTCCGTGGCGCTCGTCACGGCGGCTGGCTCATCTCGCGGAGCTGGCGCAGAAGCCGCTCCGGGGTGACGCCCCTCCAGGGCGAGCCTTTCAGCTCGCAGCGCAGCCTCCTGCGCGGGGAGCTTACGCCCCCCTCCTCCAATCCGGCCCGCACCCTGCCTGCTGGTGGGGATTTTGGGAGCCGGAGCCATCACCTCGCTGTCGGAGGACGACGACGCGCCCTCCGACATTGTCCGCTTCCTGCTGCGGTCTCTCCGCCCACGCCTCGGGCTCTCTGAGCTCGAGCTTTCTGAGCTCGGGCACATCTTCGCCGACCGCACTTCCTTCTTCCTCTCCTTCCTCTCTTTTTTATTTTTCTTCTTATTAGTGTCCATACTTGATCCCACGAGTATGGGGGATTTAAAATGTACACCCAGGGCAACCCCCTGTCCCTGGGCAAGTGTACATTTATAACCCAACCAGAGGGTCCACCGGTTCCCTGGCTGGGGGTGCGCTAAAGACTGATGCGCCATCCATAATAGATGACACTACTCCTCAGCCATTCGTACCTTCGCCACGCACCAGAACTTGGTATTAGAGGTAATTTTTTATAGAGGTTGTCTTCCTCGCGGCCCGGGCGGTTAAGCCAAGGCCCTCGACCCCCGTCGAAAGTCAGAGACATGACCGTAACAGTCTTCGGGGCTACGAGATCAACGGGGGCAGCTAGGGATGACGACCCCCAGCTGCCTGCTCTGCGGCAGGATGAGTGCACGCAGAGCCCGTTTCCCGACTCCAACACACACTGCCCTCTGCTTCTCAGAGGGACAGGTGGTGGAGTCCTCCGCGACAGAATATTGGCAAGTGGGCAACGAGACCCCACAGGCACAACGTACCCAATGACGAGTCGTTGCCCACCTCCCAGGGTGCACCGTCCCTCGGACTGGTCTTCGCCCCGGAAGAATCCATAAGCGAACTCCAGCCCTCGGGCACACGAGGAGGTTTTCTGTCCATGCACCCCTCGCCCACACATACTTCATCTCATTCTTTCCATTCACCCCAGATGACAAACACTCACTAATGCCACTCCCACATTTATTTGCTTAAAACACGGCATAAAAGGTCTTACATATTAAATCTTCATTCATCAAAATACAAAGGTGGACTTAATGCCAATATCTTGGGTTAACCCAAGACAGTTAACCCAAGGAGATCATTTAAATATCTCGCTGATGGTGACGTATACGTTGGCTCATCGGGTTCCCTTGAAAATGGTTGAGCTGAATGGTGCTAATGCGCACGTCATGCCTATAAAGGGAACGGTCATTTTTGAGGCTTTGATGCAATTCTTAAGCGCCATGATTTTATTAAACTCTATAATTTAAAAGACGAAGATCAGTCTACTTCAAGAAACGTAAAACTCGCTACAATAGGCGAGACGACAAAAAAAAAGTAATTAGTCCGTCAGTTAGATAATCAAAAAATTTGGGACACGTATTTTTTCTTTTTTTTCGTAAACAGAAAATGACGACAATACAGCGCGTTGAAGTTTCGTGAAACGTCACACCTTTGTATAATTTTTACTGAGGAGTGACGTCACAAGCCCCCTCTCCGGAACTTTGATGCTCTTTATCTTTGTATTTTGTTATTAATTTGATCAAGCAAAAAATATGTGTCCAGTATTTTTGGACTGTCTAAAAGACGGACTAAACAGAATGTCATTCTTTTGATGTAGTCAACATCCCTATTGTCTGACAATCCAATTGATTCGGACAGTGACCGTTCATAAAAGCCTGTATATAACGTGCTAAGTAACATTTTTTTATCTCGCCATAAATGTCTAAGCTTTGTCTAAGATTTTATTTGATTACATCAGAGGTACCAAGAGGATGTAATTGCGACGCATGAACGCACGTGATCTGAAAATGGATTATACAAATAAGTCTACTAATAGTATTTTAGACGTTATTAGTACCTGTGTCTAAGCTTGATTAATGAGACGATTAATATTCTATTGCATATACCTCTGAGAGGCATCATTTAAAGTGAATTGTTTTGTGTGTGTGTGTTTTTCTCAATTCCCTAGTCTTTTCCCAATTATGTTGGGATCGGCTTTCAGTCTAATCGGATCCAGCTGAATAATAGTCCATACTAATATTATAAAGAGGTAAAATTTGTTACTTCTATACTAATGTTATGAAGAGGTAAAATTTGTAATTTTGTAGGTTTGTAAGTTTGTATGTAGGAGGTAATCCCTGGAACTACTGGTCCGATTTGAAAAATTCTTTCAGTGTTATATAGCTCATTTATCGAGGAATGCTATAGGCTATATACCATCACGCTACGACCCACGGGAGCGGAGCAGTAACGAAAAATGCGGGTGTAATGCGGAATGTGTATAATAGTTACCGTGACCCTGGAACATAAAGGGCAATCGAAGGAACATGAATGGGTTTTAGTCAGTAAGAGTCTGACAGCCCTCCCGCCGCACCCAGGACGGGAGCAGTCATTGGATGATTTCCTACTCACCGAAAAAAAAAAGGAGAGCACTAAAAAGATTTGTTAAATCACCTCCAAAGTGGTAAAACAGACAACACAGCTGACGAAGCTACGGGCAAAACCATAATAAACAATTTAATTTAATTTAAACGTATAATGTTGTTACATAGTTTGTTCGAACCACATTACAGATGTTCGTAAACATGTTGAGAAAGGTTATGTTTATTGTTTCTAGTCGACACTTACAGAATTTGACCGCAGTCTCCACCTAACTCAGTACTCGGCAAACAATCCTTATAATGAAATATTTCACTCCGTATTACATTCTAAACTATGCGAGTAATGACGTTTTAGTATTGTGGGACAACTTTGCCGTCTTGTAAATGGTAATGTTGTAAATTGGAAATTGTGTTTTTTGTTTATTACTTGACTAAAGCGTAGAAAATGTGTGTTTTTATTCCCCCATCTGTACTTTTCTAAAGCTAAAGAGTTTGATTCGTTGAACGCGCTAATCTCAGAAAGTACTGGTCGGATTTCAAAAAATATTTTTATGTTTGGTAGTCCATTTGTCTAGGTAGCTTATAAAACACCATGCGAGCTACCAATGATGCGGGTGAAACCGCGGGAACAGCTAGTAAAAAAATATTTCACATATTAATTACATTCTAAATTATGCAGGTAATGACGTTTTAGTATTGTGGGACAACTTTGCCACCTTGCATTATTGTCAAGCGTAAAGTTACAAAATGTGTTGGAAATAGGATTTTTTGTTTAATAAGTGACTACGGCGAAATAAATGTGTGCATACGTTTCTTTCTTTACCCTCATAACTTCTTAAAACAGTTTGTAGAAATATAACGTTAAAAGCGATTTGATCATTTGGATCAAGACGGATAGCCAAAAACACCTACAACTTTACAACAAGATAAGCTAAGTGGTCTGCAAATCTAAAGTATTGGTCTAATTCCCCAAAATATATCTCGAATAGCAAAAGCTATACTTCTGTTAAATATTTTATGCCATACTTTTACATGAACAAAGACGCGAGTAGATAGTGGAGTTAGTTTGTATGTACCAACATCTGACTGAAACTGCGTATACAATGATATCAAACTTTTGTTTATCATGAATATGGAACACGTGTTCCGTATGGTAACACAAAACCATGTCACAAACAATGTTGTCTTTTTTCCAATAACGCTTTGTAGACTTTTATGATTTGAGAAATTAATCTCTCTGGACAGCACTCGAATCTGTGTGCTTCTCTCATCAAGAGAGTACGTCAGTTTAACCTTCACGGTTCTTGGACATTTTTGTCCAATACGATTGTATGGGCTTTAAAGAGACTTTGACCTCTGAGTTTGTTTCGGATGTTTCTTCTCGGAGCAGTTAGGACACACCGGCCCCATCGTACGCTTAAAATAACAAAATCAAAATATTGACAAGGGTTATGAATATAACCTATTTACAAAATAAATATTATTTTACTGTTATTATAAATATTTTTTTAATCATTGATTTTAATACTTTGTTGGAGAAGCAGGTATCAATCAATCATCATCATCAGATAGATGATGATGATTGATTGATGATGAGCCTTTTCCCAACTACGTTCTGGTGGGCTACCAGCCTAACCGGATTCAGCTGGATGCCAGTGTTACGTGAAGCGACTGCCTATCAGACCTCCACAATCCAGTAACTGGGCGACACGATACCCTTTGGTTAGACTACGAACCAATTCAGTAGAATACATGTCTATGATCAAATGACATACAATCAATAAACTGTTTTAAATCGTAAATGAATGGTTTTTTTGTCTTAGTGGGAAATCATCAAATTGATTTCTCCCGTCCTGGGCGGGGCGGGAGGGGGTGTCAGACTTTTACTGACTAAAACCCATTCATGTTCCTTTGGTTGCCCTTTATGTTCCGGGGTCACGGTACCTATTATAACTATTCCGCAACCCCGATCATAAATTGTTTTGATCGAAATATTAAATCGAGTTTTGTACCCGAAGAGTACCTAAATAATCCTATTACTAAGAATTCAGTATTCTGTCTGTCCATTTATTTGCTAATGGGCTGTATCTCATAAACCGTAACAGCACAGTAGAGTGTAGTTAATTTGCACAGACTGGGTTTTGCGTATTTGCCCGATTTTAATATTTTATTGGCTGTAAACCGTTCGGTTATGAGTGGGAATGGAATATGAGTGGATTTTTATTCGTAAACAGTTGATACACGAAAATATGAATTTAGTAAAAAAGATTCGATTTACTAACATATAAATATAATTTCAGATTATGTGTTTTTTTGGGTTACATGAACGACCGTAGAGCAAAGGGTAGCTCATTTACGATGAATGATGGGTATTTATTTCAATATTTACTTATTCAAAATACATTAGCAAATATTGTCTGTTCCGATATATCTGTAAGTCAGCAAATGCGAAAAGGAAAGAAATATAGATACAAAAATAGGAATAGAAACAGTATTAGAGTACCTTTCAATAGTTAAGAGTCGTCGGCTTAGCAAAACTGAATCAGAAATGAGGAAAGCCGTAGAAATAGAAATAGAAAACATTTATTTGCAAAAATGTATGTTTACAAAATAGGTGGATAATTTTATGTAGTATCAATACATTTCACCTTACGGCATGCAAAGTATAAAAACTATATAATAGTGACAGTACTATCATATTATTTATCTACGTACCTATTTAAATAATATATCTATAAAACATTAACTTAATGAAAATACTACAATACAACACAACTTAAATAAAACTCACAAATTCTTACATATCAAAAGGACAAAAAAAATAATTTACAATCGTCAATCATATAACTAATAATACAAAAACAGCTTTTAATCTATACTTTTATCATTAAAAAAATCATTAGTATTATAGTAGCATTTGTCTTGGAGAACCAAGGTTAGCTGAAGTCACAGTTGTAATGAATTCACATATCTGGAAGATCCGATGGCTGATGGGGGAAAAAGGCGACACCGTATTGACAGGCGCAGCTTAGAATGACCTTTCACCAGATGGACGTATGACCTTGTTAAGATCAGGGCACAGAACTTCAAACGCTGAACAAATGTTGCCTTTGTTCAGTGCACGCTTATGGGCTGATGATGATCACGATTAGTTCCGCAAAATATCAAAATATTAGGCCTCAAAAAAGCGTAAAAAAATTGTGATCACAAGACAGTTGTCCCCCGCGATTTTGCCTGCGTTATGTTAGGTTTTTGGTTACTGCTCCGCTCCTGTAGGTCTTAGCGTGAGATTATGTAGCATATATGTCTAATTCTGATGTATAAGCTATATCACTGTAAAGTTTATTCAAAATCTGTTTAGTTTGCACACACACACACACACACATACACACACACACACACACACACACACACACATACACACACACACACATATACAATTTACATTAATAGTAGAATTTATGCATAGCTCCTCACCAGTTCAAAAACGATGAAAAAAGAAAAAACGCCCATTCTTCCCCTACTCTCACAAAAAAGAAACTAATACAAAAATCCAGCAAGTTACCAAGATTATGGTTAACCCACATACGAGGCGGCTGAGATATCAGGACGTCGATAGCTCCAACAATACGACTAATGACGCCACTACTTGTAGCGGCAGCATAAAAATGGGAAAAATCATATTGGAATAGATTTTTCCCATGTTTTTGCTATGTAGTTTAATGTGGATGTTTTTGATTAGTTTAATGTCGATTAAACTGGTTGCAGCATGACGTGTTTGGTTGTAATGTATTACTGCGGTGCGGTAATTATCTTATTTAATTGATTTTATTGAAGAATATTCTCTTTTTATTTGGAAGATTACCTCCTTGAGTGCCATTAAAAAAAAAGGTTCCGAAAAAAAACGATGGTTTTAGAGTTTTCTACGTAAATTTTATGGTATCTATGGCTGCCATAAATTAAATCTCATACCTTATACAGCAATTTCGATTTATTGCGAAAAAGGTTATCAAAATAACGAACGAATTTCTTATTTGATAAAAAGGTATTTTTATGAATTACTAGCTTTTGCCCGCGGCTTCGCTCGCGTTAGAAAGAGACAAAAAGTAGCCTATGTTACTCTCCATCCCTTCAACTATCTCCACTTAAAAAATCACGTCAATCCGTCGCTCCGTTTTGCCGTGAAAGAAAGACAAACAGACAGACAGACAGACAGACAGACACATTTTCCCATTTATAATATTAGTATGGATTATTATAATTGGGGAGCGATTATGTTCTACGATAAATTACATGTATTCATGTCTTGTTAACCTTAAAAACAACATAAAAAGGAAATCAACAGGAAAATTTCTTCCTGAAATTGTCTATAAGAAAGATGTGTAAAACATGTGTTTGACAAAGGCCATGAATGTTAGTGAAAAATAAGGAAAATGGTAAAAAAAAACAGAATTATAAAACATTTTTGGGATAAGAAGAAATGACGCTGTTCTATTAATATAATAATGACTTTGCGATTTATATTGTTTAATTATTGTTTACATTTTTTATTAGTCATGTGAGCACCTAATATCGCGTCCTAGAATATGCCTCTCGTTTAACTTGCCACGGTGCAGGTATTCTAATATTATAAATGCCAAAGTAACTCTGTCTGTCTGTCTCTTACTTTCACATTTATTATATTAGTACAGATTTATTCGGGCCACAACAAACTAAACTAAAAGCTTTAAGATCCAAGATGACATTGGCGAGACTTATTTAAATAATTTCAATTTAAAAAAAAAAAGTTGTCTCAATGAGTGGTGGTGTTGACACGTTGTGACAAGGGTCCTATTATGTTTTCCATCAATTTTACTAATTAGGATTTTTAACAATAGGTAATGAGGATAAGATTTCCTAACAATTTTCTAACAAAAAATACAAAGTTTATAATTTTGATGGAAACAAAATAGTCCCTGGTCAAAATTGGGAACGCTTGCTCTAAAGAAAGAAAATATTTTCGTACATTTTCACAATTATCCAACTTTATAATGACGTAACCCGTATAAAACACTAAGTAAACCCGTATCAAAGACCCAAAAATACAAAAACTTCCATTTGCATAATCACGGTCAGAACTTGCCATAACTTCAACAGGCCATAATGTATGAAACGTGTTCGGAGAGAAAGGCCGCTACCTCCCATTACTCAAAAATAAACTCCATGCTACCGAATATTTTTAATTTATTTACTCTGGCAACCCATTAAAAGTCTAATGCAGGGTGGCCAGTCCTTGGTGGTCGATTTGTGTAGATTAAAACACATTGTCTGACCTAACGACCTCGATATAGATACCTTTATGGCTGAAACTTTTTGGTCACATCGCTGGCTTGGGACATGCGATTGCTCTAGTTAATAATGCTTGACGTACCCCTACTTTAATTTAAGGTCGGAAAGCATTAAGCATTGAGTGATGGTTGCCACTTGGCTAAAGTTTGACCTCTGAATACTAATATACCTTGATGAACGTGGACCCGGAGTTTTACGAGCTTGCGAGGTAATGACGCGTAGTATAAGCCCGAGTATTTTATTAATAGAAAAAGTTTGTTTTATGACCTCAGGATTTGCTTGTGTCAAATTCAATGAGGAATATTTTATAACCGAAACTTGACAAATAGTCAACATCTTCCTTGCTTTTCTGCTTGAAGCCAGCTTCAATTTAGTAGGGAAAGAAGAAAGGGAAGGAATCCAGATGAATACCAGTGATTTGGTCCTCTATACTCCATTATCTAGTAACTGGGAAAATTGATACCCCTTGGTTAGACTAATTCTCATGGCGAGATAAATAAACGTTACTAAGCACTGACTTTGGCTTAGCACTATATCTGTCACTGTTACACAACTGCCAAACGTCAAGTGCACGATAGAGATGGGAACATGGCTAAGCCAAAGTCAGTGCTAAGTAACGTCTATTTACTTATCTCGCCATCTTATTCAGACTAACTGACTTTCCGTAATGACTATGAAATATCTCCGAATAACAACCAAGACGGTGTTTTTACCTAAGTTATAATAATGAATTGTGGCAGCGGCCATTTTTCAGCACTGTTGTCAGAATTTATTACCATTCTAAATTAAACAACAACTTTATTACTTTCGCGTACATAATTATTTAATATTAATTAGATACCTGTAATGAATATGGGAAATGCAAATTATTTAAATGGTCCCAAAACATTTATTGTTAAGGACTCATTAGGGACCACGCCAAGTTCATAGGTTGTTTGTGTATGTGGGTTTTTATTGCTTTATTTTATGAGTTTAGAAATATGTTTGCAAGAATGCTAAGTTTATTCTTTTATGCAAGATTATGGCGAGCTGACGCAAA
This sequence comes from Athetis lepigone, assembly GCA_033675125.1. NCBI lineage: Eukaryota > Metazoa > Arthropoda > Insecta > Lepidoptera > Noctuidae > Athetis > Athetis lepigone. The sequence continues at coordinate 3,331,902 of CM066225.1, read as the reverse complement.
AGTAAACTAAGAAGAAACTAACTAACTTTTACTTTCTTTTAGAGAAGTACTTATAAAAACAAAATTCCAAGCTCACTCTATTCAAAACAGAAACGTTTTCAGTAATGACAGCTCTGGATATACCACAACATCATTCACTTATAATCTATTCACACTAACTTCATATTCATTAGCTAAATTAACCGAACAAACATAAAAAGAGTTTAGAACACTCATTTTATGAGGCAGCCCTTTAGAGACAATAAACTGATGATTGTACTTTACAATTTTCATTAGTTAATCACACGTTATGACGTCACACTAGTATGCAGGAGAATGAGCCAAAGTTTGGTTTACGGCAGTTGTGGGTAGTGAAGTGGGATGAAATATCAGACACTTATAATGTATTCACACTAACTTCATATTCATTAGCTAAATTAACCAAACAAACATAAAAACAGTTTAGAACACTCATTTTATGAGGCAGCCCTTTAGAGACAATAAACTGATGATTGTACTTTACAATTTTCATTAGTTAATCACACATTATGACGTCACACTAGTATGCAGGAGAATGAGCCAAAGTTTGGTTTACGGCAGTTGTGGGTAGTGAAGTGGGATGAAATATCAGATGTGGGATTCATGTTTGTCGGGTTGCTGACGTGTTTATGTTGTTGTCTACAAAATAAACATACTGTATAGTACATTATTCGTATCTGCACTATATCGCATAATTATATAATAAAAAAAACCGGTCAAGTGCGAGTTGGACTCGGGCAACGAGGGTTCCGTTAATTTGGTTTTTTTTTAGCGAAATAACTGCAATATTACGGTATTCGCAGTTTTTTCTTTACTTGTGCTACATGACATTGCTTCTTGCTAAATTTCATGATTATTGGTCAATGGGAAGTACGGTGAGCTACTCATCAAGTTATACATAACCAGTATAAGCTGACTTCTAATTGTACGAAAAACATACACAATGCGAGGTAAGCTAAAACTGGTTTTGTATAGCTGGATGTGTAGCCGTGTGTACCCTATAGGTTTTAATTTCCTTGAAAATGTCTAAATATGCAATACAAACCGCCGTATCTTATTATTGCATTGATTTAGAAACTTGATTTTTTCACTGCTTTGAGAGATAGCAAACCTGAGTGTGTGATATAAATTTCAGCTTAATATCTCGACGCGTTTCTGAGGAAAAGGGTCTTGACAGACGGACGAACAGATGGACTGATGGTTGTGAACTAACTACAAATTTACGTTTTGCGGAGTTTTTCCTTTACTGGCGCTACATGACCTTGCTTTTTGCCAAATTTCATGATTCTTGGTCAATAGGAAGTACCCTATAGGTTTTGAGTTTTGATTCCCTTGCAAATGTCTAAATATGCAATATAAACCGCCGTATCTTTTTATTGCGTTGATTTAGAAACTTGATTTTTTCACTGCTTTGAGAGATACCAGACTTGAGTGTGTGATATAAATTTCAGCTTGATATCTTGACGCCTTCCTGAGAAAAAGGTTCTTGACAGACAGATGGACGCCGGATGTGAACTAACTACAAATTTACGGTTTTTGGAGTTTTTCCTTTACTTGTGCTACATGATCTTGCTTCTTGCCAAATTTCATGATTCTCGGTCAATGGGAAGTACCCTATAGGTTTTGAGTTTTGATTCCCTTGAAAATGTCTAAATATGCAATATAAACCGCCGTATCTTTTTATTGCGTAGATTTAGAAACTTGATTTCTTCACTGCTTTGAGAAATAGCAGACCTGAGTGTGTGATAATAATTTCACCTTGATATCTTTACGCGTTTCCGAGAAAAAGGGTCTTGACAGACAGACGAACGGACGGACGGACGGATGTGAACTAACTACAAATTTACGGTTTTCGAAGTTTTTCCTTTACTTGTGCTACATGACCTTGCTTCTTGCCAAATTTCATGATTCTTGGTCAATGGGAAGTACCCTGTAGGTTTTGATTTCCTTGCAAATGTCTAAATATGCAATATAAACAGCCGTATCTTTTTATTGCGTTGATTTGGAAACTTGATTTTCTCAATGATTTGAGAGATAGCAGACTTGAATATGTGATATAAATTTCAGCTTGATATCTTAACGCGTTTCTGAGAAAAAGGGTCTTGACAGACGGACGGACGGACAGACGGACAACAAAGTGATCCTATAAGGGTTCCGTTTTTACCTTTTGAGGTACGGAACCCTAAAAATGAAATAAAATGGCATTTTAACATTCCCTCCCTAAAAAAAACCGGTCAAGTGCGAGTTGGACTCGCGCAACGAGGGTTCCGTTAATTTATTTTTTTAGTGAAATAACTACAAATTTGCGGTTTTCGGAGTTTTCCCTTTACTTTTGCTACATGACCTTGCTTCTTGCCAAATTTCACGATTCTAGGTCAATGGGAAGTACCCTATAGGTTTTGAGTTTTGATTCCCTTGGAAATGTCTAAATATGCAATATAAACTGCCGTATCTTTTTATTGCGTTGATTTAGAAACTTGATTTCTTCACTGCTTTGGGAGATAGCAGATTTGAGTATGTGATATTAATTTCAGCTTGATATCTCGACGCGTTCTTGAGAAAAAGGTTCTTGACAGACAGACGGACAGACAGACGCCTGATGTGAACTAACTACAAATTTACGGTTTTCGGAGTTTTCCCTTTACTTGTGTTACATGACCTTGCTTCTTGCCAAATTTCACGATTCTAGGTCAATGGGAAGTACCCTATAGGTTTTGAGTTTTGATTCCCTTGGAAATGTCTAAATATGCAATATAAACTGCCGTATCTTTTTATTGCGTTGATTTAGAAACTTGATTTCTTCACTGCTTTGGGAGATAGCAGATTTGAGTATGTGATATTAATTTCAGCTTGATATCTCGACGCGTTCTTGAGAAAAAGGTTCTTGACAGACAGACGGACAGACAGACGCCTGATGTGAACTAACTACAAATTTACGGTTTTTGGAGTTTTCCCTTTACTTGTGTTACATGACCTTGCTTCTTGCCAAATTTCACGATTCTAGGTCAATGGGAAGTACCCTATAGGTTTTGAGTTTTGATTCCCTTGAAAATGTTTAAATATGCAATATAAACCGCCGTATCTTTTTATTGTGTTGATTTAGAAACTTCTTTTTTTCACTGCTTTGGGACATAGCAGACTTGAGTATGTGATATTAGTTTCAGCTTGATATCTTGACGCGTTCCTGAGAATAAGGTTCTTGACAGACAGACGGACAGACAGACGCCTGATGTGAACTAACTACAAATTTACGGTTATCGGAGTTTTCCCTTTACTTGTGCTACATGACCTTGCTTCTTGCCAAATTTTATGATTCTTGGTCAATTGGAAGTACCCTTTAGGTTTGGATTCCCTTGCAAATGTCTAAATATGCAATGTAAACCGCCGTATCTTTTTATTGCGCTGATTTACAAACTTGATATTTTCACTGCTTTGAGAGATAGCAGACCTGAGTATGTGATATTAATTTCAGCTTGATATCTCGACGCGTTTCTGAGAAAAAGGGTCTTGACAGACGGACGGACGGACGGACGGACAGACGGACAACAAAGTGATCCTATAAGGGTTCCGTTTTTACCTTTTGATGTACGGAACCCTAAAAACAAGCCCATTGCGAGTCTAGTCTACTTTTCTGCTATCCATACGTTGCCAAGTGTAAGCTCAAGTCAGGTGCGTCGGGCGCTCGCGTGGCTTTTAGCGCGATTGCTCAAATGATGCCTACGAACTAGACTGACATTGCAACTAGTGTGGCTCTTAGTGCCATGGCCAAGACATCGTTTAGGAATACTAGAGTTGAAGCATCAACAAGACGCTACTAGCGGCTTGCCCAGCTTCGCACTTTATAATCTCCACTTTTCTCTCCTAAAATGTGTATAGTATAATGCATGTATACCTTAAAAAAAAAGTACAAAAATGCATAAAAATCCGTGGTATATTTTAAAAGATCTTAGTTACTTTGATTTATACCATGTGGTAAATAAGAAATGCATCATCCTCATAAAATACCCTCATGCTGCCCACTGTTAAGCGTATGCCTCCCCCAAAGTACGCCACTGCAGTCAAGGATATCCGTCCATCTGCTGTCCAACGTCTTCTTTATTAACGGGCTGTATAACCATTCAGACGTGGCGGCCATTTTTTTCAAAATGGCGGATCTGTGACGCCATTTGCAAAAAAATGCCAAAAAAACGGGATGTAATTTTTTTTATTTAATTGGAATAATAACTTGTATGGCGGCTAATAAGAAAGCTATTCTTATTGGAATCTTTATAAAACAACCTTAACATCAAAACATTGGTTTAATTAAGATTATATAATAAATATTGTAATTTGAAACCGGGAAAAGCGGGAAAATTTCGACTTTTCCGACTGTACAAAAGTCGTTATAACTAATAAAACGTACGTTTATTTCATAAAACTGTTACTTAATTTACATAAAAATACCATAATTTACTTTAATTTACACAAGAACACACAATGCCATACATATTCTTTATTCCACAAGCTTTACAAGGTCGCCGCGATAAGGACTACCCACTTGTCAATTCCGAGAAGTGTTATTTGAAACTTCGGTGCGGCAACGTACGGACGTTCAAAACACTTGACGCGTGAATTTATGTCATCCTTGTTTTTTTTTCTAAACTTTGTATAAGTTAGAACAGTCAAAATATATATTTTAAACGAAGTATTATGATTAAAATAGTGCGCATGTAAAGACGCCATTTGCATCGAGCTCAATGAGCTCGCTCCACAGATGCGCCATTTTGAAAATCGAGCTCATTGAGCGCGCTCCACAGACAAGGGGATAGCTGTGTCCCACACTACGTTTTCTTAAACGTGGTCTCATTCTAACACAGTTTCCTAACAACCGTCTGAGCGTATGTGGACATGACTGCTACTCTTCCGCATGTACTGATTTTGGCTTTCTTTACAGCTGATTGTACAAGCAATGTCAGTGAATTCCGTACTCTGTGATGAATTCCTACTGCACTTCAACACACACTGAATGACCTTGAACTTGTGAATCAGCCCCACGGTGAGTTTCCACATTTCGGTTCCAAAGGTCCAGTAGAAATCTGGTTGACAGAAAACTAGCAAATTAAAATGAACAGTGAAACAAATGACAGATGAACATAGAGAATTCATGGAAATGGAATTACCTCTCTACTTCTATGTCAAACAGTTATGTTTTTTTAACATCATTCGTGACGTTATGAAAAAATTTCATTCGCTCAAAAACAAAACTACGTTCCTATGAGCTGCAAGTACACTAGTGCGGAAACCATCAAAGCCTTCAAACGAACTGAGATCCTTTTTCGTGACCTAAAAACGACTCAAAGGCTTGGATTTCATGACACATTTCAGTTTGTGTCTCGCTTCTGAGGTACTTATTTAGATTGAGATGTGTTTTGGTTTTGTATTTTCGAGTTTTTTAAATCTATTTATTTAGAATCTTCAATAAAATAAAAACAATTGAAAGAGATGCTATAAAACTTCAGTAAATTTTGAAGTCAAATATAACTTCCGAGTAAATCACTTCTTTACTATTTATAATCCCAAACAAAACAAAAGCACAAAAGTTATTCAAAGCGAGAAGTATTACACCCTTTAAAGTTGTCATAATACTTACCCAAACATATTTTATAGTAAACATTCAAAATGGATATTAAAAAATAAAAACTTTTCAGGCAAAAATACTTTTAAATTTTCAGATAAATTTTAACTTTATTAAAAAAAATGTCAAGGAGTCGATCGTAGAGTCACAAATTAAAGCTAGTAGCTTATGCCAAAGTCTTTATGGAAAAAACTAGAAAAAACTGCACAGAATCAAGTTTTTAAAATCCTGGTTAATGAAGGCATAAAATAGTTCCATGATATAAAGAATGAACTCATTTCAGTTAGGAAATGAGCAATTTCAAGCACCCGTTTACGAGAACGAAGCGTAGATTAGCTTTCAACCAGTTTAAAGAGAGTTAATAAAATGCACACACCACCATTAGCGAGATAATTTTAATTTGACGGGCCTTTTGGTCTAGACTGGTTAGTGACATCCTGGCCAAACTTTGTGTCTGGGTAAAATTTATCTATAATATGTCATCATCTCCCTAGCCTTTTCCCAATTATGTTGAGGTCGGCTTCTAGGCTTACCGGAATTTATCTATAATATGTATGGAATTATTTATTATAGTAAAACACAAAATATATACAGTATTTACAAACTAAATTCCTAAACTTAAAAAAAATGAAAAACACTACAATTAAAATATAATGGCATCAAAAAACTCCCCCGCATCGCTGTCAACCGGTAAAGTGCCCAAAAGGCTGGCAGCATTGCCACGTTGGATGGCAATGCTAAGCCTCTGGCCAAAATAAAAGCCAGCCTTTGGGTCGCGGGAAGAGTCAACCAGCCTTTAGGACGGCTCTTTAAATAAAAGGTGGGCACTCGGACCCCACGGCCCGAGGGTTTCAACCCCAAACGGCTCGAAAATATAGTTACCAGTAAGGTTACTATACTTTCACCGCTTGAGGTTTTCTACAGTTTTTTTAATATGTATGTATATATAAAATCTCTGGTTAGTTTGGGGTCAGATAGTGAGTTATCCCAAGATATTTATTTCAAAATACTTAAGAAGAACTGAATCCTTGACATTACAGACAATTTTATTAGATATTTATTTGGTAATCGAAGGTGATCAAGGGTAAAACGGACCTTATTACTGCCTACTGAAACAGTTGAAATTGTCAAAGAACAAATACTTACTAAAAACAGAATAAAATATATAATTATATAAGAGGCTCGAAATGCTCAAATACACAACAAATGTGTTTTTTTTGCAGTTGCACGGAACCGAGCCAGACTCACACTTTGAGTGGTTTTACTTTACTATATTTATAAGCGTCAGATCTAAGCACAAAAGTATGCATTTGCATTGTACCATTCAAAACCGGTCAAACAAAAGCCTCAGCATTTTTGCGGTAACCGCAGTATGGCTTCGGTTTTACGTTCACAATGGCGGGAAACATAAAAATCCACTTTACTAATGCACTTGGTAAGTACCTAATAATATAAAATGTCAATAATATATGTGTAAGGTAACTAAATAATCTAATGTTAGGTACTAAGTATAGTGTGTCAACATTTTATTTGTCGAAGATTATCTTTAAAAATTTGTTTCGTCTGGTTCCTCTGCTATTGTATAGCTGAATGGGTCTTAAAATTATCTTGCTATTTTATTGTGGTTCGGGTCGAGAATCACCCTTTACGTAAACTTGTTTAGTTTCCTAAGAATATTTCACCTTGCTTCATTTTTAGGGTTCCGTACCTCAAAAGGTAAAAACGGAACCCTTATAGGATCACTTTGTTGTCCGTCTGTCCGTCCGTCCGTCCGTCTGTCAAGACCCTTTTTCTCAGAAACGCGTTGAGATATCAAGCTGAAATTTATATCACATACTCAGGTCTGCTGTCTCTCAAATCATTGAAAAAATCAAGATTCCAAATCAACGCAATAAAAAGATACGGCTGTTTATATTGCATATTTAGACATTTGCAAGGAAATCAAAACCTACAGGGTACTTCCCATTGACCAACAATCATGAAATTTGGCAAGAAGCAAGGTCATGTAGCACAAGTAAAGGAAAAACTTCGGAAACCGTAAATTTGTAGTTAGTTCACATCCGTCCGTCCGTCCGTTCGTCTGTCTGTCAAGACCCTTTTTCTCGGAAACGAGTCGAGATATCAAGCTGAAATTAATATCACACACTCAGGTCTGCTATTTCTCAAAGCAGTGAAAAAAACAAGTTTCTAAATCAACGCAAAAAAAAGATACGGCGGTTTATATTGCATATTTAGACATTTGCAAGGGAATCAAAACTCAAAACCTATAGGGTACTTCCCATTGACCGAGAATCATGAAATTTAGCAAGAAGCAAGATCATGTAGCACAAGTTAAGGAAAAACTCCGAAAATCGTAAATTTGAAGTTACTTCACATCCGTCCGTCCGTTTGTTCGTCCGTCTGTCAAGACCCTTTTTTCCAGACACGCGTAGAGATATTAAGCTGAAATTAATATCACACGCTCAGGTTTGCTATTTCTCAAAGCAGTGAAAAAATCAAATTTCTAAATTAACGCAATAAAAAGATACGGCGGTTTATATTGCATATTTAGACATTTTCAAGGGAATCAAAACTCAAAACCTATAGGATACTTCCTATTGATCAAGAATCATGAAATTTGGCAAGAAGCAAGGTCATGTAGCGCCAGTAAAGGAAAAACTCCGAAAAACGTAAATTTGTAGTTAGTTCACAACCATCCGTCCGTCTATTCATCCGTCTATCAAGACCCTTTTCCTCAAAAACGCGTCGAGATATTAAGCTGAAATTTATATCACACACTCAGGTCTGCTATTTCTCAAAGCAGTGAAAAAATCAAGTTTCTAAATCAACGCAATAAAAAGATACGGTGGTTTACATTGCATATTTAGACATTTGCAAGGAAATTAAAACCTATAGGGTTATAGGTTTTAATTTCCTTGCAAATGTCTAACTAAACCAGTTTTAGCTGACCTCGCATTGTGTATGTTTTTCGTACAATTAGAAGTCAGCTTATACTGGTTATGTATAGCTTGATTTGTGTAGCTCACCGTACTTCCCATTGACCAATAATCATGAAATTTAGCAAGAAGCAATGTCATGTAGCACAAGTAAAGAAAAAACTGCGAAAACCCTTGTAGTTATTTCGCAAAAAAAAAACAAATTAACGGAACCCTCGTTGCGCGAGTCCAACTCGCACTTGACCGGTTTTTTTTTTGGTGAGTGGGAAATCATCAAATGACTGCTTCCGTCCTGGGTGCGGCGGGAGGGCGTGTCCGACTTTTACTGACTAAAACCCACTCATGTTCCTTCGATTGCCCTTTACGTTCCAGGGTCACGGTAACTTTTATAAACATTCCGCAACCCCGGCAGGTCACCTTGTTTCATTAAATATTCAAGTATATTTTTTAAATAAAAAGCAAATGCTTACGTCATATAAATCTTGATGCAGTCTGTAGCAAAAATATTTTTAGTTTCATAAAATATTGAAGACACCGATTGCAAAGCCTTTGCCATCAGTATAAAATAACATTTTCTTTGCTCGTCGGAAATTCTTTAAAGATGAACTTGTCAACGGTGTTATAAGAAGGAACACAGCTACTTTCTAATTAAGAGATAATTACGCATCGTTAGCATTTAGAAACCGGTGTAGAAAACTCAGGTATAAAGATTTTAGTCAGCGTGACATACAGTGCTTGTTCTAAAACTATTAAATAATTTCTTAAATCGTAGCTTCAGCCCTGGGTGCGCGCATATAACAAAATTAAAAAAATGCCTTTTCAACTCAACATTATTTCAGAACTAGATATCACGTTTGTGGTTACGATTCAGTTTCCCCAAGTCCCAGCGTATTGTTACATCACTTAAAACCTTTCTCAATAACATATCTAATACTAAAATATTTTTCGTTTCGAATCAGTACTTCCTGAGATTCGTGCGTTTAACCAAACAAACAGATAAATCTTCGACTTTAAAATTATTTATAACTAGCTTTTGCCCGCGGCTTCGCTCGCGTTAAAAGAGACAAAAAGTAGCCTATGTTACTCTCCATCCCTTCAACTATCTCCACTTAAAAAATCACGTCAATTCGTCGCTCCGTTTTGCCGTGAAAGAAAGACAAACAGACAGACACACTTTTCCATTTATAATATTAGTATGGATGGATATTATTTAAGTTCATTAACATATATTTTCTTAAAATTGCGCTCACATTTTCTATTAACCACTTCACACAACTGCGCGCCTAGTACTTTTGATTTATTTAAGTACTAAGTATCTCAGTATTTTAAATTTTCTCAAATTATCACTTCACATTACTGCGCTCCTAGTACTATTGTTCTCTTAAGTTTTCAATCTTTAATTGAATTTAGAATTAACTACAGGGGAAAATGATTCATCTTTTATAATTATGTTCTCGTCGATTTTTCATTATTTTTAAGATGTATTCTGCTATTCGGGGCGGGGACAAATCCAACGAACCAAAAACCATGAAAATTGGTCTAGCCGATCTCGAGTTATAAGTGTTGTAACAAACCCGACTTTGTTTTATATATATACATAGATTAAATAGATTAACAAACATTCTAAACACAAAATGGAAACATCACAATACAAACACCCAAAAAGCAGTGCTCTCTTAACTTATAATAAAAATGGCGGCCCAACCAAGATGGCGCCGATGCAAATAAAAAGTTCACCTTAAATCTTTATAATAGAGAACTTTATGCCGCGCAAACAATGCGAGCCCGGGAGACTTAAGGCCCAGTTCTATTAAGACCGTTAATAAGGAAAGATAAGCAAACAAATAAGGCTTCTTGGAAGGCCCTTGGAAGGCCAGTATTCGATTCGGAGTAAAAAAAGAAATTAATGCGATTCTCGGCACTCCTCTTTGTTTTTCTAACGCTTTTCGAGTCGCACCAATTATGCTTTTATTCGTAAAGACAATAGAGCTTGATTTTTGTTTTTGTGAGTCGACTTGGAGATTTTGTCGCTGGTATTATTTTCCAAATGAACTGTTTCTAACTTAGCGCGGTGGTTGAGAGCTTGGCTGCTGCGTTGCGTTTAGTGGGTTTGATGCCCGCACGGGGAAAATATTTCTTCGGTATCGAAGTTATAGTCTCTGTGTGTAAGTTTATATACAGTGTGTCCGGGCATGGACTAGCGATATTTTAAACACTTAAATATAAGCTATATTAAAGTACAATTACACTCTAAGCGTGGGTCCAAATCACTTCCCTGCTACGGGGCAGCCATTTTGTTTGTTTTGTTGAACTATGCCATATGAAAATACAAATAAAATCATGTCTCTCTAAGTTTTTGTGATACTGAGATAAAAATAGGCTTATTTGAAAGGCAACCATATTATCTACCGTAAACATTCCAAAATAATGTGTTCCCAATTCCATAACTTTTGAAAAAAAATGTGAAAGTTGAAAAAATAAATAAAAAATTATGCAATTCAAACAATAATGGTTAATTACTACAAAAACACCCCCGACAACTTTTATTGTTTTTTTTTTGCTAGATCGACAGATTTTGAGATAAGCTACAATACAAAACAAAATTTACAACTGTATGTCAATTACTTTAAGAATTATTGTTGTTTGAACATAGCGTATGCGCAATTAGAAAAGGCCTTTGTTAAACGCTACAGTAACATTTATGGCGTTTATTGTTTTCCATTTGGGAACAGGCCAGAAATACTGTTCGTTACTACCATAGTGAGCGAGATGGAACATAATTAGTCAACTACCTGGAACAAAATCACAGTTTTAGGGACAAATTATTAGTTGGGTTAGTTGTCCCTCGCCCTGCGTTGTGATCGCTACTTTAACTTACCGTACTGTTTACGTGCTGTGTTAAAGTTCATCTTTAAGTGTGATAAAAATGGCTAACCGTCAATATTCAACGCAACATATTGCTGACATACACTTCGTGTATGGCTTTTGCAATGGAAGTGCAAATCCGGCTGTACAAGAATATCGACGAAGGTACCCTAATAGGCCTACACCGAGTCGCCAAACTTTTATCGACGTAAGTTATGTTGCGTTGAATATTGACGGTTAACCATTTTTATCACACTTAAAGATGAACTTTAACACAGCACGTAAACAGTACGGTAAGTGAAAGTAGCGATCACAATGCAGGGCGAGGCACAACTAACCCAACTAAAACTAATAATTTGTCCCTAAAACTGTGATTTTGTTCCAGGTAGTTGACTAATTATGTTTCATCTCGCTCACTAACGGTAGTAACGAACAGTATTTCTGGCCTGTTCCCAGATGGAAAACAATAAACGCCATAAATGTTACTGTAGCGTTTAACAAAGGCCTTTTCTAATTGTGCATACGCTATGTTCAAACAACAATAACTCTTAAAGTAATTGACATACAGTTGTAAATTTTGTTTTGTATTGTAGCTTATCTCAAAATCTGTCGATCAAGAAAAAAAACAATAAAAGTTGTCGGGGGTGTTTTTGTAGTAATTAACCAATATTGTTTGAATTGCATAAATTTTTATTTATTTTTTCGACTTTCACATTTTTTTTCAAAAGTTATGGAATTGGGAACACATTGTTTTGTAATGTTAACGGTAGATAATATTGTTGCCTTTCAAATAAGCCTATTTTTATCTCAGTATCACAAAAACTTAGAGAGATATGATTTTTTTTTGTATTTTCATATGGAATAGTTCAACAAAAAAAAAACAAAATGGCTGCCCCGTAGCAGGGAAGTGATTTGGACCCACGCTTAGAGTGCAATTGTACTTTAATATAGCTTATATTTAAGTGTTTAGAATATCGCTAGTCCATGCCCGGACACATTGTATATGTTTGTAAAAGTAAGAGGAATTCCAAGACAAGACAAGAAAAATGCTGCCCCTCTTTTACTCCGCTCCGCTGTATTCTAGGCCAGCTCCATATAAATCTAAAGATAAAGATTATTTATTTGTGTAAACATGTGTAAAATTATACATAAACATAAATGCAAATGTAGGTAAAAAAATTAAAAATAAAGAGTGTTTCAACGTGTTTTGCCACAATTGGCGTACAAAAAAAAGAAAACAGTCATTTAAAAATATCTATACAATGTGTTAATGAAATTACCCAAAACCTGAAACTAGTTTGTTTAGAATCGGCAGCAAAATCGAATACAATATTTTTTTATAGGTTATATATTTTCAAAAAAATATTATTTGTCATGCCGCCTCTAATATTTTTAACGACGCTTTACACGACTGTCCAACGCGATGTAAGACAAATGCTCCCGTGTTCGTTGACAGTGGCGCGGCGATAGAGCTACGAGTCTGTAAGAAGTAGCGCGACAACAACATTTTCAAACATCTATTACTATAAATTTATGTAAATAAATAATTATACGTCATATCAATTTATTAGTATAAAAGTCGGTTGGGGTGTCCGAGGTTTTGGGTTATTTCATTAACACATTGTACAACTATTAAAACAATTAGGAAAAAACTATTAAGAAAATAAAACAACACAATAAAATATTTAAGACAAGAAGATTAGAAATTATCATTTTAAAAATCTATAACACAGTAATAACACTTATTAATTAGTAACTTCTTCAGTCTATACAATTAAACTCACCGCTTCATATCCCGTCACCACCAACACGTGTAAGCAGCCTTATTATGAAGCCCATAATAACGTTTACATTCAACAAAACAAATTAATTTATCTTTAACAAGCTCCACAAATTACACAATTGAGTCCTACCGCAACCTATACAAATTACAACCATTACATATTTGCTAAGAACAAATCCTTTTCATATTTGCCAATCTCATTTTCGGTTTGATGGGGAACTGTACGCACGATGTAACGCCTTCAAGCCTGCTTGTCAGTCAAACCGTCTTGAGATAAAACGCTTGTATTAGAGATAAAATAAACGACTGAAGAATGACTCTCCTTAGGGGTTAAGTCGAGTTTTGTGGTGTAAGATATAAGAGATTTGAAAATAATAAACAAGAAAAGCAAAAGCAAACAGGTTCTGCACACAAATGGAAGTAATGTAATTTGGGACAACGTTTAAATTAAAGTAAAATATAGAAATGTATACGAAATGTTATGTGACGTTTATGTTTATAATGTCATTTATAGAATCGTTCGGGGGAAAAATTCGGGCATGGGTATATTTTTCGTGCGCGTTTTTCAGTTTATTAATTGTTATGTCCTTGAAAAGTTATATCCATACTTATATTATAAATGGGAAAGTGTGTCTGTCTGTCTGAATGTTTGTCTTTCTTTCACAGCAAAATGGAGCGACAAATTGACGTGATTTTTTAATTGGAGATAGTCGAAGGGGTGGGGAGTAACATAGGCTACTTTTTGTCTCTTTCTAACGCGAGCGAAGCCGCGGGCAAAAGCTAGTATGTATATATAATATTGATCATCACAGACATCGGTGAAGGAGAAATATAGTGAGGAAACCTAAACTTACGATCTTATAAGTTCAGGTTTTCTCATGACAATCCGTCTTGCACAAACGTAGAGAATAATGTTCATGCCTCCTTGCCGTCTGCTTGCTTTTTTCATTTCTTGAGCCATTTCAGAGCAAGGGCCTCTCTTCATACAGATGAATGTCACAATAATCTGTATTAATATTTTATAGCTGAAGAGATTGTTTGTAATTTTTTTTTTGGTTGTTTTAATGCGCTTATCATAAGTAGACTGTCGAGTGTCGAGTGTCGAGGTGGAGTGTGGAGTGTCGTGATGGCCCAGTGGATAAGGCGCCCGCCTCTCGTAAGAGGTTGTGGGTTCGAATCCGGGCAAGTACCAATGTGACTTTTTCAATTCATATGTACTTTCTAAAGTTTATCTTAGACATCACTGATATCCCGTGCCTCGGAAAGCACGTAAAGCCGTTGGTCCCGGTTGTCATTCGTAGAACTTTGACAGACGTTACTGGTTAGTCAGAAACTCTGGCCAGTCTAACCACGGGGTATCGTGTCGCCCAGTTACTGGGTTGTGGAGGTCAGGTAGGGAGTCGCTCCACGTAAAACACCGGTATCCAGCTGAATCCGGTTAGGCTGGCAGCCGACCCCAACACGATTGGGAAAAGGCTAGGGAGATGATGATGATCTTAGGTAGACTGTTTGGTTGAACCTCGGGGGACAGTTAGTTAAAGTGTGTAAATAACAAATGTAAATGTAATGTATAGATCTCTTACCTCTTCTAACCTGCACCAAAATTATGGTAGGTGCAAAACGTTACGATCCGCGACGCTCCTTACAAAATGCTTTCAAGTGACTTTGGATTTACCATTGCAATGTCCTTTCAACGCGTAATTACGTCGAAAAATATTTCTTTAATCGTATCGGAAGAATGAAGAAGGAAGGAAGAAGAATGTCGTGATGGCCTAGTGGTTAAGGCGCCCGGCTCTCATGCAAGAGGTCGCGGGTTCGAATCCGGGCAAGTACCAATGTGACTTTTTCAATTCATATGTACTTTCTAAAGTTTATCTTGGACATCACAGACATTGGTGAAGGAAAACATCGTGAGGAAACCTGGGCTTGTAGTTAATATAAGTCCGAAATCGCCAACCCGTATTGAGCAAGCGTGGTGATCAATGCATGCTGCCTTCTCTGTATGAGAAGAGGCTTTTGCCCTGCAGTGGGAAAGTTATAGGCTGGTATTATTATTATTATAATCGTATCGAAACGATTTCAGGAACCGGGAAATTTATTTTATTGCTATTCGTTAATTTCTTGTATGTACTGACTATCTGACTTCTATTCTGAGTTTATTTGATTTCTGGAGTGCTGTACTCAAAAATGTTACCAGTGTCAACCGAAGATGGCGGTCATGACATATTTCACGATATGCATCATGAGGTTCGTTTTCTTGGATTTCTGGGGCGATCATTTCTGGTTATACTGATCTTGCAACGGTTTCTTTACCAGATATAAAAAAGCATATACTAAGTTAATCGCTAAAGCACATTATTGTTAAAATATGATCGGATTACCGTTGATCTGATCTCCGTGCTTAGCGATGAGGGCGGCGAACGATAATCGATAGGGCAACACAAGGACAGGGGAAAATGACGGAGTTTTCGTTCTTGTGTTGTGAGTAAACGTTAACGATGTTAAAGTTAAAGTCATTTGAAGACACTTTCATTTAGGTGCTGTGATGTTTTTTCGGGTTTTCATAAAACCGAGATAACTTGGAAACTATAAATATTTTCTAAAATCTAACTGGGGCACTAAGGGGCACACATTAAGAGCTACTCGTGTGTGTTTATTCTACAGGGTCACATGCAATGGTTTAGAGATATACGATTCATCAAAACGAGCAAGAAACGCAATATCTCGAAAATCGGAAGGGGCACAGATTTTATTTTTGGGGGCACATTTTGGCACACATTATAAGCTCTCTAGCCATGGTACATACAATTTTTCTCTCTCCGACCACTCGTTTAAAACTTACCTGCTAGAAAAATGTTAGGTACCCCAGCAAAAGCCGTTTTTTCGTTTTTTTTTTTTCAATACGCCAGGGGGCACACATTTTTTATGTGAGGGGCACCAACTATACGTTCTACTCATATAACTGTGGGAGATACTTTCTTGCTGGAGTAACGTACACTATTGAAAGGTACAAAGAGGGCCGAGTTACTAAACCTCCTCTGTTGATCTGACCGTACGTCCGTCAGTAAGCGGTACCTCATGAAATAGGTAAAGAATTGTCACGATTCAGCCAGATGTATTATGTAATGCTGTTAAAATAACCAATACATCAAAATAAGTAATTGTTTACTCCAGACCTAATTCTGGTTACGGCGACTTATCGTAATTTAGGTTAGCTAAGTACGCAGAAGTAGCGATGGCATTCTGTCCAATGATGTTATGACTAAAAAAGTGTAGATAGGTTATATAGGTGTTAGGGTTCGAATCCGGGCAAGTACCAATGTGACGTTTTCAATTCATATGTACTTTCTAAAGTTTATCTTAGGCATCACAGACATCGGTGAAGGAAAACGTCGTGAGGAAACCTGGACTTGTAGGTAATATAAGTCCGAAATCGCCAAGCCGTCTTGAGCAAGCGTGGTGATCAATGCTCGTGCCTTCTCTGTATAAGAAGAGGCCTTTGCCCTGCAGTGGGACAGTTATAGGCTGGTAATAATAATAGGTTATATACATGTATGTAGGTTATAAACATTTGCCAATTGACAAACATGATACTGAGTATCGCGTTGACATTTGACGTTTATCTCTTTTTTACTCGCACTACTTCAATCATGTCATCCTACTTGGACGTGTAATGTATGTGTGCGTTAGTGTGCCGTTTTTAAAGACAGAATTTCGTTTGGGTAACCTACTACACCTTTTTACTTATAATATCATTGATTCTGTCAGCGTTACGTCATAGCGCTAGGTGTACAGATAAGTCGAATAGGTTGTAGTATTTTCTGACAAAAACGGGGAAAGATCACGTACAATGGCTTTACGCACTAGGGTTTAGGACCACTAAATTCTAACCCCCAAAAATTTATAATTTGGTGGTACGCTACTAAAGAATTCTTAATAGAAAAACCTTAACCTTACCTACCTGAAAATCTCGCGTACTCCATAACCCAAGTCCTAAGACTCGCTACTTATAAAAACGACAACAAAATATACTTAGAAACATCAAGTCCCGGCTTTTGGCACTCTAAACCAAAGCAAGCCAATCACTTCTCGTAATCTAAGACTGTTCAAAAATACGAGCCGGCCAATTAACTTGCCGAGAGGTCTCTAAACGGGGAGCGAAGGGACATGTGAGAGAAAAGGACAGAAGTCTCACTCTTCTCTACATTGTATAAAACACAGTCGTTTTCTGCTGCCTGCCTAAGCTTCTGAACCTTGTGACGACCAAGCGACAGCCGACTGTCGGGCTGCTATTGTTTTTCTATTGTGTCTCAAATCACGTGTGTTGGAATAATTCAAATTAGGCAACGGATTTTGATACGGTTTTAGGTAGAGTGATTTATAGGGATTGTGTGTGACAGTGTGTTTAGTTAATGCTCTGCTCCCGTCGGGCACAGTGTGATGTTATGTAGCCTATGTTATACTGTGAGGTATGAGATATATTACTGTAAAATTTTATAAAAATCCATTTAGCGGTTTTTGAGTGAAAGAGTAACAAACTTCCACACACACATAAAAACTTTCACATTTATAACATTATTAGTAGATATTAGTAGATTACGTATACAATGTATATACGAAAATAAAAGCACGGGTTTTCAAACCCGTGGAAAGCTGGGGCAGGTCGCTGGTAATTTATTAAGTACTAACTGTTCCTCGCGGTTTCACCCGCATTAAGTTAGTTTTTTGGTTACTGCTTCGCTCCCGTGGGACATAACTTGATATTATAAAGCCTATGTTACTCGTTGACAATGTAGCTTTCGAATGGTGAAAGAATTTTTTAAATCGGTCCAGTAGTTTTTGAGCCTATTCATTACAATCAAACAAACAAACATACAAAGTTGTCCTCTTTATAATATTAGTGTAGACATACATTATATTGAAGTTCCTCCTTATGGTGTAGGTACTAGACTTTCTGTATCATCTCTACCTTATTCTAGTAGATGATGGGGAGCATCGTTTATTATAATTTACAACCAAAGAAAAATATTGCGGGCCTAGAGTACACACAGCGTGGCTTGAGCCGGTAAATAAGAAAGATGGCGTCTAATTAAAGAGGATTTTGAACCGCTGTAAGCGAGTTGTTACTTTCAATGTGTTGTAATTTAAGTTGTTTTCTGATGATACCTAATCGGAATAAGGTTCTTGTTCACAGAATAACTAAATAAAATTACAAGCGCTTACTAGAGTAATATTTACGGTACTTCCGTACCTATAGGGTACAAAACTAACTCTATTACGAAGGCTGCGCTGTTTACCTCTCTATCCATCTGCCACCAAGCTATATTGCATGATAATTAGAAAATTGAAATTGTCACAAATGATGTATATTGTTGTCGCCAATGATATTATAAGTAAAAAGGTGTAGATAGGTTACCTAAACGAAATTCTATCTTCAAAAACGGCACACTAACATATAAGTACATACATTACACGTCAAAGTAGGATGACATGATTGAAGTAGTGCGAGTGAAAAAGAGTTTAACGTCAAAATGTCAATGCGATAGTCAGTATCATGTTGGTCCATTGGCAAACTTTTAAAGTGCCACTTTTTGACTGCTATAACCTACCTACACATTTTTACTTATAATACCATTGGTTGTCGCTATAGTACAAATCAGATTTAATAAATATTTAAGTAAGGGGTCTCTAAAAAAAAACACGATTTGTACTCAAGTGTGATAACGCGTAACTCGCAAAAAGCAGGTTATTGTAACTACTTTAATACAGAATTAGATCTACAACAAAAACGCTGCAATAATTCCTACGGCTGCCACAAAAAAAATGGCACACCCACTACAAAAACACATGATTTATTGCCTTGTAACTCTCCACAATTTTCGCTTATTTTGCTAACAGAAAATATGATTATAATTAAAAAATTAAGTCCACCTGTGTACGTTTTTATATGCGAAAGTTAAATTGTATAAAGATGTTAATACTTCCATCCAATATTTTAACCCTTTGGGGTTGAAATTGCCAAAAATCTTACGTTAGTGGTTCTTCAGTGGGTGGCTACTCTTTACAAAGAATTTAGTCATCAGTTTACCATTTTATATCCATACTAATATTATAAATGGGAAAGTGTGTCTGTCTGTTTGTCTTTCTTTTACGGCAAAACGGAGCGATGAATTGACGTGATTTTTTGAGTAGAGATAGTTGAAGGGATGGAGAGTAACATAGGCTACTTTTTGTCTCTTTCTAACGCTAGCGAAGCCGCGGGCAAAAGCTAGTATATATATATAATACTCTGAAATCGCGTAAAAAATGTCAGCTGTTTCTATCAAAAGTTCAATGCCCTCTCGACTCGAGATTTTTTCGAGATTTCATAGTTGGTTCCATAATAAAAGTTATTTGTTTTTATTAATAGAATCATCTCCAAGCGGGTTGTGCAAGACCAAAAATACACCTAGTATATAATTATGATAGATGATTTAGGATTGCTCGTTTTTCTTTCGGTAGGTAACCCTAATGAAGTATATTATCATAGAAATAAAAAAATAACCTGTAAAAGTGTAAAACTCAGATGAAGAAGGTATTATGAAACAAAGAAATAGAAAAGTCTTCAGTTTTATAATTACGAAATAAACTACTCGAATTTCAGCAGCTTTAACGACGTACCACAGGACTTTTTTGTAATGCAATAGCACTTTAGTGAAAGTAAACATATTTGATCGGATCGAATGGAATACGAAACAAAAAGTCACCCAGTGTAAACAATTTAAAGATTACATTAAAAGCCCAACTCCATTCATTCATCACTAGAGGCTTAAAATGCTAAAAAAACCTAAAGATACAATGCTTGAACAACTGTAATTCAAAGTAAAAAGCTGTTGAAATTCGTTTAAAATCACTTGGCACTAAGCTTCTGATTGATTTTTAAATTGGACAGACGATAGATAGAAGGCGCTAATTTCTCACTTTGTTCGAGTCTTTTGACAGACAAGGCCGGCTAATGTTTTTAGAGGCGACGAAGACTTTTTTGTTTTATAATTAGCAGTTATTTGTGGTAGTTAAATGTCGTCAAGGTTACCGCCTCTCTGGTATAAGCAGGCCGTACATCGGGCATACATTTGTAGCTCTGTAAATGTGGCGCCACATTTGCAACGCGACACATTTATTGCTTCCGTGTATCTGTTCGCGGGCACGCACACTAAGGACACATTTGTATTTTAAAAATCTTGACCTGTTTGCAAATCCTGCTGGTAAGTTTAGAAACCTTGCAATTAAAACACTAGATTCACTAGATATCTAAATGTAACTTTTACTTAACTTTAAGCTAAAGTCTATCTAAACTTTTCATTATCAAAATTAGAGTACATATATATATATATAATATATTTCTTTCTTTTATTCTTTGAGACTGTATTGCATGACGTAGTTTTTATTTTTAGCATTACAAGTCACATATTTTGTGGATAACGTGGTTGGATATACAATTGTATAATTTTGTTACTACCTACTTGTACACTATATTTAAGTAAATTGAGTATGTAAATGTTACTACTTATATAACATATATTGTATCTGTTTGTTGTTCCAAATAAATAAAATTAAATTAAAATTTGTTACGGGCGTATGCAATTCATTTGTAGCAAACAATTGTGGCGCAATAAGTGTGGCGAGGTAAATGTTTGATGCGTGTAGCAGAAGGCCCAAGAGTGTGACCCAGTGAAATTGTAAGTTCAAATACGGGTAAGTACCAATGAATATTTTACATCTACTTTATTAACAGACCGTTGATTCTTAACAACGTTTCCTACGTTGTTAGGAGTTAAAAACTTAGCATTACGAACCCGGCATCGACCCGGATTTTTAGTACCCGTCGATTGCTACAGGTGGGTTTGTAAGGCCCGGACGATAACAATTTTCGTCCACAGTACAGTAAAGCTTAAGTATCGGTGTCTATAAGCTATTTCTACAAACGTTTTTCCTGTGCTAGATCTTCTAGTGACACTGCCGATGTCCTGAAGGCTTTTTCATACGTTTCTGATACCATTGCACGACACACCGACCCTTATTGCAAATAAGATCAGATCTCCGGGGCTCTACGTCCTGAAGCAGGGCAACTGCTCCTACAGCGACTTCCAGGTCCAAACAACTTTGATAGCAAGCTATAATAATCACTATTAGCACAAAAATTAAAAAACAATTCAAGAAAGCAACATCTTACAGCAAAACTTAGAAATCACAATGAGAACACAAAAGACAAAATTGGCGGATTTTGTATTTTTTTACGCATTTCACTACTACGGTCTACCGACTTTAATAAAATGATCATATTGACGCTTGAAACATTAATAATGACTAATTAAGATGTCAACTACATAACCACATACTTATTTTAATAATCATCGTTTCTTAAATAATTCTGACTCAAAAAAGTAAAATAAGCTTGGTGGGTCCTATTTTGTTTTGACTAGTATAGATCATCATTATCTCCCAAGCCTTTTCCCAACTATCTTGGGGTCGGCCTCCGGCCCAGCCGGATTCCGCTGCATTCTAGAGTTTCACGTGAAGCCACTGCATATAAGACCTCCACAACCTAGTAACTGGGCGACACGGTACCCCTTGGTTAGACCCGTCAGACTTTCTGACAATATTAAAATAGATTACGTTTCTAAACCTCTCAACGATCAAAGCGACAGCCGGCTGTCGCGCTACTATTGACTTTTTATTGTGTCTCGAATCACGCGTATATAATGCATGTTTAAACCTTCTAGGTTTAAACTCTTACACATCATCAAGAAAACGCATTGCAGATAAAGATACACATCTATTCATCCCTATTTATCAAACTCTATCCACACTTGCATATCACGTGCGACCGAATCCTGAATGTAATCGGTAGAACATCGATACTTGAACACATTCGATAATCGTGTCACGTCTCTAGTGCTCCTTAAAGGAGGACGTGTGGCTCGGAGCACCTCTATTTGCTGAGATTAACTAAATGTACTTACTTCAGAGTTACGTCTAACTTGATCAATGTGTTTTTGTGTTACTCATTATTTAATACCAGCTTTTGCCCGCGGCTTCGCTCGCGTTAGAAAGAGACAAAAAGTAGCCTATGTTACTCTCCATCCCTTCAACTATCTCCACTTAAAAAATCACGTCAATTCGTCGCTCCGTTTTGCCGTGAAAGAAAGACAAACATACAGACAGACAGACAGAGATAATATTTTGTTTGTTTTTAACCCCAACGGAAAAAATGATGTTATAAGTTGGACCAGTATGTGTATCTGTCTGTTTGTGGCATTGTAGCTCTTAAACGTGTATGTCGATTGAGATGAAATTTTATTTGTTTGACATTAGTTTATCTAGCGATAGAGCTTACACATGTTTGATGAAAATCGGTTTAGCCGTTTTGAAATTATCAACTGTTGCTAGCTGTAGCCGCGATTTTTAAAAATGTTAAAGTTTCTAAGGCTGCATGGATAAAAGTTTATTACTCTTTCACGCAAAACTACTGAATGAATTTTGATGTAACGGTGTAGTAGTATAGCTAACACATCAGAATAACATATTCGATACATTTTTTTTTGGTGAGTGGGAAATCATCAAGTGACTGCTCCCGTCCTGGGTGCGGCGGGAGGGCGTGTCAGACTCTTACTGACTAAAACCCACTCATGTTCCTTCGATTGCCCTTTATGTTCCAGGGTCACGGTAACTATTATAAACATTCCGCAACACATATTCGATACATAACATCACACTATAACACACGGGCACAGATCAGTTACCAAAAACAAAACACGAATTAAATCGATGGAAACGTATTATTGATTGATTTATATTTAGAACGCCTTACCACCTGTAATGAAATGATAAAATACCACAACAGCAAAACAAACGATTCCCAGAATTAATAATTTATTAATACTCCCACTAACCTCATGGCTATTTATCTAAGAGAAAGCTTATACCTGTTCTAAAACTTTCATAGATAATTTGGGTATTTCAAACAAAATAATAGCGGTGAAATTAACTCATTTTGTTTGTCCCTAATTTCTACTGAAGCGAACTTTAGTTGACGGTCGTTCGAGCGTTTTACAATGTTGTAGACTGAAATATTATTTTATGAATCGAGATTTAGGAACTACGTAATAAGTTTAGTTCAAACAGTTTTTTGAAAATATTATGATTTTACCCGAGAATTCGTATTCGTGGAAATTAAGTTTACTATACAAAATTTTCTATATAAGGTGTCTTTAGCGGGTAGTTTCGTGTTAATGCTTCGATCTTTCAAGTTTTAGTAAGGTTGTATAGCGTCAAAGTGGCTGCACCTCTAGATAAGTAGCATTGTAGAATAGATCATATAATAGAAATTAAAAAAAATCAATTGCAAGATTGACAAAAGCTTACGCTTAGTAATTTGATATTTTGTATTGAACTCTATTCTTTACTTATTCTACAATGCCATTTGTTTCATAACTCCGACACCACGTTTGGTACTATCAGTTGTGTTCACCATGGGACCTACCTGTGAAATACCCTTTCAAACACAAAAAGAAGTTCCTAATTATGTCCAGCCCTTGTCGAGTAAAATGGCAGAGTATTAAAAAAAAACCAACAAATTGAAAACATCATTTTGATGACGATAAAAAAATGGTACTCTTGTAAAACAATTTTGTGTCAAAAATAACAAGTCTAATTGGTACGATTTGGGTGTCTAGTTATTTTCTTAAAGATTACAGCTTAAGCCCACAAAAATTGTATACCAAAATAAACAACAAAATTACCCAAAAACCGAACTTCCCAAAGGAAAGGACTGCGCATAAATTATTGTCGCCCGCCGTCTTACACCCAAAGAATTTGTTTTAATTTACAAGTAATTAACGTTCGTTCGTTAACTAGTTATCTTGCTTTTCAGCTGATGACCATAATTATTCGGATCGGAAATTAAATGTCCCTTTTCGTCTTCATTTTTGGATTTTCTTTGAAATTTATGAAATGAACATGATTAATTATGAGTTTTCTGATTTTGTTTGTGATAAATATTTTGGAACAGATTTGAAATTACTGAGCTGTAATTGTGGTCGTTATTTTAGAGTTAGTCTCCTGATTTTTGATCCAAGGAATTCTAAAAATTAAATGATCAGAATTAATTATGTATTAAAAAAAAGTTACCCCGTTGCCTTTTTTTGGGGGAGTGGGAAAACAAGGTGAACTTAAACAGTACTTTTAAAATATTTTTTTTGTTTGCTGCGTAATATATTTTAATCCATGAAGACACTAAAAAAAAGTTTCATACTGATCGAATGAATAGTAGATCTATTCGCTTAAGAATTAGGAGCGAATTGAGTTTAAACACGTAATTCTGTAATTCATACATTACTGTTATCTTACTATCCAAAAGTTTAGCAAAACTTATTTGCATCTCCAAGTGCATAAATCAAATTGTGTTAACTATGATAAGGGTGTGTTGTAGAAGTTTCAGTTGGGTATGAAAGGTAGACTTTTCAGTCGGATGATTTTGTTCAAGATTCGAGTATTCCTCAACGTTTAACGATAAATGTCGTAGATACTTCGTAAAAAAGTTCTAAAGGTAAAAAAGTCGTAGACTATACTTCGTCTGTCTCGTATTTGCAAACGCGACTATTAGGCGTAGGGTTTGATTTTTGCATAGAGTAAATAGTTGTTAGGTTTTTTCATAGACCATTTCTTAGTGTGGTCGTCATTTCTGAGTACTCTCGTGGTCCTGCGTAGATTTTTGTCAACCATTGCGCTTATGAATAGTCAGAATCCCGAAATTTTGACCATGTCAGCGCGGTACTTCTAATTAGACTTTGTCTCATATGCCTAAATTATCCAAGTTTGTAGTTTTTTTTTACCTGTGCAACTTCGTTTACACTGTAATATAAAATACTAGCTGTCCCCTGCGGTTTCACCCGCATTTTTCGTTACTGCTCCGCTCCCGTGGGTCGTAGCGGATGGTATATACCCTATAGCATTCCTCGATAAATGGGCTATCTAACACTGAAAGAATTTTTTAAATCGGACCAGTAGTTCCAGAGATTACCTCCTACATACAAACTTACAAATTTTACCTCTTTATAATATTAGTATAGATTCCCCAAAAATAAGTAAAACACTAGAAGAAGGAGACCCAACAATGTCATATGTCATGTATGTTCTTTTTACCCCTATTTTAAGGGCATCACAAAGTCAGTACATATCATCATACATAAAACACAGCAGCATAATTAAAATATTCCATACACATGCATAAAACACAGCCCCTAACTCCATCTCATAAACATAGTCTTAAACACTTAATTCAAATAATTTAATCATGCTCTTAATAAACTAAAAACACGAAGGGTACGAACTCACCGCTATAGTTGACACCACCACTTTAAATGACCCTACACCCCCCTCTTGGTAGTCCAAGATAGAGGTGTCAAAGGAGGGAGCTGATTCGAAACGAGAGGTCTTGATTACTTGGCTGGAGTGAACAGAGTATATCATGTGTGCTAAGAAATGCGCTGTGCGGTTCACCAGCGGAATTTCGGTTCAAGTAATGATGTTGTGGTGTAAGTTTTAAGCGGAAGGGATTATCAACCCTATTTATATGAATTGTTAAGCATAAGAAGTGTTTATTGCTTGAACTTATCGGTGGTTGTACACTGGAAGTAATTTTATTAGTATTCTCAGTGAAATCTTATCCAGTCATGTCAGAAAACGTGTTTGATTTGATTAAAGCATTGAAGGCAGTCAACCTTACAGACGACAATACGATACAGTATATATTAAATAACACAATGTAATGCTATTTGCATAAAGTTTCAACTTTATGGCTTTTTAAACACAAGGGCGGAAATTTGTCTACGGCTTTTGCTTGGAGTTGTAGCTATTCAAGCAATCTGAAGTTGGCTGGCAAAAAAACGAATTGTATTTTATTTTCTATAATCGATTTAGCGACATAGTTTAAATTTTTTTGCCATATCCCTTTTAGGATTAGGTACATACATAAGTACTAATTGTATGGTAAGTAAGTAAAAACAAAACACATAGAAGAATCTCTAAAAAGTTTGTTCACTCCATTATAACTTATTTACGAAAGTGCTTGTTTAACAAACTGTTAACAGATGGCGCCAACTGTCATCTGTCAGATGGAACATGTGAATAACGGCAGTTCTGAATTTAAATACTCATTTAAGAATTTCTAAAAGCTGCCGTAACAACAAAAGGGAAAAACTTTTGTATATGAATGAAAAAAGATTAATATTTTGTGATCTCAATTCTGTCAAAAAACAAACAAACAAACACAAGATTCTCCCATTATGTAAAGAAATACGTTACTAATTACTTTTAAATTAATGAGCGAGTCTTAAAAATTCAGAATCTACGATAGCCATTGATTTTGGATCATCATCATCATCAAATTGCCTCAGCCCACTGCTCAAAATACTCATCCAGTTTCTGCCACTGCCACTGTCTATCTTACCTAAGCGTGGTCTCCATTTTGGATTCTTATTATTTATTTAACTTTTTTCCCTCTTAATTTAACTCGAGTTTGTCTTGGGTCTACATTAAAAAAGAACAAATTTTAATGTAATGTAAAGATGGTTGGATCAATTTCACACAACTACATTCGAAGAATACTAACTCAATTCGTTGCATAGAACTCATAAAAACAAATTCCACGTACAAAATTCTTGATATAGCCTCTTATTCACTGCTAAATTCACGTCAATTTTAATAAAAAATGCGTAAGCGCTTAATGCTACACATAAAAAAAAAATACAAACTATTTCCATATAAACGCGCCGTAGACGTAAAAAGATGAGGCATATTTTTCAACAAACGTTAAGACCTTTTTCGAGGATAATAAAACGGCGCGAACATTAAAAACATGAACCTTTTTTCACGTACGATCGATACACGAGTCTCAGCTCTAGCGTAATCAAAATTAACGTTCTTCTGTCACTGGGACCACTCTAGCGTTCATATATCACGCATAATATACAGTAACGACACTATCTACCACTCTATTGCTACTCGTCTTCACTAAAATTATTGCGTCGTAAGTCTTAACTGCGGCGGCCATTTTGGCCAGATTAAACGTTAATACGTCAAGTCAAATGGTTACAATTATGATGGTCCTTATCGAGGTTTGTTATGAGGAACGGGCGTTTAAGTAATTGGTGGTGATAGTTTTGGGAACTTAAAGTACTGGTTTTTCTTTATACAGTACTCTTAAAGCCTGGCTTGAAAATAATCTCTTCATATATTTTGGGTATTTCTAAATAATTAATCTGTTTGTCTTGCACCAATTTTGACCATTAGGTACGCCGCCACATAATAATTAATTATCGCACCTACAAAACAATATTTATCTTTCTTAATAAAAAAAAAACATTTTGTTGCATTTGTCTGCCGAACTACGAACTTTTTGTAATTAGGACTTAAAAAATGTAAACGCTGATTTTAGGATTGAACCTTTTATTATTGATGGATGGGAGAACATGAACGAACAAATACACAAGCCGCCATGTAAGGAAAAATGCCACAGACAATCATAACAAATAAAGCTTCTTTTTTAATACCTTATTGTCTATTCCTATTACTCCTATTCTAGACCACCCTACATAACACCTCCCCTCAATAATTATTACAAAGACACAAAACCAATACTGTCTCACACTTTTCACAAAAGTTACACATACTTAAAAACTGAACTTTACTCTAATTACACCACTATAACCTACCAATAATTAATTAAACAATTTTCCCCTCAAATATTTAAATGAAACACCACCTAGAGGCTTAGTTAAAATATCCGCTACTTGTTTATCAGAACTTACATACTCAACTACTATTATTTTCTTATCTATCTTTTCTTTTACAAATTTCAACTTAATATCTAGGTGTTTAACCCTAGTAATGCCTGTAGCCATATTAGCCAACTTAATTGTTGACTGATTGTCTTCATATAAAACAATTGTCCCCACACTAATACCAAAATCACATAATATAGACTTCAGCCAGCAAGCTTCACTAGTAGCATGACTGAGGGCTACATATTCAGCCTCAGTAGATGATAAAGCCACAGATTGTTGCTTTTTAGTCACCCAAATGACTGAACCTCCAAAAACTTTAAAGCAAAAACCTGTTGTTGATCTTTTATCATCACTGCCCCCCCAGTCACTATCAACATAACCAACAATATCATCTCTACCATCTCTATAGAAAGTTAAACACAAATCCAATGTTCCCTTTACATATCTAAGAACATTAAGTAACAATTTATACAACAGTTGGCTAGCACAACTTTGATATCTACTTAGTATGTTGACTACGGCACACAAGTCAGGTCTAGATCCAGCTACCGCATACATTAGACTTCCTATTATCATTCTACATTTATGTTCTATTTCTTCTGACTCTGACTTGTCTCTCTTTAACAAAATAAATTTAAAATTCTTGTCAATAGGCAAGGATAATGGTTTACAATCTTTCATACCACAATACTCTAAAATCTTTTTCAAGTAATCTTTTTGACAAATTTTTGTACAACCTTTATCTAGATCCTGAGTTACTTCCATACCCAAAAACTTACCAACTACATCCTTCATTTTAAAGGAATCATGTAATATATTTCTCAACTTATTACTTTCTGTCTCCGAAGTACTGAAATACAAAATGTCATCGACATATAACAATAAAAATACTTTATTACCATTCTCAAGTTTTGAATATAAACAGTAGTCTTTATCAGAGCTTTTAAAACCCTGTGACCGCATCACTTTATCAAAAGTTTCATTCCAGTATCTCGGAGACCTTTTTAACCCATAAATAGACTTATTAAGTTTGCAAAATTTTAAATCAGACTCTATACCATCAGGCAACCTCAAATACACATCTTCATTAATGTTACTATTTAAAAAAGCATTACATACATCCAGTTGCCTTATTTTACAATTTAACTTAGTAGCAACACCAGTAAATATTCTAAAGGTATTTAGTTTAGCTACAGGAGCATATAAATCACTATAATCACAACTTTGTTGAAAGCCCCTGGCTACCAATCTTGCCTTATAAATAAATTCTCCATCCTGACTTTCTTTTCTCTTCAACACCCATTTAGTACTTATTATTTCTTTTCCCTTTGGTACCTTTTCAACAAGCGTCCATGTGTTATGTTCCTGTAACTGACTCAACTCCTTTTCTATAGCTTTCCTCCACTTATCAGCATCCTCTCTTTCCATAGCTTCCTTGTAGCTAGCAGGTTCATCCTCTGCCACAACTAATGCCATGTAGTCATGGAACCTTGAAGGTTTTTTTACTTGTCTCCCACTCCGAGTGCGTACTGTCTGTTCTGTGTCATTAGCATCAGAGTAATCAGAACTTTCAGAATTATTTGCCTCACTATCACTGTGCTCTTCCTGTTCCGGCTCTCTCTCTCTGCATGGTCTTGCTCGGCCTGAACCTGTTCCCGTTCTACTTGAGCCTGTTCCTGCTGAGGCTCCATCTGCATGGGCTCCTGGTCCATCTGTACCAGCTCCTGCCCCTTTTCCTCTTGGTCAAGTTCTGTATACTCTCTGTCCAAATAGACTAATTTCTCTTTGTCATATTCTTTTTCTTCTGGTAATGACATACTTTCTGACACAAACACTACATCTCTTTTTGTCTGTACTATCTTCTTCTTCTCATAATAAATTCTATATCCCTTTGAACTCTCATAGCCAACAAACACTCCTTCTTCAGCCTTTGAGTCCAGTTTACGCCTCTTTTCCTTAGGTACGTGTACCCATACTTTAGAACCAAATATTTTATTTAATATGTTAATATCAAAATCATGTCAAGTCCACATCTGAAATGGTGTCTTCCCTTCGGTTCTGCTCTTACTGGTTCTATTTAGCACATAGACAACTGTATTAATGGCCTCAGCCCACAATTCTTTACCCATGTTTTTTGCATGCAGCATGGTACGTGCCGCCTCCACCAGGGTACGCATGTCTCTTTCAGCTTGGCCATTCTGCTCTGGCGTATAAGCCACTGTTGTTTGGTGCTGTATCCCCTTGCTAGTAAAATACTCCAGCATTTTCTTATTCACAAATTCACCCCCACCATCAGATCGAAAAACCTTTAAAACTTGCCCTGTTTTCCTTTCCGCAGACTGAGTATAGTGCTTGACACACTGCACAACCTCTGACTTATTTTGCAAGAAGTAGACGTGACGAAACTTAGTAAAGTCATCCTTGATAAGTAAAAAATACCTTGCCCCTCCAAGAGATGTTACTTCAAATGGTCCACATACATCAGCATGTACTAACTCCAAAGGTTGTGTTGTACTGGAAACACTGTCTTTAAAAGGAAGCCTATGTGCCTTTCCCTTTAAACAATCGATGCACTTCTTATTGTCCTCAGTATATTTCACATTATTTGTTAAAAGTACAGACTTCACATAGTTAATGTTCTGGTGACATAACCTCTCATGCCACTCACTGAGAGTTACTGCACATTGAACAATATGTTTCTTAAAATTCACTACATAAACATTGTTTTCTTTAAGTCCTGACACACACACCTGATTGTTTTTCTTTATTACACATTTGTCCATTGTTAAATCCACACTATACCCCTTAGTAGTAGCCCTTGTCACAGAAAACAAATTTAGTTTTAGTTCTGGCACAAATAACACCTCACTTAGTTTATTGTTCATAAACTCAATTTCTCCAATTCCTAAAACTGGTAGACGTCGCCCATCTCCAACAACAACAAACCGGTTTAATACTTGACGCATTGACATAAACAGCATTCGTTCTGAAGTCATGTGCTCACTAGCACCGCTATCAATAATCCACTTGCTTTCAGATGCATGACACGGTAACCCATTGTTGTCTTTTATTAATGTTGAAAAAGCGTTACTTGGTGCTCCACTTTTTGTTTGTTTTGTGCACTGTTTCTTTAAATGTCCAACTTTATTACAGCTGTAGCACTTTCTGACCTCCTTATTACTCTTGCAATCTTGGATAAAATGTCCAACCCTACCACACTTATAACATTTTTTTATAGTGTCAGGTTTTTTTGCAATCAATGCCACATTTTCACTACTTGACTTTGCCTTCAGTCTGTCTTCCTCCACAAGAAGTCTAGCGACTAAACTATCAAAAGTTTGCTTAGATGTGTCCACCGACTCCCAAGCTGACACAAAATGACTGTATTTCTCCGGCAATGCCATTAAAACTTTAGTAATAATAAATTTCTCCGAAATTTCCTCCCCTGCTTGCTTTAGCTGCAGTTGTAACTCTTGTAGTTTTGATACGAAGACTGACACCTCCATGTTATCATCAAACTTGAAATTAAAAAATCTCTGTTGCAGCACATGAATCGCTGTACTTGATTTCTGCTCATAAACATTGTGCAACTTGTCCCACATTTGTGCAGCAGTTTCACAAGTGATGATATGTATCATTGCACTTTCGTTCAGTCTTGAAACGATTAACCCTTGAGCCTTTGCATCTTTCTTTGCCCACGCCGCATGATCTGTAGATTTTACCTCAGTGCCATTCACCACCGATAGCACGTCTTGCGCTCTCAGCAACACTGTCATCTGGAACTTCCATAAATTCCAATTTGTCGGACCCTCCAACTTGACTCCCCCTCCCATCGTCATCGCCACGAGCTGATCCATTGATCCCCGATCTGCTCCGCCGTCGAATTGTTGACGTCTATCGCGTGTGCTCCCTTGCACCGCTAAACACCAGACGACTTCGACTTTTTTTGCAAAACACAAAGAGGCAGAAGCACGCCTCCAAATGATCGCAGTTTGTTGCACAAACAACGCCGGTTCTTCACCTAAAATACAGAGTTACGGAGCCACTGGGCCCATAACCTGTAATTAGGACTTAAAAAATGTAAACGCTGATTTTAGGATTGAACCTTTTATTATTGATGGATGGGAGAACATGAACGAACAAATACACAAGCCGCCATGTAAGGAAAAATGCCACAGACAATCATAACAAATAAAGCTTCTTTTTTAATACCTTATTGTCTATTCCTATTACTGCTATTCTAGACTGATTTTTCCAATAGTAATTCGTCGAAGAAATATTTAAAACTCATGTAAAAAGACAGCTACAGGGTTAAATTCACAGTAGTATGTGTGACCTAGCTGATGGGAAGAATTTCTGTTCTGGCCGCGTAAGTTTTTTTTGGACTAAAATGCCAAATGTTTTTTGACAAAATTTTGTGCTAAGTAAGATTGAAGTCCAAAAAATGGCATGGACTACTCGATATCCGACATCGAGTTCCACTTAGATGAAGTTGAAAGCATAAGCTAGTTTCATGTCAATAGGTGTTGACGAAAAAATTACGTGCTGTCATGTTTCCCTTTCCAACCAACCCTGTCGAACAGTTGTCCTTGCTGTTCTACCCCCCCCCCCATCAAACTATATCATTGACCTGTTTGAAAACCTATAAAATAAAATGTGAAGCCATCCAAGCCCTTCCATTTCATTGGAAATCAACCAATTTCTATTGGACATTAAGGGCCCTAGACTGCCAATAGCGTAGATTAAATGCCTTAATACATCAGGTCCAATGATTATGATTATGGGCATCGGAATTGGACCCGGGACATTTAGCTTTATGCTAGTGTGATTGTCTTTGAAACCTTAACATATAGAAAGGTTTGGTAAGAGGTAGTTCCAAGAAAATTCTCTTATTTCTCGATTCTTATCAAAAGGTTGAATGACATAACGTTTTTTTGGGCGAACAACAGTTTGGCTGCAATATGTGGCCGTAGTATTTTTGGATGTGGCCTGGTAATTTTTGGAACTTTGATGGCAAGTTATTACAGTATATATGACCAGTTATCTGGTTTTTCATCGGTTCTGTTCGGAAATTTTCCTGTTCGCAAAGGAAATATTACTGGAAGAAGTCCACAGTAGCATTCCGAATTGCTATTATCACTGGGTTCTAAAATATAAGCTGGTACCGTTGATTTCAAAAATACGTATACAAACAAGAGTAGCAGAAGACTTGCAGAAGTACTTGCAGAAGTGGCCCGGCTGTGTTGAAAATGTTACCTACTGTTCTACCTGAGAATTCTACACACTTCTTCTTTATTTATTTATGCTTTGTACACAAAGACATAAAGTCTGACTTAATACTTTAGCAATTCTGTAACAGTTACCAGTTCCTAGTTGCACGTTACATGTTTCAGCCACATTGCCTGATATTAACCCTGTAACAGTTACCAGTTATTGGTTGCACGTTGCATGTTACAGCTACATTGCCAGAAATTAATCCAAAACATCGCCCGTTTAGTCACACGCCAAAAAGGGTAGGAAGTGCGAAATTGCTTCGAAATACTCTTTGCTTTTTACTGAAACTCTTTGATCTGTGAGAAACAAAGACCCAATTGACAATACAAGTGTGAGCATCTCGAAATCAGATAGAATAGAGGGTAGATACGATTTTGTTCTCACGAACGATCTTTTATCGCTCCCATATCAATACTATCTCGTTGTAACAAGCTTCAGTGAAGAAGAAACAATAATAAAAGTATCGATAAACATATCGGGACGATTCGACGCGATACGGTGATTGTCGACGGACTTGGGAACTTTTTTCTAGGGTTCGGTTCTTGTCACAGTTGATACAGGGAAAAACTAGCGTTGACATTCATTTTGATGCTAGTTTTCGAGAAAATTCTTTAACTTTTTACTGAACTTTTAATGGACAAACAACGTTATTATAAAATTATATATACCAGTCAATTTCATAGGGTAACATAATCTAAGCAAGTCGCATTCACATCAAAGGCTTCGATGCAGGCAAAGTCGCTGATTAAAAAAAAAAGACGGGTTGCACTCCGGGAGTGCCGGCAGAAGTGAAAACTTGATTATTAACGTTGAGCATGTTTGATATTTTGGAATGGTTAGGGAATAATTTTGCACCAATTGCTTTATCAGTATAAAAGTACTATCATTTATGTGGTAGAATACAATATTCATTTATTGAGCTATCGTACACAAACATGACAATTTATATTACATTAAAAATTTAACACTTTAAAACTATTACAATTATTTTACATTAAAAAGTTTATCTCTCCGAAAAATCAACTTTCATCCATAATTTCAACTATCCATCCGTCCTACGCTTTTTCGATCAGGTCACGTGTCCTGACGCGAGTTTAAGATTTTATACCCATTACAGAAAAAGTGCTCAACGCCGCTAAAGAAGTTTCCACTTCAAAAATATTACTTGTTTTTTTCAAAAAGTTAATTTTAACACTGTACCTACCATTAAAATCGGTTCATTGATTAAACCGTGAACGTGTAACTGACAGACAGGCAGATTAATAGGGATAAACTCATACTCAAACTCAAATTGTTTATTCAAATTACTTAGAAATGAATTAGTTATGTTTATGTTTTTTAAGCGCTTTATAATTAATATATCATCCTACATGCATGCACCTGCGTGTGTATGTATGTATACACATGTTTATGGCAAATAAATGATTCTATTCTATTCTATTCTATTAGTGTATTACACACGGTTATTTCAAAAGTGTTGTAGTATAGCTTGTGAGACAAAATTGGTGATCATTCAATTATTTATACATTTTGCAGATATCAAAATAAAATACCATTAAATACTAGCGATTAGACCCTGCTTTGCAAATGTGTCACAAATCTTTGAAAATTAATTTTTCTTCTAATATAATGTGCATATATTTTACATATAAATTCGCCTCTTGAATTTAAATCACTGTCTTGCAAAAAACCACATCAAAATTCGTTCCGTAATTTTGAAGATCTAAGCATACATATGGACGGACAGAATGACAGCGGAAAGAGACTGTAATACTACGTCGTGTATACTTGGCGTATACTTAAAACGTGGTTTCCCCGGTAACCATTCTCCACGTATATTGTGATTTAGCTTTATTAGACTAAAACCGAACAATTAAGAGAAATGGTTTTCACTTCTATCCTAAGAAAGATGATCCAGGCAAAGAACTTACCTTCGAATTTTTCGCAGAAAATCCCTTATTTACCTGAGCTTTCCAATACAAAGCTTTTACCTCTCACGGAATTAAATCATACATTTTCTCGTTAATTTTGTTCAGAAAACTTTTCTCCAAAACCCAGGTAACGTTGGAGCTAAAACATTTTAACAAGCCACTTTCGACCTTAACTCCAAAACTAATGACACCACATTTGTCTGAATCGGTTACAAAGTTTTGTTTCCAAAATAGTTTTGTGACTTTTGCTAGTTAGGAGAAAATTGTGGAAAGGTCTACTAATTGTAATCAGGCTGATTATAATTTATGCTTAATACGATTAATCTTACTATTATATAAATGTAAAAGTTTGTATGTTTATGGATAATAAATTGTTACTCTTTTACGCAAAAACTACTGAACGAATTATGATAAAATTTTACATCAACATAGCTTATACATCAGATTGTCACGTAGACTCTATAACATAACGCTACGACCCACGGGATCGGAGCAGTAAGTAATCAAAACCCTAACATAACGAGGATGAAACCGTTGGAGACAACTAATATTATGATATTCCTGTAATTTTGAATGGAATCACCTAGCATTTTCATTTGTGAGGCTTTGAAGAAGACCTTTCGACGAACAAGCGACAGCCAGCTGTCGGGCTGCTATTGTTTTTCTATTGTGTCTTGAATTACGTGTGTTCGGTGGTTTAGTTATTAATTTTGTGTGGGTACCACAGGAGGGCTTAAGAAAGCCTTAAACTTTTTTGTAAAACCACTTTAGATGTAGATTTTTGAGCCCCTGACACAGACCAGTGCTTTTCAAAAACACACCAATTCTAGCCCTTCAGCCATTACGCAATAATCAAAATGGCGGCAGAAATTTCACTACCACCCAAAAAAGAAAAACTTACGCGCATAGATTATAAAATTATTTTTTTTCAAGTTGTAGGAAGAACTTAAATAACCAAACTTGTTCACCAAAAGTAGTCTGTAAGTAATAAAAATAAGGACTATAATGAAATGGGATACCTCGACAGCCGGCTGTCGGTTGTGTGTCAAGGGGCTAGAACATACTGCCACCTATGTTTTTACAAGGTTTATCCTTGATTGGCTGCTGTGTGAATGAATATTGTATAGCCTACAGGTATTTATTCTGAGTCTGGTTATTTATGATGTGAGTGAATATAATATGATTGTAAACACTCCTAGAATGCAAGAGATATTCACAGTGCAGGGTAACATTTTATAACAAAACAAAAAATAAAATAACACATCATATACATCGGTGAAAAAAAGCACTTATTGAGAGCAAACCTGGACCTATCAATTATCTATAATCCATCCAATCTGTAGTTTGAAGCCAGCAATATATCTTAAGCAAGCATACTTGTGTCTTTATTGAATAGAAACCTGCAGTGTGACAACAATGGGCTCGTTTTGGGAAGGGGCCCAACAGGGCCAACGCCTGCCGGGGTTGCGGAATGTTTATAATAGTTACCGTGACCCCGGAACATAAAGAGCAACCGAAGGAACATAAGTGGGTT
The DNA here is from genome assembly GCA_033675125.1 of Athetis lepigone. NCBI lineage: Eukaryota > Metazoa > Arthropoda > Insecta > Lepidoptera > Noctuidae > Athetis > Athetis lepigone. The sequence goes on along the minus strand of CM066225.1, from coordinate 3,295,122 downwards.
TTAGTCAGTAAAAGTCTGACACGCCCTCCCGCCGCACCCAGAACGGGAGCAGTCATTGGATGATTTCCCACTCCCCCGAAAAACATGGGCTCGTTTTAAGTTAACATTATAATAATGAATACATCTACAAAGTAAATAAATATAATTATTTCCATTAACAAAAGCCAAACACAAACAAACCCCTCAAAGCGTCATGATCAACGACATAATGACAACGCAACATGGACTAATGATGGCCAATCTCAGATTATTGGATTCCGATACAGTGGCCCATCTATCCAAGATTGCGGATCTTGTCTTGAGTCTTCAATCAGTCTGTATAATTGATGGGTTGTTGACAAATTACTGTTAGTGTTTGGATGCTCCTCTGCCAGTATCATGTTTTGTTATACTATAATAATAGCATAGTCTTTTGTTATAGATAGACGATTCCTGATCACCTCGCTTGCTCAAGGCCTATTAGCGATTTTAAAATTATAATACCGGGCTTTGCTAGCGTGAATGTACCTCCATCTTAATTTTCCCGCTTTAGGGTCGAAATTTCCAAAAATCTTTTCTTTGTGGTTTCCTACTCTTCACAATAAATAAATATCCTTGGACAACTCACACACGGTCATCTGATCCCAAACTATAATAAGTAGAGCTTGTACTATGGTAACCAGGCAACTGATAAACATAATGATATAATTTATTAATACATACATATTACAGATAAATAACACCCAGACACAGAACAAACAATCATGTTCATCACGCAAAGTTTGTCCTGGGTTGGAATCGAACCCACGACCTCCAGCTCAGCAGTCAGGGTCACTAACCACTATACCAACAGGCCCGTCAATGAACACACCTTTTAAGTTTCATGTCTCTAGGATGTGCAATGATCTGGGCTATGCTTTGATAACAATATTATTTGGTTTACTATCTAATGTGACTCCTAGACTAAATGCCTTTTATTTTCACAAAGCTACATGAATCTCCCAAAAAATATCAAGAAATCATCCATAAATATCATCTCACGCAGATCATTAATACAATGTAACGGGCAACTAAGCGTGTAACGCGCAACCATTGTCCAGAAAATGGACGGCCCGTGTTGCAAACATGATAAATGACTGCCATATTTTACCAATTCGATCCCAAGATGCTTTTCTTGTTTCGTAACTTAGTTATGTTCACGCTCTAGATCTTTTAGTTTTGGAGCAGTTTTCCCAATTTGATTAAGGGGTTTACCCACTTCACCGAACTATGACCGTGCTAGAAAGGTCAGGCAAGAAAATATACTTTGGCGTAGTTTTTCTTTTAAATTGGTGTTCCTCAATGGCGCAGACGACGTAAGAGATGACAATATGACCAAGATGGCTTCTTAGAAGATTGACAGACATTGTGTTAAATTGCGACCGTTAGAAGGAGATGGGCATTTGTTCAGCAATGGAAAAATTTAATAATAATGCAATATTAGCTATTGTTCATCTTCCCCTTGCTGTCATATTTTGTCAGTATGTGAAGGTAAGAACTGGTAAGAACAATATCTCTTACTTGAATCACTTGCTAAGTATCGATTATTATCTTGACCTTAGATGATGCTTGCAATGACTGTCTCGTTTGTCTCGTCTGCTATTGTTAAATGTGCACTGGATTCGATTCCCGAGTCAATGAAATAGTTTTTTTTTTGTCTTGAAACTCTTAGTATCAGCGCGGAGTTTGGAACAGTGTAGTATGTAGACTCCTTAAAGAGTTATTATCTGGTGTCATTAATTTAGTTGTTTTTATAGTACTGCAACTTTTAAATATAAATTGGAATAAGGAAATTCATCTATTATGCCGTGATGTCAGTGATTAAGGATTTTGTTGAAACTCATGGACGAGAACATTGTAATTTGGGTCAAGGCTACTTCTTAAAGAAAATATAAATTAGTGAATCCAATAATCTGACAGTGGAACGGGTTTATTGTAAATCGTGGGGCTTATTTATTCGAAAAGATTTTTATTTAAATTTATAGACGAAGTGGAAATCTGGTTGGGGCAGAATCGAGGCACACATACGTGTATGTAAGTAATGACATATGTATGTGCCTAGTTGAGTCCAACACTTGTGTAATATTTCTCTCAAATAATGGTAGTGAAATTAAAATAATGAAGTTCATAAAATAATGTATTAAAAAGTACCAAATGCATAGTCACAGTTCTCAAGTATTTTTCATAATATAAAGACTTTGGCTAGTTACTCCTCGATTGCTATGTATAGAACAAAAAAATAATAATGCTACAATGCCACTTGTCTAGGCCCTCAGATGGCCATGTGTAATAATAGGTATTCATTGTAAATTTGACAGATAAGATTATTGACTTTTACATACTGTGACCATCTGTAACGGCTGATCTCACACATAACACTCTCCTAGGTTACGATCTGTTCACACTACCAAAATCGGATCTCCAGTGCTCATGGCAGGAGCAATGGAATGCTTCAAGTAAGAACCGCCACAATAATATAAAATTATAATTTGTTTCATGTGGATGTGGCATATATTTTTAATGTTTTAACAATAATATAATATTTATGTATTTTTATTTTTTGTTTGTTTCAGTCCTGTACTAACCCTGCAAGGTCTACATTAACTCCAACTGCATTAGGCACTTTTTATTTTGTTTTGTTTTTTACTTTGTAAAAGTCTTTATTTTTTTTTTTCTCCCCACTCTTGCATTTCCATATCACTTTTGACATTGGCAGAATAGTCGACATCGGCTCCGATTGCCATAATAAGAAATAGAATAGAATAGAATACATACTGTGACAGATACTGAGTGTGGACTGTGACTGAACTGGATGAGGAGGCTTAATACATTCTATAGCCTTCTATATCAGATTTGATTCCACTAAACAGTTATTTATGGTGTGAAGTGAAAATACGTGTTAACGTTAAGAAGATATAGTACTGAAGTTCTTTGTAATAAAAATAGTAATGGTCTCAATGACATTAAAATGAAAGTGTGGTTCCAGAGTTTGTGTAAGTGAGATTGCTGTGATGGACTGATGAAGTGGAATAATGGACCTCATTTTGACCAATTTCTAACACGAGAGTTATAAATATCTGTTACCAAATTGTACTTTCAAATTTTTCAGACCAGATGTAGAACCATTCCCAAACGGTATTTGACACTATTAACCGATAAATCTAAGACATATTTTTTATAAAACCTTTCTTTTTATTAGTCCTAAGCATCGAATTTGTTTTTAATTTACTGTAAAATTTAATTATTTTTGCTTTAAAATCAATAAATAGTTAGTCAATAGGGTTGCTAGCTTGTGACGTCACAAGCTGGTATTGGCATACAAAGTCTACTGGAGAATTGCGTTTTGACAGCTCATAAAAAGTACGTCAGTCGTCAATTGATGATAGTGTCAAATACTGGATTGCTACGCTACACATAGTGTAAATTATAACTTTGGGGTTAGCCTTGTAACTGCTTTTTCTTAGCAGTAATGTTCTTAGTGTTTTTTAAGGTTAAATTTGATCACCACTAAGAAAAGGCAGTTGCGAATTTAATTAATAGTAGTAGTTTTAGGTGTGTTGAAACATGTGTTGTTGTTACATGTGTTGCCTAACTATTGGGAATATTGTTCGGAGTAGCCGTGCAATTTTATTTTTGGACCTAAAGTTTATCATTTAATATTAAAAAAGACTCATATATTTATTCATTTACAGTTAATATTTTATGACGTTCTGTCTTTTAACGTATACCGCAATTAAAGTAAGTAATTACCCTCCCGCAGCGCAGAAACAACAACAGATAGATTACTTACAATATTCCTAGCTTTTGCCTGCGGCTTTGCCCGCAAAAATGTCGAAACCTCCATCCCCTATTTTTCCCCTTTTGAGATTTGTAATTTCCAAAAATCTATTCTCAGTGAATACTTACTCTTTACGAAGATCAACTCTTCAAGTTTCATGTATCTAGAACCAGCGGTTTAGACTGTGCGTTGACAAATCAACAATTAGTTAGTCAGTCAATCTACCATTTTATACTATTTATTGAGATAATAAATAATAATAATAAATAATAAATATCTTAGGAAAACTTACACACGGTCATGTGATCCCAAGCTAAGCAGAGCTTGTGTTATGATAACCAGACAAGTGATATACATACATTTATATACTTTCTAAATACATACATATAGATAAATTACACCCAGACACAGAAGATACAAACATGCTCATCACACAAAGTATGTCCTATATAGTGTAGTGATAGATATATCACTACACTTCAACATTTAAGTCATATAACTTTTCTCCTGCGGTTTTCTATATTCAGGAATTATTTGGTATTATCTATACTAATATTATAGAGAGGAAAGATTTGTATTTTTGTGTGTAACAAATAAACTCAAAAACTACTAGACCCATTTGAAAAATCTTTTTCTATTAGAAAGCTACATTATTCCTAAGTAACATGCGAGGAACTGATAGTTTGGTATAAAACGCGGTAAGTTCAGTAATCCAGATTGTAAAGTTTTCGTGAGATTAAATTACCTCATTAAATAACTAATTATATCAAGTTTTAGTTTGTTTAAATTGGTTTAGAAGGATTTGGCGGTTGTTTCTTTTTTGTTTATTATTTCTTTGATATGGTTTGTCGTTTTTGTTCACCCATTGGTTTGGTTTCTAACTCGAGCAAAGAAGATATAGATTGTCCATAAATATTCTATTAGTAGCATCCCAAAGCAGTTTTGAAATATAAAATTTCCAAATTATACATAAAATTGAGGCAATGATAAAATAAGGGGCAAGTGCTCCAAATTATACCAAAGCCTGAGGTTAAACCTGAAATCAAATAAGGGGCAATTATTTATCAGACATTGGCATTTGGTGTGTAAGGCTGAGGCTACACTAGGCTGCGACGCGAACTGCGACGCACGAGCGATTGAAACAAATACATGGATTCTCACTAAATGGCTACACCGTTCATCAAATATTACTAGCGATCTTTGATTATTTCTGCGACAGGAACTACATTACTGTAATCGCGGCACCGGCTACATCGACGTATCAGCGAAATTGAATCGAATATACGCCAGATTTTCGGATATAATGTAGCCATTCCATGTTTATCTCGTTTCGCTCTTCCAGTCGCATCGCAAATCGCTGCCTACTGTAGCCTCAGCCTAAATGTTAATAATTATAATAAACTTTTAGTCCGCACTCAATACTATTCACACCTTACTACCTTTTTAAATCCTAGTTCTGAACCACAACTAAAAATAAAAACGTCAAACTGAATTTAATTAAAAACTCCCGCAAGGTTCGTATTTGACTTGGTTATCTCTAGAGAATCTCTCTTCATAATTAAAACTTCAAAATCTTTAGAAGTTTTTTGGACACTCGTTCCTGAGGCTCAGCTTAATTAATCTTTATTAAGCTTTTAAGATTTGGGTTTAATTAATTAATATCCTGCTTTATTTCTCACTAGCTTTTGCCCGCGGCTTCGCTCGCATTAGAAAGAGACAAAAACTAGCCTATGACACTCTCCATCCCTTCAACTATCTCCACTTAAAAAATCACGTCAATTCATCGCTCCGTATTGCCGTGAAAGAAAGGCAAACATACAGACAGACAGACACTTTTTCCCATTTATAATATTAGTATGGATACACGGTGGAGGAAACTGCCCTGTTGGTTGCGTGGTCGTGAGGATGGATCCTGAGTTCAGTAACCGGATTGGGGAAAATTTTATTTGGTTTTTTTATTTCGATTTTCTGAGTAGTCCAGTTTGGAAATTAATGCCACGCCCGTAATTCAGAAAGACGTTGGTCTCAGTGGTTATTCAGAGGTCTTTGAAAGTCGTGCTAGTAGTTAAGTGACAGAAAGCCTGATAGGCACTCTAATCAAGGGCTATGTTGTGGTGGTCTCATATCGCTTCATCTGGCGATTGGTATCGTTTGTCGACCAGGCCAGTAGTTGAGTTAGCCACAACCGTAACACAGAAAAAGCTTATATACAATCGAATTGAGAAACCTCCTCCTTTTTTTGAAGTCGGTTAATAAAACAATAAAATGACATTGATCATAAGGGTCAATTTCGCGTGGCAGTAATGACACCTGACATTAATGACAGTTGTCAAATTGACATTTCGCCAGACCACAGGATATGCCCATACTCATACGTCGCTTAATTTTAAAACGCTCTCAAATCTGCTGTCCTTTCTTTATTCCTTTAAAAAATCAGTAAAATCATATTTATTTTGTAAATAGGTTATAAACATAACACTTTTACACGTCAATATTGTTTTTTTTAATTAAGCGAACGATGGGGCCGGTGTTTCGTAGCTGGACTGCTCTGAGAAGAAACATCCGAAACAAACTCAGAGGTCAAAGTCTTTAACCCTGCAGCCGGACGCGGTAAAAAAGGGCGTCACATACGCGGCAGTCCTCTCGAAGGCTAAGGCAGCGGTCAACCTCGCTGAGGTCGGCGTGACCGAAGGTCTGCGGCTCCGAGTCACGGCGACTGGAGCCCGCATGCTGGAGGTCCCGGGGGCGACCAGCGGCCCCGTCGCCGATGCCTTGGCCGAAAGGCTGCGGGAGTCCCTCCAGGCGGAAGAGGTACGAGTGTCCAGGCCCACCTTGCGCATTGATATGCGCGTCACCGGCCTGGACGACTCCGTCACAGAGGAGGAACTGGTGGCCGCCGTCGCCAAAGTGGGGGGCTGTCCCGCTAGCGATGTGCGGGTGGGCGCCATCCGCTTTGACCGCTCCGGGCTGGGAGCGGTCATCGTGAGTAGCCCCGTACCGGCGGCAAAAGCGATCGCGGGAAAAGGCAGCCGACTACTGGTCGGAGACTGGACTTCGGCGCAGGTCAAGCTGCTGGAGCCCAGGCCTCTGAGGTGTTTCAGGTGCCAGGTGGGACACCATGTCGGTGTCCGTTGCACCTCGGAGGTAGACCGCAGCGGCGACTGCTTCCGCTGCGGTCAGCCCGGTCACAAGGCCGGCTCGTGCACCGCCGCGCCGCACTGCTTCGTATGTGCGGCAGCCGGCAAGCCGGCCGATCACCGGGCTGGGGGCAAGGCTTGCGCCCCACCCGCCAGGACCAGAGGAAAGGGCCGGAAGCCCTCTGCCGCCGCCCCCGCCGCTCCCGCTGCTGCCGCCGATCGTTTCGCCGATCCCGCTGCCGCCACGGCTCCCGACGTCCCCGCTGCTGCCGCGTCCGCCGCTGCCGCCGCGACTACCGAGGCCGAAATGGAATGCCAGTAATGGCCCCATTGCGGCGGCGCGTTAGTGTTCGCGCCCCTCAGGGAGAGTCAGCGAAGGAAGGGGCCCAACAGGGCCAATGCCTGCCGGGGTTGCAGAATGTTTATAATGGTTACTGTGACTCCGGAACATAAAGAGCAACCGAAGGAACATGAGTGGGTTTTAGTCAGTAAAAGTCTGACACGCCCTCCCGCCCCATGGCGGGAGAAGTCATTTGATGATTTCCCACTCCCCAAAAAAAAAAAAAAAAAAAAGGTCAAAGTCTCTGTTAAAGTCCATACAATCGTATTGGTCAAAAATGTGCGAGAACCATGGAGGTTTGTCTGAGGTACTCTCTAGATGAGAGAAGCACACAGATTTGAGTGGACCTGTCCAGACAGTGCAAGCATTTGTCAGTAATCGTTTAGCTCAACTAAAAACTTTAAGGAGCTCAACGTCTTGACGAACAGTACCAAAGTAAGGACATTTGGGTAGGCGGCATTAAATACTCAAACCGTCAGACTGCATATTATATAAAAAAAAAAAACAAAACTTAGAACAACGACCTCCATAGTCCTCACATTCACAAAAAAAAAAATACAAAAACATACATATACTTCAAAAAGTACACATCAATGTCAAATAAAAATAATAATAAAAAATATATATACTTTAAAAAGTACACATCAATGTCAAATAAAAATAATAATAAAAAAATTATATACTTTAAAAAGTACACATCAATGTCAAAATAATAATTAAAATGTCAAAGAAGAAAAAAAAAATATACATAAAGTAAATATTGGCCAATGTATCAATCGAAGCAGCTCAATCCCAAGCATTTGAGTCCTCAATATAATCTTTAACAGAGTAAAAAGCTTTCTGACAGAGTTTACGTTTAATAAATAATTTAAATTTAGTAATGCTTTAGAGTGACAAAGACAGCAATACATTTGAGAGCGTCTTAATATTGAGCGACGGTTTAAGTATTCAGCCAATCAGCAGTCACTCCATGTAAAATTCTTGTATTTCCCGATAAATCGGAATTTGAATTAGATGGGCCTGTTGGTCTAGTGTTTAGTGACACTGACTGCTAAGCCGGAGGTCGTGGGTTCGATTCTCATTCAGGACAAACTTTGTGTGATGAGCATGATTGATTGTTCTGTGTCTGGGTGTAATTTATCTATAACTAGCTTCTGCCCGCGGCTTCGCTCGCGTTAGAAAGAGACAAAAAGTAGCCTATGTTACTCTCCATCCCTTCAACTATCTCCACTTAAAAAATCACGTCAATTCGTCGCTCCGTTTTGCCGTGAAAGAAAGACAAACATACAGACAGACAGACACACTTTCCCATTTATAATATTAGTATGGATATGTATGCATTTACAAAGTATATAATATCAGTTGTCTGGTTGCCATAACACAAGCTCTGCTTAGCTTGGGATCAGATGACCGTGTGTGAGTCCTAAGATATTTATTTAAATGGATTCGGTTAGACTTCAACGTGACTCTAACATAGCAGGAAAAAGGATGGCAGGTGGTGAAACATTGGTTTCCTTGTCTATTTAGTCATTTTATTTTTTTATTGAATGCTAACTACTACGGTAGCTGCGATTTTTCTGAATATCCATCATATCATATCGATCCATCAGCTTATTAGACAAAAAACAAACAAAATAACGACAATATTTTCAGTAACAAATTATGTTTATTTAAACTTCAAAACCATACAAAATTGTCCTCACTGTAAACATTGAGTTGTTCTTAAAACTATCAAGTACATGAAGTATGTATACACATAATATATTTCTATTGTATATGAAAAATGGTATGACACTCCGAGACGCGATATTCACTAAGTTTTTCTTGTCTACGTCATTCTCTATGTTAATGATTTTTTTTATTTTAAAATTAAGAGAAATATACACAAATACATAGAATTCGTCTTAACAAACAATGTCTTATGTCAATACGTTTTAGTTTCTTTTTTTACAGCAATATTGAATTTTATGACGCAATAAAGTGGCAACTTTATCGCGACGTAGTCGAACGACACTCGGAATGCTATACCTATTTTTTCTATATCATGTTTGTTTCGAATTTATTAAAAAGTAAGCAAAGCTGTGCAATTGTTAATTACAATTTTTATATTTACTACTTAACATAAATATGATGAATAAAACTTATATTTCGTCCCTACCAGTTTAAAAAATATATAAGTATATATATATAAGCTACGATTCCACCTCTGTCTTACAATCGTATTTTGATAGATGTGTGACAAAGATAGAAATAATGAAAACGAACCATGTGATGTTTATTCATACTACCTTTTATTATTTTTCTGTAGTATTTTTTTTCCAAAAGCGTTAATATGGTGTAAATTCAAATAACAAAACAGGTTTATTCCATAATTCGTTCTAAAAAGCTATTCTGAAAAAAATAAGATTTGTGTTACAATTTTTACCAAAAAAACCTTGTGGTTATAAAAAATTAAAGCAAATAACAGGTCATATTTTATAAATACATAATAATTGTCATACAAAAACATGGCAAGTCGATAGAACTACAGAAACTCTCTAGTATACTCAAATACAAAAAAGTATGACATTTGTATAAAATATACCTCATTGTATAACATATTTTATATAAGGTAAAGGCACCTAATTCCGCGCTGTTTTTAACATAACACGAAAGAACATTATAAATTAAGTATTTATCGGACCTTTGTGTACAATTTTATATTTTTATCAGAAGTGTTAGCTATCAAATTTTTGAAAAATATTTGCAGTTTGTCAGTAGAGGTTATTGAAGCTGATAAAATAAATAAAAATATAAAAAAGTCCGAGGTACCTTATTCCGATTTAAAAATCGTAATTCCGATGCATTTGGTTCCTAATTCCGAGTATAAAAATAGAAAGGGAACTATGTAGGGAGAATTATACATGATGTTTAAAAGTCAACGCGTATCTACTAAGCACATAAAATAATGAACACTCTGTATTTAAACAGGGTCTTAACTAACTTCGGAATTAGGTTCTCATGTAATCTTATTCCGACGTAAATACATCGGAATTAGGTACTCGTGTAACCTTATTCCGACGTAAATACATCGGCATAGCGTTTTATGATGCTATATCAAAGTTTCTAATTCCGAGTACTAAAAAGTAAAAGATTTTTTAATATTATGCAAATAAAATAATGTATAGTTACAATATGAAAGGAAAACAAATATAAAGTACATACATATAATAACAGAACACTTATAAAACCTAATGTCTTCACTAAAATCTTCTATACAACGTATTAATAAAGTACCTGTACAAACAATTTTTGACCTGCTATAATTAGTAAATGCGACGCCACGGTGTACCTCGGAAATAGATTATTAAATGTATGAGTTATTCATTAAGTCAGAACTAACACATTAAAGTTTATAATCATAAAACAGACACCGAAATTTAAAAAAACTAAATGTCTTTAAATTTGTTTTTCCGTGGTATACATCGGCTTTTAGGAACACACTAAAATATTTTGCACCTAATGCCGCGGTATTTTAAACACTTATTTTCTTGCTAATTTGCAAATAAAATACTCAAATCTTAAGTGTTTTCGATAAAAAATATTATCCTTTCAATATTTCAACCTAAACGAAAACTCGCGTTGTATAAAATTATTACGTAAAACACTATTTGGCAAATCGTAATACTCACGTGCATAAGGTCCCAAATGTATGAAGTGTGCTTTCGACGCCGCTCCCCGCGGCAAAATGACCGATTATTTTACAGTGTGACCATACTAAACTCTCCTTTGTATAAATAAATATGAACAGATAATTATTAATTCATTATTTTATCATGCAGACCATAAATAACTAGTAAATTGCTTTAAAAAACTGTTTTTCTAAATACATCGGAATATGATGCCATTTTTAGAACCCCTCGGAATAAGGTGCATTTACCTTAGGTAGGTAACGAATTATTTTCTAGTATCGCCTCGGAAATATTATTAGGGTGGGGTCATGTTGAAAGCATAGCGTTTTTCCTTAGTATATGAAAAGCCAGCAGAAGAAAATAGTGACAGGGATTATATACAATATGATTATGTAATTTATGATGAAAAACCTGAGTTTGCTGTTGTGTACTTACATTTATTTAAAAAAAGGCTTAAAACCTATTTATCAATATGTTATGTTTAGATTTTTTTTTAAATTATAAGTATTTGGAGTTTTCCTTTTTTGGATATTTCTTAAATTAGTTTTTTTTGAAAAAAGAAAAATGTGTGATTGTGTCTTTTAAAAGAAAGTTACTTCAGATTAATAAGTCCTGAATAAATATAAACGAAATCGCGCTTGCCTTCACTATGTCCCCACTCCAATAAGGCATTTCGTTTTTGGTAGAAAATTATTTGGGATATTCCTTATTTCGTAAGCATTACATTTCGTAGGAAAATTATTTACGTCTAGGACTAGATGTAAGAACTATTCAATTTTTTATATTAGTTATACCTACGAGGACTTGCTCTAGGTTTAAAATAAAATAAGTTAAAATTATATTATACGTTTTATACTCAAATTACCTTGTTTAATGAAATTTAATTTTAATCTTTGCTTTGTTTAAATCATTAGCATTTATTTTCAAATATGACTCTCAGTCACATAAAGTACTATTATTACATATTAAAATAATAAGACAATACATTTATTTGAAATCGACTAGTGAAAATTATAAGCAAACAAATTACTAAAAGCTACATACAATGATTATGACAACATTTCTTTGGTTTATTTTATATTACCTACCGTTCAGTTCGTGTGTATAATATTTATTTACATTTTTATTTGGTTTTATTTGAAAAATATTCGTTAAAACTTTATTGACTTATTTGAATAAAACATTTCGATGCAACTCAATATCATAAATGCTTAAGTGTATTTTATAAAAGAATTCATTTTTAATTTTTATTTTAAATGCTTTTTAATTTTTGTTATGTTTAATTTAAGGGCTTCATTTTATAAATTTCATTTTTTGATTTTTATAAATCAACTTGTAGTAAAAAATATTTGATTGTTTTTTTTTTCATTATAGACTCGTCAGAAAATAATCGTGTAGTGTTTGTGTGAAGTGTTTCTTGCAATTTATTTGCATTTTAAATCTACCAGTGTAAATCGTCAGAAACAATCTTCAGAGTATTAATCACATCTCTAAAATAAAACAATCATAAGCAAAAACATAAGTATATTCACACAATTAACAGTCTTAAAAGATTTTGAAATATGAACTACAGTTTACAATTTATAGACACAATTTCATTGCAATTTGCAACAAGCCTTTAGTTCGACTTTAGAATATGAGTATAAGTTATATTCATGCTTATGATTGTACCTTCATAATTTAAAAATGGAACACAAAGACGGCTAATCAATATCTCGAGTATTATCGACCTCTCGACCAATCGTAAGCCAGAAATTGACCTGAGGGAAATCACTGCTTCCATCGATAGACCATCTGTCTTGTTTCTGATAACGATTGAGCCGCTGATTGGTTGACCTTAAGATATTTAAGATTTGGATTTGGAACTAATCGAAAATATTCGATCAATCCTATCTGTTATAATTTGTTAATCTTTTAAGATCGAGTCTATTAGAATTAAAAATCGGTTGTAATTTTTTTTCGAAGCCTTGTGTTTACAGTTTACTTTTAATAAATTGGTTTAAAATAAATTTCTTAATTTATGAAATTTGGAAGAATTGAAACTTTTAATTTGAAGAAAGCCTTGTTTATTTTAAAAATAAAAAATATGAATTTACATTTCGAAAAACTTAGCAAAACATTATTTTGGCGACAAAGAGTTCGACGAACATCGTATTGAGTATTTTCGTTGTAAAGTTGTTTATCTCTGAAAATAGAAAAATAACGATTTATTATGATAGAAATGTTAAACTATTTTTTTTATAAGTAGCTCTACATAATCACTTTTATAAAATATACGAATACAATAATAATAAGTTTTTTTATTAGTAACTATGGTTTTATAATTTTTCTATTAAAATTTTTGAAATTAAATTTGCGATGTTTTATAAGAAATTATTGTAGAATAACACTTGAATTAACATCTGACAGTTTAAAAATCGAATTGAAAACTACGAACATTTAAAAAAATATTTAGACCATTATCAATTTCAGTTAAAAAAATTGGGAAACTCGCTACTAATTTTATTCTAGTTATTAATTTGACTTTTTTATTAATATTTCTCACCTTAAAACACCTGTACTCTATGGTTCTCCCGATCGCAGACAATAATATTCCCTCCAGACATGACTGCAATGCCTTCGAGACCCTTGAACTCGCCATCACCAGATCCCCAGGACCCAAAGGCTCTAAGGAAGTTTCCATCAGGATGGAAGATCTGGATACGGTTGTTACCAGAATCGGCTACTACTATGTAGCCTTGGTCGTCTACTGCTACACCCCTGGAGAAAGAAAGAGAGGGAGTAAGCGAATGAGGAATGTTAGAGTGTGAAGTAATGAATATTTTGTCTTGGCATGATTACATCGTTGTGTGACTATAATTGAATACTATTATTATTTTCATTCTTTTTTATTTTACGTTTTTTGTAACTTAGAAAATTGGTGTAGTTGCGTCAAAGTTAAAACCAAATCATTTATTTCCATTAGATAAAATGGCTTCTAATAAATAAGTCTAGTCACCCCTATTGAAAGAATTTTAATAGTTGTCCTGTATTTTCCAATTTCGTGGCACCTGTAAACTAATCTACACAAACAATCCAGACTCATAATAATTTGCAAAAATAATTAAACAATAAAAAGTTGACGATATCGAACCCAAGATACGAGTATAAAGCGCAGTAGCCATTGTTTAACCACCGCGATAACAAAATCAATACCTTTGCAAAAAACAATAAAATATTATCACCGAATTATGACAATACAAAGTGAAACTTCCAGGTACCTATAAACCACCATTGTAAAACAGCAACAAAAAAAAACAAATAAACGGAAGTGCATTTTTATGTCACAACCTCATAAAAGATCAGCCATCATTCCAGACTGTAGGCCATTTTCAGCTCACAACAAAAATTTAACGGAAACTACTAAACTAAAAATGCCATATTTCAGAGGCTAGTAAATGTCACACGCATTTTCAGTACACGACCAGAATTAATAACTTTATCACATTCGACTTTTGTAACAATAAAATGGCAACTTACAAGTTACTGGGTAGGCTTGGTTGCTCTTTCGGCCGCTGAGGTTCGGCCGGGCCGGCCGAAATATAATTACATTATTAATTCATTATCTCCCTAGCCTTTTCCCAACTATGTTGGGGTCGGTTTTCAGCCTAACCGGTTTCAGCTGGATACGTGGATACATGTTTTACATGTTTATCGTTTTTTATGATTACATTATTAGTAGTTTTAATATTTTTAAAAGGTATTTAAGATGATACTTTTTAAGCTTATTTAGTACAGTCTGAATGAAAATCCTGTTCCTTCTCACAGTACGAAATAAAGTTACACCATTTTTTTATGAAAAGTTTTTCTTTCGTATATAATTTGTTAAAAAAAGTATCGTCCAAAACAACCCTCAAAAATAATTATAATAATGAAGTTCCTGTTTCGACCGAAGCGGGCCAAACTCAGTGGCCTACTCAGTCACTATGCGAACATAAAAATAGCAATAATGTAAGTCATTCTGTTCTTGAAACGAAAGAGCTGTAAACATCGCTCGACCACGTATTTCGGTCATATTTTATTATTGCGAAAAGAATTCGGCCAAGGTGCATGTCTGGACTCAGGTTGGAAATATTGGCGTCATTGAAGTGAAGGCTGTCTCTCATATTTATCGTGATTTGAAAGAGATTTTCGTTAGACAGGGTTTGATTAGGTCATTTTGGCGTAGGTGGGAGATGATACTAGTGTTTCTGGTGTAGTTTTTATTCAGTATGAGTCTGATAGACCCTGTCCCCCAGAGTTTCCACCACGAATAAAAAAAAAGTTCAGTCATAAGTAATGCCAGCTATCCCATTATTAGGCACTCGAAACAAACCTCTGCTCGCTTAAGTATGAGTCTGATAGACCCCTTCGTCTTCTTCCAGGGCAGAGAACATCAATAAAGAGTTTCCACCACGAATAAAAAAAAAGTTAATTCAGTCATAAGTAATGCCAGCCATCCCATTATTAGGCACTCGAAACAAACATCTGCTCGCTACTTTCAAGAAATCGTCAATTCATTGTGTGACCGGGCGTCTCACACTATATTTTTTCTGTTCACGAACCTTCTATCTGTCTATGTTTATATTTGTGCGATTTTAGTTGGTGTTTACGTATTTTTGTTGTAACCGAAATTTTTGGCGTGTCAAGGATTATACTGTTGAGCGTACTTTTTTTGGAGACTGAATATGTTTCAGTGTAAAGGACTTGTCCAAATCTCTTCAGGTATTATTTCAGCTCTCACGCAGCTTGATTGTCTCACCACCACTCTCTGGGCAGGCCAGGGTAAGGTCAATATCTAAGCATCGATTGCATAGATTTTATCCCGCAAAATCCCAAACAAAAATATTATACGTTTGCAGTAAAAATCCACTCACAACACAACAATAATATTATTAATACCGATTTTAGAGCCAAATATTACTTTGATGTACAGGTACACACTAAACCGTTGCAAACTCAATTTTGCATCATAAATCAGGATTTAACCGACAATCTTCTTCAAAGCAAACTCCAGCTTAATTATTGCAAGATCGAGGATACATTACATTGTTGCTTTCCAACTATAAACTGGTCAAGTTAATGCGGATATCTTCGGGTAACCCTCTAAACTATCCGTTGCAGACTCAACACTTATAGACTTAGTGTAAATATTTGGTCCAAGTTAGGATTTAAGAGCCCGTTAAGCTAAATTAGAAGGCCAACCGACCGCATTTTATAGGCCCATTGGAAACACACGTTGAGACCAAGTGCTCCAGTTTCAATCACTAAGGATGTGAGGTTTATGAGCTAATTTTAGAAGTAATTAGCTACATAAATGGTCTCATTTTGTTGGAGTTTGGTTGAGGAAGTAGAAAATAAAGAAACGGAATGCGCTTCTTGCATTCAACTTTAACGCTTTGTTGGCTTTTTGTGAAACTTTTTAAGAACACCTAGAAAAGTTTTATTAGTTGGACTTGTACATGCATTTTTGCGTATTAACATCGCTTTCTATGATATAATTTTTCTAAACTATGTAATCCCTTCAGAACTAATTTAAATTAAGACAGAGAACAAAGGCAGAGCTTCTTTAAATTAAGACGTTTTGTTTTCCTTCGTAATTGTTTAATATTCTTAATGGTGCACATGAGACCATAAGATCAATGCAGTTTCGCTATTTTGACTTGCACTATTAATGGTGCAAGTCAGTCTGTAAGTGGTACCTACGGTACGCCGGAAATCTGACTTAGTTTATAATATTGTCATTGGGAGATATTGTTATAGTGTTAACTGTAGCCAGCTATTTAGTTTTCTTTAAGTTTCCTTTTAGACATTATAATCGTATTATTTTCTACACATGCTTTTGCCAGCAATTTTATTCGTGTGTATGTCGGCTATCACAAATTGAAAAAAAAAAGCCCAATTTCCTTTTGCAGTTTCAGAGCAGATCTAACATATAACAGACCTACGGAACAATCTGCATTATTTTTTGTGATAAATATGGCAATATACACTTACCTCGGGAACTTAAACTGTCCATCCTCAGACCCTTCCTCGCCAAACGACGAGAGGACCCTTCCATTGACATCAAAGACCTGTATCCTATGGTTGTTGGAGTCTGACACCAGGACCCTGTTGGTGCTGGACACGGCGATGTAGTGGGGATGCTCTAGCTGACCAAGCTTGGATCCGAAGGACCCAAACTTGCCAACAAACGTACCGTCGGATTGGAACACCTGGTAACAAAAGGTAATAAATAAGTATTTTATAGAGGGCCAAATTAATATGGGTGCTTAAAAACCAAGTTTTAAATGCAGGCTCTTCTATTGATGTAAGCGGTTAGATTTAAAATAACTTGACCATCACAGCTTTTTTGACATATAAAAAGGTATATATAAACCTATGTGTTTCTTAATAATTTATTAAAAAGAATGTGTGAAAACGACTTTTTGTTTTCAAGAGATATATTATTATAGGCTTTCTAATTTGTGCCGTAAGCAGTTATGTTGAAAAGCGTTTATTACTTTCTTAAAGTAATTGCACGCCATTCGATTAACATAGATATTATACGGTATTATTGTAAACGATATTTACGTTAAACGTAGACAGAAATAACAAGATATTTAATTAAAAGGAATAAGATATTTTTTTTACTTTATTTGCCCAGTCTGGTCGAAACAGTAATTTCAATATTGTTAACATTTTTCGTGGAGTTTTGAACTGTATTTAAAAAAAAAACTAAACTTTTTTGAAGCTATTATAAAAATAACAAACCTTTACATTCTCACAGTACAAAAGAAAGTTATATTAATATATTTTTTTTACAGTGTGAATCAAAAAGATTTTTCATTTTGACTACATTCATGCTTAAAAATATAGTTAAAAACACCGCTCAAAAATATTTATGAAATTCCTGTTTCGACCGGACCGGGCGAATTTCAGCGGCCGAAAAACGTACCAAACCCTTCAGTTGCAATATTCTCATTATCCTCAACGTTAATTGTCCGCCATATTTTTAAGTTAGTTGCGACTAATTGGCAAAACTTTTACACCGACTAATTATAGTTCAACGCAGACTAAATTATAAAGACTAAAATTTCTTTGAGTAGATAAATTAATGAAAATGTGCATAATTGAGACGACTATTTACAACGCCAAAACTTTAATTGAATGGAATTTATAAATGGTTTAATTGAAATGAATTAAATAATTAGAAGTCCTGAAATAAGGTTTAAGTTAATTCATTTTCATCTGTATAATCAGTGACAAAGTCACTCACAATTTATTCTAAGATTTTTTTTTACATCAGAGTAAGCATTTTTGTATATATCATAGAAGTAAATTTGACTGATTTTGAAAGGATAATTGCAAAAAAGTTCGAAACGATCTATTTCTGTTGTTGTCTATACCAATTTCAATAAAAGCTAAAATTATAATTTTAGAATATTAACTCAACTAATTAGGCTGTAAGTTATGCTAAACCAATCTAGTCATGTCAAAATATCGTCAATTATTCTAATTGTAATAATTTTTGGTACTTAAATAATATTATTCAAAATCTGATTTTAACAATAAATGTTGAATACGATTTCTGATTTCTTTTTATTGTTATTTTGCATATTTGGCATAGATTTATTATTGAAAAATCATTTCTTTTTTAGCAGAACAAGCTCAATTAGTCCTTATATACGTCAGAAAAAAGTCACCAGTCACGGCGGGTTACTTTTTTCCGACACCGATTGTACTACAGTCAACAAACCTGTACTCTATGGTTTTCCTTGTCACAGACGTATATGAATCCAAGCGCGTCCGTAGTAATACCCCACGGGTAGTTGAACTTTCCATCACCAGTTCCCTGGCTGCCAAACGCCCTTAGGAACCGACCTTGAGGGTCAAATACCTGAAACAAGCAATTTAATATTACACGTTGCATTTTTACTATTCATATAGAACACAACCTCCAAGTTTTAAGTCTTTAGGAACAGAGGATTGGGCTGTGCGTGTGCGTTGATGTGATAATATCATATCAACAATTAATCAGTCAATCAGTTTATATTTTTTAATTATCCGACATTATTATTATTATTTATTTTATTTTATTTATTTATCAAAAAAATGTTTACATGCTTTAAACTAATTCAGCATCACTTAAGCCTCTTAGGTTTCATTGTTAATAGGTTCCTCTTAGGTTTATTAATTCATTATTGCGTTATTTTAGTAAGTACTGCCAAACGCCCTTAGGAAAATATATATAATTATTTATCATTAGTTATATCATTATTTAATTTTATTCCTATTTAAACACCATGAGATATACAAATCATAGCATATTTGACTGTTACATCTTTTGTAACATAATAATGTTCACAACTGTATTGAATTAATCCTTCGAACATGCGTGATTCGAGACACAATACAAAGACAATAGCAGCCCGACAGCCGGCTGTCGCTTGGTCGTCGAAAGGTGTAATCTCTTGGCAGAATATCAGTCATTAAAGTCTATCTTAATGGAGACTAGCCAAATACGTATGCAAGCACAGGTGTAATTCTTCCGTCATTTAACAAAATCGGGCCAACGGCTTTACGTCCTACTTAAATTACGTAAGGTAATTATGACATTTTATGTGTGGTTGTGGTTGTTTAACTGTCATGATGGCTGGCCAGTGGATCAGGCGCCTACCTCCCGTGTAAACCGTTGTGAGTTCGAATTCTAGCAAATACTAATGTTACTTTAAATTTATATGTACTATCGACAAAATCGAATCATGACCCATTTCGACGACAAATCGTTTGAAGCTGTCAAAATAATAAGACTAGACGTGTGACATTTTTAATACATGTTTACGCGATTGTCGACCTAATTGTATTTGAATGTCTGTAGGAAAATAAGCTTATGGTGGGTCATGATTCCATTTTGTCTATATTACATCACTGACATCTCGTGCCACGGATAGCATGTTGTGAAACCGTTGGTCCCGGTTGTCGTTTGTAAAATTTAGATAGTCGTTAAGGGTAGTAAGAAGCCTAGGTTAAACAGAAAGTCTGTTTAACCTAGGGGTGCCGTGTCGCCCAGTTACTAGATTGTGGAGGTCTGATGGGTAGTAACTTCACGTATTAACACTGGTATTCAGCTAAATCCGGTTAGACATTAAGCCGATCTCTACATAGTTGGAAAAAATATAAAAAATCCCCTATATTAAAAATCCTATCCGGATTATTATTGTGCAGAACAAAGGTATCATCTTAAACAGAGAAGGTTATGGCCTTCTCTGTTTCTGTATTCATACTCAAGGTGAACTAGCGCTTTTAGACTTGTCCAACTTTTGTCACTACGTTTTAACCGACTTCAAAAAAGGAGGAGGTTCTCAATTCGTCTGTATGTTTTTTTTTTGTATGTTTGTTACGCGATATCTCCGTCAAATTGTAAAAGGATTTTGATTGTTCTTTTTTTGTTTGATAAGTCGTGATTCAGGGGTGGTCCCATATAAATTTTGTGGCGATCGGTTCAGTGCTTCTCGAAAAATTCACCAAGAACCAAAACTTGAAGATACGCTTTATGATTGTATATAAGTGTCGAAAATAAATTATATAAAAAAGAAAGGAAAATACCTTAATTGGGCTCTTAAAACAAAGTTTATGATTAACTTAAAAACCCTTGTCGATATTAGTGGTAACAAGTGATTAAATTTTTAAATCCATTAAAAAAAGTAGAAGGCACTAGAAGTTATTGTAGAATTAATTTGTGACCACTTAAAATAATAGTATGCGTGTGAACACTAAAACTTAAAATCAAAACAAAATTCCTCAAAGTTCAACCAAGGAGGTTTAAATACCATAACCAGGGTAATGCACCGCCTTAGAATAATCGACTTGTCACCTAAATGCACTTAAAAGTTCTTTAAACCTGGAACATTGTAGCACTACGTAGTCAAACGTGCACTAAACACGTGTTCAAATTTGGAACACTGCCAGTTTGTGAGACAAAGATTGTCAAAATACCCCAACGACTATTTCCCTGTTCATATTGAAGCTGTAAATACCCGAAGACGCCAAATTCCTGCTATAATATTTTAAGAGCAGCAATGAGTTTGTTTTTGTCAATTTTGCTTGTGGGTATTGGAATTTTAGCTGGTTTAGCCATTTTTAACTTTGTTCATGTCATTTATATTTTATTTGCGATTAACCCAATTTGAAAATAGAATCTAGGACTAGACTAGTTAACAATAGGTTTGCTTCGACTAGTTTGATAAATATTTTAATACCGATATTGCTGTATCATTTGAGTCGAAAATAGCATCGTTAAGATTCACACATGAGTAGCTCAATGATTATTTATTTACACATAAAACAAAAAAACATTTCTTATTCAGCAATATTTGCAAACGAAAAACAAAAACAAATCGCACATGAACAACTAAATCATGTTTATTAGAGCTATCACCAAAAAAACGTTGTCAAATTTTCCTAACAGCGTTCATAAAGCAGGATAGATGATACCCAAAAAAGTGCAATTTGTCGACCATCAATGGAGTGACTATTTCCTCCTGCCATCTTGGACACTATTTTGGTCCTTCGAGACGGTCAGCTGACGCTAATGAATTACTGCCAGGACAAATAGACGAATGGAATACAAATTCACGTCTCTCGGGAAATATGCGGAGATGGGATCACTCTAGTTAGAGATGCTTCGCTTTCCAACGCTGCGTCAGGAGCGTGTCTTGTACTACCTTTATAAAAGAATCCCTGGTGGATGGTGCGTATGGACTGTTTGAAGCTAAATATGACAAAGATTTATTTTGAAATGGTCTTTGAGAAATACTTTTATTAATTTTTCTTTTAAGGGAGAATGACTGAACTGTCTTGTACCAAGATAAACAATGGTATACGTTCAGATTATTCGGACGATAAATTATAATGTATGAAATTACAAAAAAATGTCTACCTAAATCTGCTCCTATATTTTTTACAAGAAAAATAAAACATACATCTCGCCGCAAAATGAGAGTGATGACACATAAACGTAAGCCTATATTTGTTAAGGTAAACATTTCCCAAATGGTGCCCTGTTTTTTGAAGCCAAGTGTGGCAAAAATATGTTGACATTAATGGTTTACGAGCGAGAACAAAAAGACGAATGGAATTGAAAGTCTTACTTCCATAGAAATGTAAGCTTGAAGCGAGTTCACGAAACACAATTTCGGAGTTGCAAATCTGTTTTAGTTTCGAGATCATGGCGAGAAATATGTCGGTATTCGAGATGTATTTATGCTAGTGAAAATGTGATTTCTTATTCAGTAATACGAGAAAAAGTGGTATGATTTTTTCTTGTTCTCGTTTTTGTAAGAGTCATCAATAATTTATATAAGGGGTCTGTGATTGGTACAATAAACGAATCTTTACGACGTTTCGTGCGAAACCATTGAAATAAAAATAACGATAATAAACAGTTCGTTTTTAAACCAGCTGAATGACTGAACGAATATTAAACTGAACCATATATTTCCGTAATTCCGTATCATTTCAGAAGAAAAGCTTTATCACGCTTGCTCAAAGCTGAATTTATACACTTATAAGTTTAAACTTTTCATTGAAAATCATTGGATCATTCAATGATGTTTTAAGTAAAAAAGTGTAGATAGGTTACCCAAACGAAATTCTATCTTCAAAAACGGCACACTAACGCACACATACATTACACGTCAAAGTAGGATGACATGATTGAAGTAGTGCGAGTGAAAAAGAGATAAACGTCAAATGTCAACGCGATACTCAGTATCATGTTTGTCAATTGGCAAACTTTCAATGTGACACTTATTGACTGCATATAACCTATCTACACTTTTTTACTTAAAACATCATTGGGATCATTAATTTGAAGTTCAGCTTTCCTCAATATGTTTTTTATACGTATGCATACAGTGCTACTTTTCTTATATCGAGCCAAAAACGGCATATATTGTAATTCGGACCCCTCGTATACTGTCTTCACGACATGTACTTGGCGACTTTATTATTATTTAAGTGTTAATTTTAAAACATTCTAAAAATTAAGATGTTGACCTTCTTTACTTTTTACACTTCAAAGTGCTTTAAATGCATCGCAGATACGCAGTTGTCTGCCAAAATACTTTCTAGTTCAAGTACAGATACTCTGAATACTTTAAGCATCTTGTTCTGTTTAATTTATAGTCCTTATTCAAAGTAAATTCAAAGGCTTAAAAGTTTAAAAGACGTAAAATTGTTTGGTAACTAAAAAGGAATTGAGAGGCAGCTCCTTTGTTAACCTTTAATTTACCAAATTATGAATAGTTATGATGACGGCAAACTTTTCGTGTATTTGACCTCAGAGCATTTTAAACTTAAAAGTCCAGTCATGCATATTTTTGAAATATGATTGAATGCTTTAAAATCTAAAAGAAAGTAACCAGATTCTAAAATGTTTTAGATCAAGGATTTATTGTCCCTTGAAGTTTGAATTAAGACTTATTTTAAGTATGCGAAATATTAACAAGGTTCCCATCATTGTATTGTGAATGTATAATGACAGCCACTTTGAATTTTAAATTTTAATACTATTCATATTTGCGGGACCACTTCGCTGGTACTTCTTCATTCCCTTCTGTTTTAAATAAATGAAGTGGTTGGAATGAATCGTATTAGCATTAGGAAGTAGTGCATATTTGATAATACTTATTGGCAATCGCTTGTATAAATATACGTTGAGGCGAGGCTATGAGAGAGAATGGAACGCCGTCGCCTTCCTCTACGAAGCAGTGATGCTAGCGAAGGAGGCGGCGGAACGTGAGTGGGAGAGGACTTTTCATCCCAGCAGCCGCCGCGGGAGATGTTTCGGATGTCAGGGGCCACGTGATGGCTTCCAGCCTCCGTAGGCGCGGGCCTGTGGACGGTGACTGATGGGCAAGCTGACTGTCCGTCTGTCTTTTGGTGACAGGCCGTATCGACGGCGACGAACATGGGTGTTTTTATATCAGTAGAAACCTGACACTTCTTCTCGCCTTACACAGAGCGAAAGGAGTCATTATGATGATTTCCCATTCAAAAAAGGGAGTCTGACAATCACAGATATCGTGTCACTCAGTAATCTGGTAGAAGGGCTGGTAGACAATCTCTATAAGTCCAGCTATTTTTGGTGATCTATTTATTCCACTCTAACAGAAATATAGTTGCAAATTGGCTACAAGATAAAGTTACTTTAAAAAACAAAATAAAAACTTAAAATGATAAAACATTAGCTATTATTTGCTTTGCAGTACTTTTAGAGATAAATTCTTGTAAACAAACTTTGCCTCTTTGTAATATTACAATGAAGTGTGATTATTTTTTCGATTTAGTAGTTGCTTATGTAAATGAGGCTAACTTTTCAATATCAATAATTTATTATATTTTACACCCGCCCCAGCTTCGCACGGGTGTTACAAATCTTTAAAATTCCCGGCTTTTTTTTACTATAATGAGCATGTATTATACATATATACCTTCATTAAGATACACTCTACCTATTAAAAAAACCGCATCAAAATCCGTTGCGTAGTTTTGAAGATCTAAGCTAATAAAAGAAAGACTAGCGACTTTGTTTTATACTATGTAGTGGCTAATAGACTTTTGTTCGCAGCCTGTAATGTATTACACTAAGGGAGGATTTTAAAATCATAAGAAAGCTTTTAACTGGAACTTTAATTATAGAAGCCCGAGATAATTTTAGACGTTGCTATCTGATACCTAAGGGCAACAAAATTCACGAAGTAAAATACTTGTTTTGTCTTTAAAATTCTTGCACGTGTATTTGTACAGAAAGTAATATGAATTAAAAATTAAAATTCTGGACTTTTTGGTACCGATACTCAGTAAAAATTGCCTAAAAATTACGTTTGTATATGGGAGCCCCCTTTAACATTGATTTTAATTTGTTATTTAATTATTTATTTTGAAAGGTAATACCTATACAAGTAAATATTCTGTGAAAATTTGAAGCGTCTACCTGTTACTGTTTTTAATATTGAGCAAAAAAATACGAAAAAAACACGTTCATTGTACCCCAAATATTTTATTTTTGTTAATTTTTAGTATTTGTTGTTATAGCGGCAACAAAAATACATCATTTGTGAAAATTTCAGCTTTCTAGCTATCACGGTTTATTATGAGATACAGCCTGGAGACAGACAGACAGACAGCGGAGGCTTAGTATTGGGTTCCGTTTTACCCTTTGGGTACAGAACCCTAAAATGAGTTCTTAGTTATTTTTAAAGACGATTTAATGTGTCAAAACACAATTTTACAAAATACGTTACTAGTTTACATGTAAAGTATGTTTATTTGAAATGTAAAATAAATTCTGTAGTTAGGAAATACAAAACAAATACATAAAACCTTTATCTTAGAGTACTGGATAAGACTGTAATATGATTTAGAAAATAAGTTTCCATATTTACTTTCCGGAATATGGTTGGTCTCGTAAATATTTTTGTTGTAAAATATTTCTTATTTTCATAAATGGGTATATCTCCTTACATTCGGTGTGCAATGTATCGTAAGTTTAAGGCTTAATACAAATAAGTTATTTCAGCGTATTATTGTTATTATTATTTTTTTGGGGAGTGGGAAATTATCAAATCACTTCTCCTGCCGCGCCGTGGCGGCGGGAGGGTGTGTCAGACATTTACTGACTAAAACCCTGCGCTTTATGTTCCGGGGTCACGGTAACTATAATATAAACATTCCGCAACCCCGGTAGGCGTTGGCCCTGTTGGGCCCCTTCCCAGGCTGACTATCCTTGCGGCGCGCGAACTCTAACGCGCCGCCGCAATGGGGCCATTGACAAGTAAATAACAGATCAAATATAAATAATTGTTCGACAACAATAAGTATTTCATTTAAGGATACTTATTATCTCCTTTGCCGTTTCATAACGTTAGGATCAGCTTTCTTTTAACTCTGTCCCAGCTAAATACCAGTGTTTTACAGAACGACTGTCTATCAGAAATCGAAAACCCAGTAACTGAATAACCTCACATAACTTCTCCCGTCCTGGGCGGGGCGAAGGGGGCGCGTCAGACTTTTACTGACTAAAATCCACTCATGTTCCTTCGGTTGCCCTTTATGTTCCGGGGTCACGGTAACTATTATAAACATTCCGCAACACGATACGTTATATGTATATGTTATAGGCAATGTGTATAATCCGGCATTGTATAGAATGCCTAGGCATAATACGATTCATTTCATACATTGCCTAGGTATTGTATAAAATGCCTAAAGCGCATCAGGCAATGTGTATAATGAACGACCACGAGAAGGAGACACGTGTTTCTATTATTTCATTATGTCATTTCTATTATTACTTTTTATAATTAAATGGTAAATAATATTTCTCACATTTGAATTCACATTTTAATACCTACATAATATGAAACCTTTTTAGAAGATTTTTAATTTATATTATTTAGAGTAATGTTTGTGTTAAATTAAAGTTTAATAATGTTGATTTTGAATGGTTTAAACCAAACTTTACCTAAGTATTTTTTGAATAATATGTTTAATTTGATAACGTAGCGCATAGATTTTGTGTCGATTACTGAACTGAACATGATTGTGAAGATATTTAAGAAAATAACTGTTTTCAAATCAAATTTCTATAATCAAGTGGTAAGAAATGAACAGGGCGACTTTCTGCAGCAATGTTTTGGTGCGTTGTAAATGTTTGTAAATTTTTGGTGCGTTGTAAATGTAAATGTTTATCCGAAGGCAACTGAAGAAACGCTCTCTACGCAAAAACTCGTATGTACTTAGGCATACAAACCAATAGAACACATGTCTTATCGCTGTCTGATAATGGAAGTCGAAATTAGGATTAGCTCTCAAAAGATCAGTACCTATCTAACTAAATCGTAGAGAAGAAAAATCGATTACATACATTGCCTGTGCTTCAACTGGCATTCTATACAATGCCTAGGTATTTTACACATTTCCTAGGTAAAGTGTAAAATAGTTTAAACATTGAACATCATTTCATACATTGCCTGAACGACCCCGGCATTCTATACATTTCCTAGGTATTGTATAGAATGTCTGCATTATACACATTGCCTATAACATATATATATGTTAGACTGCTTCGACGCGGACAAAGATAGAGGCGGCAACTAGTAATTTAAATGTGAATGTAAGATTGTTGGTATGTTACGATCTAAGTGTTGAAATGGCTATCATAAGGTTTGCAAGAAGTGCAGAATAAGGACAAGGAAATATTTGTCTCAAACACGTACTGTTCTCAAGAGGTTACCAAAATCTGCATTACTACAAGCGAAGCCAAGGGCAAAGTATTTGTATTATTAATTTTAAAAAACCGGCCAAGAGCGTGTCGGGCCACGCTCAATGTAGGGTTCCGGAGTTTCCCGTCCGTCACAATAAGTGTTCCCACTTATAAGTTTTAAAAAAGGCTATTTGTTACGTTGACATACTAAGTACGCAGAAATTATTTTGTACGACCTTTTTGTCTTTTTTGTACAAAAACTTTTCTTTCTATCAAGTTCAAAATAATTTTCCTAGAAAGTCCCTATAAAGTTCTAGTTTCCAGATTTTTTTTCATATTTTTTAAACCTACGGGTCAAAAGTTAGAGGGGGGGGGGACGCTTTTATTTTTTCTTTTGGAGCGATTATTTCCGAAATTATTGACATTATCAAAAAATTATATTAGTAAACCCCTATTCATTTTTAAATACCTATCCAACAATATATTACACGTTGGGGTTGAAATTAAAAAAAAAATCATCTCCCACTTTACATATAGGGGGGCTACCCTAATAAATCATTTTTTTCCAATTTTTATTTTACCACTTTGTCGGCGGGATTGATATACATATTGGTACCAAATTTCAGCTCTCTAGTGCTAACGGTCACAGAGATTAAGCCAGGACGGACGGACAGACAGACAGACATGGCGAAACTATAAGGGTTCCTAGTTGACTACGGAACCCTAAAAACCTGTAAAAATGCCAGGTCTTTTTATATTTTTATGCTGATGCATTTCACCTAAACCATTTCATAGTTAATTTCAGCACATAACTATAAAACGGCTTTTTGTAGTGATGTGATAATTTCGCCACGGTTATCAAACCGGTTCAGTTTGGTTTCGGTGCATTTAACAGATAAGCTATAGCAGCTGCTATTTAGCCGTTATTAACGTGTTATTGGTTAGTCGCGCTGCATATTAATTGTGGTTGGTCCAACCGTACATTTTATTTTGAAGTTTATTTATAATAGACTTTGTGTATTAATCTTTGTCGCTTTTGACAGGCAAAACAAATTATTTTGAAGTGTAGTACAATGTTGCGGAATGTTTATAATAGTTACCGTGACCTCGGAACATAAAGGGCAATTGAAGGAACATGAGTGGGTTTTAGTCAGTAAGAGTCTGACACGCCCTCCCGTCGCACCCAGGACGGGAGCAGTCATTGGATGATTTCCCACTCACAAAAAAAAAAAAAAAAGTGTAGTACAATAGGCGAGACGACAAAAAAAAAGTAATTAGTCCGTCAGATAGATTATCAAAAAATTTTGGACACGTATTTTTTCTTTTTTCTCGTAAACGAAGAATGACGACGATACAGTGCGTTGAAGTTGCGCTTGACGTCACGATCTGATACAATTTTCACAGGACGGTGACGTGAAAAGCCCCCACTCCGGAACTTTGTTGCTCTTTAACTTTGTATTTTCTTATTAATTTGACCAAGCAAAAAATACGAGTCCCGTATTTTTGGCCGATCTATCAGACGGACTAAACAGAATGTCATTTCTTTAATGCTGTCGTCATCCCTATTGTGCTGCATGGTAGAAGAAAGATTTGTTATAATAACAGGTATCTATTAAATCGGTGTAAGCTTTGAATATAGATAAGTAAATAACTCAAATAATTCATGTTAACAACAGTGTGATTTTGTGCAAATCTTTTCAGCCTAATTATGTAATTTACCTGAAGATATGTTTTATGTTTCGACGTTTTATGTTTCAATACTTTAACCAATGAAACCTAAACTACAAGAGACAATGCTTTTGAATTGTACCTACAAAATCTTTATTTTTATCTAACTCAATGAAAGATAAAAAAAAATACATTCTTCATAAAAACTTGCAAAGTAAAACAATTGTCGGTTTTCACGAGTACTATCATACTTATCATACGTATCGGGCACCGTACCCAATACCACTAAACGATTAATTTTTGTATCATGTATAAATTTTATAACCTGAATCTCTGAAAAAGCTCTAAAGATTTTCATAAATTGATGAAAATGTTTTTTTTTAAATGCGAAATAAAAATGAGCAAAGTGGTCATTAAGGTACTATAAATAAATAATTATAATTATTTCCAACTCACTTGTATACGATGATTATATCTATCAGCAATGATGTACTGCCCAATTCTATTGACAGCAACTCCAGCGAGGCAGTCAAACTCGCCTTCACCGCTCCCATACTGGCCGAACTCTTTCACGAAAATACCATTAGAATCGAACACCTGAGGACAAAAGAACCATTAGGAATAGCTGAAAAAGATCGTTAGGATATGGGCTGTATTTTTAGAAACAGGGCTGTTTGTGGACGTGTGTATTAGGCTTTTGTTGTAGAGTCTGCAGCTTAAATTGTTTAATACTTCGAGTTTTTAGAACATAATTGAGGGATCAAATTCTAGAATGGTTGAACTGAAACATTTTTGCGAGTATAAAATGAATTTAAACCATACCATTTTCTGCATAAAAGTTTTGACACAATTACTGCGCTACAATTGCGGTGCAATAATTGTGGCAAGGAAAATGTTAGTTGCGCCGATTTGCGGCCTGGTTAAGACTACTTTTTTATACGCGACTTGGTAAACATCCGCAATAACTGCAAATCTAGTATATCTTTAAATCATTCACTTTTTTTAATATAGAACATGTTACAAGACCGCTTCATTTCTATATTAACTTCTTTAAGTACTTGTCACGCCAAAAATACATTTGCAATTAAATAACCAATGTTTACGTCCCCATTAAAATTGAAATAGTTCGGACTTTTTGTTTTGACCTTGTGCCAAAATGGAGAGCATGCGCCCAATATCGCTTCATCATGTAAATGTGGGGTAGCTGTCATTATACATACACACTTATGTAATAAACTAGCTGTTCCCCGCGGTTTTGCTCTCGTAGTTTCCGTTTACGTGGGATTATTGGGATAAAAACAATCTTATGTCCTGTCTTAGGCTATGGACTATTACTGTACCTAATTTCATCTAAACCGGTTTAGTAGTTTTGGTATGAAAGCAAGATAGATAGACAGAGTTACTTTCGCATTTATAATATTAGTTAGATGTGGATACCAACTCTGATTAGAAGACCAATTTTACCAATTTTTTTTAAAAAAATAAAGGTTTCTTAGCAAGTGCATAGCAAAGTTAAATTACTGTAATTGCCTAGTAAGTAATTGATGAATTATGAGATTTTACAGTCTGCATTCAGGGTAACACGAAATTGCAAAATTTCTAAACAGCTTTAACAGAAAATATGATTATTAGAAACGAATTCCAACAAGAGTTTACTTAATAATAAATATATTCGTTTTGCATATTTATTACGATTTTGTACCCATCAATTTAGAGATTTGTTAAAAGTAATTTCAGTATATAAGCGATTTCTCAGATAGTTGGAAGAACTGATTTAAAGCAATACTAAATGCTTAAAATGCTTTAGGGAAAGGTTTATTTTGCCTGTGGGTGCAAAACATCCATACTAATATTATAAATGGGAAAGTGTGTCTGTCTGTCTGTCTGTATGTTTGTCTCTCTTTCACGGCAAAACGGAGGGACGAATTGACGTGATTTTTTAAGTGGAGATAGTTGAAGGGATGGAGAGTAACATAGGCTACTTTTTGTCTCTTTCTAATGCGAGCGAAGCCGCGGGCAAAAGCTAGTATAATATAAAAGCGTACAGATTGAATCAGGATAATACCACTGGCTTATTTAACAATGTTCAACCTCATCAATAGTTTATTACGTAATATTGAATTATGAGATAAACACTGTTCTAAAATAGATTGAGAGGGACTTGACAGCCAGCTGTAGACTGGCGTATCGGAGTTTAATTTGAGTACAAAATTGAACCTGTTATTGCCTGGGAAGCCTTATAGTACTTAATAAAAGTTTAATTTTAAACCAAGACTTAAATTTTATAGATGAGTTCCCGCAAAAAGAGTGTTTCTTTAATAGGGAATTCGTATGGAGTTATTTTTTACCGTCAGAAAGAAGAAACGTTGTGTGAGGCATCATTTAAGTTTTTGAACAGCCTCAGGTAACTTACTTTATATTTTGAAGTTGTGTTTCCTAACTTCATTAATAACTTCTTATTTTTAATATTTATGATCAATAAAATTTATAATCCTCACCTGCACTCTATGGTTAGATGAATCAGCCACGACCATAGTGTTGTCGGGACCCACAGCGATACCACGAGGCCAAGTAAAGCATCCGGGTTCGCTCCCCCGACTCCCCACACTGAATTGTAAACGGCGTTTCTGCATGTACTGGCTCCTAGGGGAGGAACCGGCTGCTGCGAAACCTAGCATCAGAAAAAAGACATTAGCATACACAAATATAAAAGAGACAATACCTGTCAAACCAAACCTAAGCACTCAATCTATGTACACGGCACTTTTCTCTTTCTAACCTGCTACCGCTGCTGTAGCCGCCGTAGGGGAGATGGGGGAGCCTGCCGCGTTTTTTGAATCGTCATCAGAACTGGCAAGCTCGTTTGCCGAGCGCAATGGTAGCCCGAGAGACAGGCGACGTGAGGTACTCGACGTGGTACTAGCTGGATCACGGTCCTTGCCCCGTGATCCGTACTTGTTCTTTAAATATCTCGCCCAAGAACTAAGGGCTGCCCCGTCTTTTTCACCAGGTGGAGGCCGCTCGGGCGAGCTCTCTCTAGACTTCAGTGCGTGTGAGGACCGGCTGCGAGACAACTCCGAACCACCGGTGCCGGAGCCGTATCGAGCCGCAAGGTACGCAGAGGGTGACGCTGTCGTGGGTGACACCGGATCGTCCTGATCGTCGTCGTCTCCTGCACCGAAACCGGTGTGGCTGCTTTTGCTTCTAGCGAGACGGTTGCGGCGCTCTTTCAGGGCGAGGTATCTTGATCTAGCAGTGGGATATTTCGTCTCATCATCCAGAGACGATGCGGGTTCTTCCTCTCTCGGCTTGCTTCCGTATCTGTTGCTTAATGATGACGCAGAGCTGTACCTAGGCGCGGGCTCTTCTTCAGTCTGTGACGTCTGTCGTGTGCGGTATCGCGACTGTGTGGGTGTCTCTTTAGTCTTATTATCGACGGCGTCATTACGGGCATTTGTGCTACGCGCGAGAAGTGGACCGATGTCCGTTCGAGCCATCGCCTGGCTCTCGGGCTTTCTTTGCGTGACAGGCTCCTCGTCACTCTCCTCCGACGAGTCGGTTTCTTCTTCGGAGCTCGTGTCGGAGTCTTCATGAGCCGGCTCGGCGGGTGCCGGTGCGGGTGTGGGTCGCTGAGCGCCTATAAAGCGGCTCTGGACCCGTTGCGCGCCACCGGCTGTACCGTTTGTTGCCGCCGGCGCTGTTCTCTCGTTGCCTGCGGAAGAGAAACGAGTTCCAGGAGTTGTTGGATGCGCGTTTGGGCTATACTTTGCTTTTAATTCTGCGATGCTTAAAATGGCACCTGTATGTTTCACCGCCGAGCCGGAGCTTTCTGTAGATGCACTTGATTCCGTGCTCGGAGCACGTGCGGCTGGACGGTGCGGTGCTGGCGCTTCAGTGGCTGATGGCCTCCTTGCCGTGGTTATAGGCTTTTGTGGTGCAGGTACATTTTTTCGCTGATTTCGCTGCAGCGATCCAACAGATTCATCGGATTCACCATCACTGGACGCCTGAGAAATTACATGTAAATCGATATTGACACCAAAACGGTAGGTAGGTACATTTTTTTTTGTTGTAGTGTGTGTGTATATAAATGAGTTAGATGTGTACGGAGTGTATTTTATGGAATGCCGTTAGTTGTTGCGTTTTTTCTTGTTAGTATCGATGATTTTCTTAAAATCTACGTTGTACTGCTGGCTTAGTGTTCATTCTATATCTTCTTCCCAACTCACCTCCCGCGCCGGTGTAGGTGGTTTACGGTTTATTGCTGGGCGTTCTTCTTCCGCTGGACGAGCTGGTGCACGTTCAGGTTCTTGGGAGGAGGCAGCTGCGCCCGCTTTGTTCTGTCTTTTGAGACGCGTTATCTCATCATCTTCACTTTGTTGCCTTTGCGCTGGTGGCGGGCGACGCGGTTGAGGTGTGGGCTGAACAGGTTTAGGAGGTGGTGGAGGTTCTTTCTTTTCTTTCTTCTTTCCACTGTCCACATCTAATATTCTTTGCATAACACGTGGACAGTCGCTCAGTCGGAATATGCCGCTAAGAGGTCCTCGAGTAGCATCTTCAGTGTCAGTGACCTTCTCCTTTTCTTTCTCCTTTTGCTCAGCCTTGGCAGCACGAGTGGTTTGTTCTGAATCAGAGTCATTATCAAGGTGACTCTTTACAAAGCGAGAGCGGAACCTAGACCTAGTTGGCCTATGTTCAGATTCATAACCACTGTAGTCATCAGCAGCACCATAGTCCCTCGTGTGCTTCTCAGGAGGCGGAGGACGACGTTCACCAAATTTACGACCACCTAACACTGGCTCATCGTTTTCTTGCCAGCCTTTCGCCTCTTCCTGTTGTCGAAACTGACTAGCTAGTCGATGATCACTTTTAGACCTTGTCAGGCCTTGGTTTTGTTGCATTCCTGAATTGTAAGCATTAGGTTGAGTGATGTTTAGCTCACCATAGCTTGCGACATGCATAACTAGTTGATTGGGATCATGGGTCATAATAAACCGTACCCGACGATTATAATCACCAGCTTCATAATCGAAGTTTCTGAGGAACTCAACCGTTTTGAGGAAAATTTCTTTAGTGTCTACTAACTCCGTATCTTCCCATTCAACATCGTCGTTCATATATTTATCGGCGAGATCACAATTGCTTTGTATATTACTTAATTCTAACTCTAGGTTATCTTTCAAATTAGTGAGGTTTCTAAGTTCAGTAGCTAGGTAGCGATCAACTTCGTTTCTTAAGAAATCGGTTCTATCTTTCAATGCCTTGGCTAGTCTTTTATGTATTTCGTCAACCTCTCCGGCCACTGCTCCGCAGTTTGTTTGGAGGTTTGTCGTATTACGTTCAACAACTCCAAGAATATCTTGAAGCCTGTTGAGGCCACGGCGTATTTGATTATTGATTCTTGAAATTTCTCTACGTAAGACTTCCATGTGTGCTGACTTACAGTCTTCACAGACTTTTTTGTCGCAATGGGCGCATGGTGCACAATATGCTTTTTCTGAGCATACATTACATCTTTCCATGACTTGTCCTGCAGTGGGGTCTGGAAGTTCTCCAGCAATATTTGCGTGAAGTTCCAAAAATCGCTGGAGAGTGACATTTGTTGGGAATCCCTGAACTCCTTGGTATGGGATCCGGTGCTCGGCACGGCATTCTGGACATTTGACCTGCAAAGGAATGTAACATGAGATCGGCGGATAACTAGCTTGAAAACTTTACTACTCTAAGGAAACGTACATGCATCATCAAATTATATACATATTTACAGTTAATTGTTTGTCACTGTTTACCTTTGTTCCTCTCGTCTCAAGTTCCGTATTTGAACAAAAGAAGCAGAATTTTAGTAAGCTTCTAAAATAGAATGTTAGACTACTTACTATTCTCTACGAATTATCGAGGAAATGAAATTGGCACTGTTCATACCTGTCGTCTGACGTAGTCGACGAGGCCGTCCATACACGGCTCCATGCAAAAGCTGTGCTGGCATGGCAACAGCTTGGGATTCCGGTACCGGTCGAGGCAGACGCAGCACGTCAACAGTGATTCGAACTGCTCCATAGTTGCTCAGTGCTGTTTACGTACCTGGTGAAGAAAATATTTTATTAGAACGAATTGTATTAGTAATCAATAGCATGGCTAAAAATAATCGCACACGAGTTCAAGATACAGAAATGTGCTATTGAGGAAGTCACAGAAGAAAATACAAAATCGTAATAAAATAACCGTTCAAGTATTTATAGACCATAATAATAATGAAGGTTTCATATTGAAGAATAAAACGTCTTTGTTACCAGCCAATACGCAAGTAAACATTCTCTTAATAATATTAGCTCCAATAATAGTATAACCTCACAATGTTCTCAATGAAAATAGGCGCAAGGAATATACCGTGAAACCAACAAATACTGGCAGGACAGAAACTCGATATCGAGATATTGAAAACCTAAACGGCTGCTAATGTGTTTTTGAAATATCTATACCTATATCATTTATCAATGGCTCCTTAGAATGAGGGAAAACATCGTGAGAAAACCTACACGTTCATAATGGATTCTTATGTATTTGGAAGGTGTGTTGCTTCGTAAATGGTGGCAGTAAGTGAACTACTGGTATTTTATAATAATATGTACTTAGTGTTTGTTGGTTTGAAACCACTTACGCTGCACCATAACTCTGTTGACTAATTGATCAATGCAAAGGTGTCAAGTCGCTGGGGCTACAAGCTTAAAAGTTCGACGTTATGAGTTTATCTTCAAAGAAAAGATGTGAAATAAAAGACGATCGACTTCATGGAATTTGGACAAATTCTAGTAAATCTAAGCGAGTAAATGAATCTCATACAAAGTCAATAAGAACATTTTAAAGATTTTGGACTTAAAAGCAACGTGAGTGTCAAGTTTAACGGTTTTATTGACTCTTAAAGTAGTTTGATTTTCATTTATAGCTTTAGCATCTATTTCTGACATTGTTGCTTAATATTAGTGTATACTTTTTATTATTTTCGCGTTTTCATGAAGTCCCAAGTAAACATGAAAAGCAGTCGGTTCCCCTTTCAGCTGCCTCCCACATTAGTGATGCGTATTCTATTTTTACATAAAATCACAGGAAATCGATTAATACTCTTAAAATACTACTCGTTTTCTGTTGATTCTCGCACTTCATAAAACTCAGATCTTAATCTCAGAACTGGAATCTCGGAAAATGAAGATTTCGTTGAGATTTGCATTAGTATACGATTTGGCAACGAAGACAGAGATCCAATATTGATCAAAGTCGTATTTCTTGAGAAGGTGAAATTTGCTTTAAAATTCAGACGGCGAGTGTCGTGACATTGAACGCTCAGAATATATAAAGGGCTATGAGGAAGTCTGTGAAAATCAGACGCTTTATAAACAAAAGCTGAGTTTCAAGATAGTTTTCATCATCATTATCTTCCTACCATTTGCCTTAATATTAGGGTTAACTTCCAGTCTGAACCAATTCAGCTGAATATCAATGTTTTACATAAAGCTAGCTAGCATAATATAATGAAAAGTCGCTTAGATTGATTGTCAGACTTTTTGGCTCTTTGGCTCGTACAAATTGTCAAAGATTTACAAATGACCAAGACCAAAGACTTTACGTGCTTTTGCACGGATTGTCCATGATAAATTTAGAAAGTACGTGTGCATTGAA
Organism: Athetis lepigone; assembly: GCA_033675125.1. Classification (NCBI taxonomy): domain Eukaryota; kingdom Metazoa; phylum Arthropoda; class Insecta; order Lepidoptera; family Noctuidae; genus Athetis; species Athetis lepigone. The sequence goes on along the minus strand of CM066225.1, from coordinate 3,258,569 downwards.
AATTGCAAGGGATGTGCTGTCAAATCCTAGATCATTAACCAGTGGGTCACCATGACGCCAAGATAGTTTCATCCTACAAAATAACCTTTCGAAGTCACTCGACCTTCACTAAATTAGAATTTTATGGCGTCGAATACGCAGCTATAGTTTCAACAAGCTAAGAAGTTAAATTTGGTGTTCGCAGGCACATCCTCTGAGATTCGACTGGCGGTATAAATAGAAACGTTTGGTATTTCACGCGCCTGTTTAACGGGACGTTAAAATAGCAAACGATTTTGAATCTTATGATGGACAAAATAGAACAGGTAACCCAAGAAATACAGTTTGACATTTCAGCGGTTAAATCAGGATATTAGAGGGAATAGTGGATTTTGAATCTTATTCTAACTGACTGATGGTAGATTCTGCAAGTTTGAATATTTTGCCAAATCATTGTGGTAGTTTCGAACAAATGTTATCAAGTGCATTTAGATGGCATTTGTTCGAAACTAGCCATTTTGAGTCTTGTGATCTAATTCATAAAGTGTAATTCGTATTTGTATTTGCCATGTCAAACCTTAGTTTGAGCTTTTTGCTGCGACGTAACTTACACTTAATTTTGAACGTATTTGTCACAAACGTAGAGTTCAAATAACAAGAAAAAATATTTTAGGTACCTATTAAAATTTGATTCGTCCTTTTTGAAACAAATTAGAAGTTCCAACTTGTAAAATTAATAATATAACTTTATTCTCAAAAATATTATATGTAAATAGCGCATTTGTTGTTGTGATCTTACGAATCTGTTATTGTTAGTAGTGAATCTGTTTACAAATTCGTGGATTTGCAATAAAAAGCAGACAAACAACGGAATAAAACCATACAAGTGCGAGATAGTCTCACGCCTTGACGATTCCGAACTAACTCATAAGTTTAAAATATATTGTTGGTATTTTTACATTATTTTTGCACTATAACTTCAAATTTACAATTAATCCTTCGAACACACGTGATTTAAGACACAATAGAAAAACAATAGCAGCCCGACAGCCGGCTGTCGGTTGGTCGTTGAAAGGTTAAAAACGTTTTAGCCATTTTTTTTCTAAAGTTTTTATGTTTTTGCGAGCACAAAAAGAGTCTTGACAAATTAAATTCACAATGGAGTGGTTTCTCTTAATTTAGAGAAACTGAGAAACCCTAAAGAGACTAGTCATAGGTAAAAATAGTCCAAATATTTTTAAAAAAATTTTGTTCCTATGAGTGATAATATTGGAGTGTTAGGTAATTAGTTACAAAGTGTCGATAGGTGACTTGGCTCTGTCAGACTTTCCTGACTCATTGAGTGTCGTAACTCTACAGGAAAGTGGGTTATTTGTAAATAATGACATTATCTTTGTGCCTAGAATTATGTTCTTTTTTGGAGAGTTTCACATTTATATTTTGAGATATTTGTCCCCAAGCTGAATTTTTCCAAGAGTATTTTTGATTACAATGACAATAAAAGAATTTACATATATTATTAACTTTTCTTGCGTTTAATTGAAATACTTATGGCCAGCATGGCCACCTCGATGAAGACTGGCGAAATTATAAGCGAATCTCTGATTTATTTGGGAAATAACTACCTCTTCTATATTGTTCCAAACTATGCTCTAATTTTATACTTCATTAGTACTAGTACTTTATCATCACAATCTTTAACAGAGCATCATAATAATAAGTTTAAAAAACGCGGTAGTAACTCATTCATCCTAGTTTTTTCCACATCACGACAGAACCACAGAACGAGACAACGCAACATTTCTATATTTATAGGCCTCATTTATATCCCTAACAACTCCTGTTTCCCTATCTACCTCCACACACACAGACAAAACCGTGTGCAATACTTTTTTTTTGGGGAGTGGGAAATCATCAAATGACTGCTCCGGTCCTGGGTGCGGCGGGAAGGCGTGTCAGACTTTTACTGACTAAAACCCACTCATGTTCCTTCGGTTGCCCTTTATGTTCCGGGGTCACGGTAACTATTATAAACATTCCGCTACCCCGGCAGATCGTGTGCAATACTAGTCTATTCTAAACATAACCATCACCGCTATCTTTATTAAGTCCTGTTTCTTCTCCGTGTAGAGTAAGTAATATATTTAGAATACATCACGTCACGTACAACGTCACGAGGCGAATAGAAGTCAGCTCTGACGTAAATGTGGACATCATGGACCAAAACAGACCTTTTTAGATCTTATCTCACATCTGTTCTGTCTTCATTTCTAAAGATACTTTCTTCTAACACATGTATGTACGTTTTTAATGTTTGTTAGTTTGATTTTGGCAGCAGAATATCGTTTAATTTAGTATTTATGTAGATGTAGACCAGTCTAACCAAGGGGTATCGTGTCACCCAGTTACTGGGTTGTGGAGGTCTGATAGGCAGTCGTTTTACGTAAAATACTGGTGTCCAGCTGAATCCGGTTAGGCTGGATGCCTGCCCCAACATAGTTGCGAAAGGCTAGGGAGATGATGATGTTTAGATGTAGATCCCGAATACGATTTAACAGACATATCCACATTGATTATTGTAAGAATAACGCACAATAGCCCAATTATGAGGCTAAGTGCGGACAAGCCCAGTGAAACTAAAAACTAAAAAACTATTGTAAGAATAGTTAGAGAAATATTATGAAATAGATACTATTTAAATAATTAAGTTATATTTTAGTTACCATTGACTAAAACAACGTAAATATATCTTGACATCCCGTGCCTCTAAAGGCACGTAAACCCGTCAATCACAGCTGTAACTCGCAGATCTTAGACAATCGTAACGGGTGATTACAAAGCTGGAAGCTTGACAATTAGTCTCACCGAGGGGTATCGTGTTACCAAAAACTGGGTTGAGAGCCTCCGATAGACAGTCATCAACACCGATATTTAGCTGGATCCAGTTAGATAAGAAGCCAATCTTAACATAATAAAAAAAAAATAGGGAGTTATGATGTGATGTTAGTGAGAGAGAAGTCAGCACGGGAAGGGGCCCAACAGGGCCAACGCCTGCCGGGGTTGCGGAATGTTTTTGATAGTTACCTTCAATCCGGAACATAAAGGGCAACCGAAGGAACATGAGTGGGTTTTAGTCAGTAAAAGTCTGACACGCCCTCCCGCCGCACCCAGGAGCAGTCATTTGATGATTCCCACTCCCCAAAAAAAACTTGATGGGAAAAAATAGGGAGGCAATGAGGGGATGATTTTTTACCTTGGAACACACGTGATTCGAGACACAATAGAAATACAATAGCAGCCCGACAGCCGGCTGTCGCTTGGTCGTTGAAAGGTAAGTTAGAATTTTATACAGAAAAGCTACTACGCCTTTAACTCCTAATATCATTGGGTTTAAATAAAGATGTTGCTTCAGAGAAAATATAATAAAAATACAGTAATAAAAACCGGAGTATACTCGCCACTTTATATTATAAATAGATGTTATTCTGAAATCCGCATATTTCAAACATCTCACCTAATAATATTCTAGTTATAAACAAAACATTTACATCATTAGAACATTTTTGAACGGTGTTTTGCTTCCACTGTTAATATATTAGTTTTCATTGCGTGGGATGTTATGAATATGTTTCTCCACTTCCCTTGTAGGCGAGAAATGGAAACGTCAGTATTATTTTTAGCCGTTTGGCAGACGGTTTATTTTTTTAACTTTTCATTGAACACTTGAATCATTTTTCTACGTATTTGGCTTGTACACAAAGAAGCTTTTGTGTGTTCGTGACATGCTTTCTTTGAAACCTTTGTAAATTGTGTTTTTGGTTCCGGGTTAATTAATCACATTTTTATTATTATTTTATTTGTTTCTGCTTTAAATTATAACATTTCAACTAAAGGAAAATATAAAACGAGGTAAACGCAAAGAGTGTAAATACGACTTTTTTTTTTCAACATTCACGATATTTTTTTTTTTCAACATCACGATCTCTTCCTTGTCAAACAAAATAAAACGTAGCCCCAGACTAGAAATTTCTACTATGTCGATTAGTTTAAATACATAATATAAATTCACATTTAAACTACCAAACTCGAGGCAACTGTAAGTCTTACAAACATTTTTATCATGCGAGAATTGTATATGGAACACGCAGCAGAGCAGTGCCGTGAAATTATTTAGTACATTTTATGGCTTATTTCCATTATTCCACTTAAAAAATCCCCCTTACTGGAGAAAATGTTTAAAAATTTTATAATTCCCGAAATCTCCCTTAAAAATATACTCAAAGGGGAAAAATGACAACAAGATTTATGAAAATAAAACTTCAGTTTACAAATTGCACAGGAAAAACGTAGATAGCAACAAAAGTAAAATACTGTGGCGCAGCTATCAACGCCCAATTCAAAATACATACAATCAGACATTGTTCCAGTTTAACCTAAAGATGATAAATTATAAACGATCGAAGACAAAGAAAACTATAAAGAACACTATGTGATTACTATGTAATATATGTAGAGTGGAGGTGGGGATGAGATTTGTATTACTTTATGTGTGTGTGTGTAAGTGCATGTGTGTGTGTATGTGTGCGTGTGAGTGTGTGTTTGTCTACCGCATTTATGACACCATAAGTTGCTCAGTCTCAAATAGGAGCCACGGGTGCAGTTACTAAAGTCTCGGGTGTAGTCACGGGAATCAGCTAGTTAAATAAATATCTACCAGCCACTTTGTTCCTATTTCACTCGGTAATAGTATCATCGCAAGTATAATTGAACCAAGATTTCACCTTATGAGAAAAAAAGCAAAAACATCTTCATAATATTAGCCTATATCTCAAAAAACTCGGAAAAATTTATACATCAGGCAAATCTCATTCGGTACAAATCTGAATATTTCACGTCTGTTTACATAAAAGCGTATTTAAAGGATGTAGAAACACGTTTTTGTATTGAATAATAAATATATTATTTTTTCGTGGAAATCTATCATACTGTGATGACAGTACCGAGGAAATATGGCGGCTAAGTTCTGGTAAAAGTTGTGATGTTTTTTTTTTTATGCATTCTTATTGTGATACAGTGCCGTTTTGATACGTGGCGTGTGAAGATTTTAAGATGTGCCTCGAAGGTAAATATGGGTCGGGGTTGCGGAATGTTTATAATAGTTACCGTGACCCCGGAACATAAAGGGCATCCGAAGGAACATGAGTGGGTTTTAGTCAGTAAACGTCTGACACGCCCTCCCGCCGCACCCAGGACGGGAGCAGTCATTTGATGATTTCCCACTCCCCAAAAAAAAAGGTATATATGGGTTCAGATTATAATAGCTTAATGTGGTAATAAGAAAACTGGATTTGAATTTGTATACTCTTTAAATAATATGTTATCTTTTGTTATTAATAGATTATTGCTGGTTTGTCCTTTTTTATATTTCGTAAATATATATTTTAATAAAATGTTCTATAAAATATGACGAAGGCCGTAAATGCTGCAGTGCGTTAGAGATTAAAGAAAAAAACAACGCCTTATATTTTTTTAAACTGAATAATTTGTCTAGAATTAAAACAGTCTAATATCTGGAACCACTAGTCATATTGGAGAAAAACGTATCGTGTGGTGTTTGTATCTGAGACCCACTTAATTAATTCTTCGAACACACGTGATTTGAGACACAATAGAAAGGCAATAGCAGCCCGACAGCCGGCTGTCGGTTGGTCTTCAAAAGGTTAACAGTATAAGCTATATAAAATTCAATTATTATAACATAAACAGTCCCAAAACAAATCCTTTATAACTATTTCAATAGTAATTATTGTACACAGGCACTCAAGTTTAGTTAGTTCTAGGTAAATAAACAACAATAAACCCCATTTTCAAAGGACGAAATTTTAGTAAATACTAAATTGATAAAACGATTCTAGAGTTAGAAATCAAAGCGATACAATTTGAAACTAAAATAATAATTCGGTAATCCTTTTTAGAATCGGTACTGTTTTGTAATCGCTTTGTTAAATCTGCGGTGGTTTGTTTAATTTGAAAAACAATGTACAGTCGCGGAATGAAAAGGTTCGTCAGATTTTAAAATGATTCGATTAACGCGTCGCGAGCACATATTACCTTTCGGAACTTTGGCACAAAACAGACTGTTGCAAAGAATTCGATAGTAAAGATCAAATTTATTAAGTTCAAATTTGATTGATTAATGTTGTCAAAGAAAACATTTGTTTTTTAATGCATTTTAATGAACTTAAACCTTCTTGTTGGTTTGGTGGCCCTAAATCGTATTGACATAAGATGTTAAAAACTATTGTCACTTCTAGTCTATCAGTGTCATCATAGTGAAAAATATCTCTTATAAGGGACAACGCACACCGGAATGGCAGCGGCCGGCAGCGGCCGCCCGCGGCGCCGCGAGGCCGCCAGCGTCTCTAGAAACAATAGGCGCGCGCATGGCGCGCGGCCGCTCGCGGCGCCGCGGGCGGCCGCTGGCGGCCGCTGGCAGTCTCGCGACCTTTTCAAGCTTTTCAAGCGATACTAGACTTTTAAGTATGTAGTTAAAGTTTAAACTTATTTCACACTGAAAGTGCTCGCCGCGCCGCTGCCGGCCGCTGCCATTGCGGTGTGACTCGGGCCTTAGACTGAGCCCTTTGAATATTAATTAAAAAAAGAGCGGAATTATACTGAACATGAAGGTGGCTACCATATCAGCGAGATATCGCGTAGTCCCAATATTAGAAGACACGACGAATAAATTGTACTCATTGATCACACACACTAACTTTGTTCTACAGCCTAGTCCTACAGCAGCATAAAAAGTCAAAATGTATGATGTTTGTCCGTCTGTAGATTTAAACGTCATAGTAAATCTATAGGGTAATGGTACAGCGATGGGAGAAAATAAGAGAAGATAGAACGTTTGCGATTTTATCAACCGATAATAACGCACCTGTGTGGTAGAGGCTTAACTCAAAAGCGGCAAATCACGGCTGGGATGTTATTGATAGCAAACGTCACATTTACTTTAATTTTAACAGCACTGTAAGTTTTTGGTACCGGTATGTTGGCTAATTCATTCTAGTACGGGTGCAAGCAAAAACTGACTTAACGGTGACGAACCTTTTCATTCCGCTACTGTACATTTGGCTTTTTCGATAATGTGATATTGTACCAAAATATTACGTAAACTAATTAAGCGGTAATTTATCAACGCACAGATCAAACCGCTGGTTTTTTTTAAGATTTGTAACAATATAATTATGCATAACTAATTAATCCGTCAGTTAGATAATAAAAAAATTTGAACACGCATTTTTTCTTATTTCTCGGAAACGAAAGAATTACGACGATACAGTACGTTGGAGTTTCGCGTGACGAGATGCCGATTTACACATTTTAATAAACAGTGACGTCACATGCCTCTACTCCGAAACTTTGATGCTGTTTATCTTTGTATCTTTATGAATTTGATCAAGCGACAAATGTGTCTAGTATGTGGCAAGCAGTTTTGGACGGTCTAACTGACGAACTATACAGAATACCATTTTTTTATGTAGTCATCATCCATATTTTTAATGTAGTCCATTTTTCTTCACGATGTTTTTCTTCACCGATGTCCAATATAATCTTAGAAAGTTCGTAAGAATTGAAAAAGTCAATTTGATACTTTTCCGAACATGACATGGCATGTGCGAATAACTTTCTGTAGTATTAAATATTTAATGTTTCTTCAGTTTTTGTCTACTTTTTCTTTTATTTAGGTATAACACGAGATTCATAGTACTAAAAATAACTAGAAAAATCACTCACATTTTTTGCTCTGTTTTTGTTTAAGCCCACGTGTTTAAATATTTATAATAACCGACTGAGTAATCTTTTGAATCATTGCTGAATCATGCGTTTTTTGACGCTTAGCTGAAATGTAAGTGTTGTGCGACTTCATTAAAATTTGGCGTGATTAGCAATATATTTGCGTTGCTTGGGTAATACAAACTGTACTCTAGATGTATTAGAATAGATTTCACATTGCAACACGCATACGTTTTGCCGTTGAAGTCGTACTATACTACACTTGCACAAGTTTAGAATACTCATAAGCATGACGTCGTTTAATAAGAAGTTTACACGATTTTCAAAGTTCGGCTAGTTGCTTCAGAAATCGCGCTTTAGGGTTCTGCTTCTTGCAACCTAGCTGAATTGCCATTTTACGGACTTATGATATGCAATGCCGACTCTACTTGTTTGCTGACTTTTTTGCAACACCATACATTCGTTCCTGCAATGCCGACTTTTTGATTTCTTTACAATTAACTTTCTATTTTGCTGATTTTTCTTTGATGCCGACTTTTTGAATGTTGTATACCTTTTTTTTCTTGTTATCTTATCATTATAAAAAGAGAAGTATAATGAAAAGGCACTATTGAAATCAAATTGTGATGTAGATGTGACATAAATCAAAATGTTTGTTGGTAAACAGATTCGATTGCGTTTGAATGTACCACGAATGTATTGTTACAAAAAAGTCGGCAAACAAGTAAAGTCGACATTGCGTACCATAAGTCATTTTCGCCGGAAAAAATCATGCGGTTTTAGTCACCACATTACTCACAAAAGTACATTATACCTTTTTACCTATTCATCACACACGCGTTAATACATACTTGTCAAAGTACAATTTGAGGCAAGTATATTATTGCGTGTGTGGCCAGCATTTGGCATGAGTCGAGCTATTGTGGGTTTCTATAGATCGGTAATGGAGAAGCAAATCAAAATATAAGATTTGAATTAAACAATTTTCATTTAGACTAGTCGGTAAGGGTAGTAAATTCTTGAAAACTTTAGAACTTTTCTGACAAGTTTTGTGCGGGACAGTGTAGTGAGTGAACAAACAAACTGACGAACAATAATATAAGTGATTATAAGTATAGTTAATAAGTACTTAATACAGTTTGTTTACGTCTATAGTTATTATAGTTGATAGGTAATAAGTGATATAGTTACACAGTGTTTACACATAGTTATTATAGTGGATAGGTAGTAGGTATAGTTTTAGGGTTTAAGTACATTTCTAACATAGATACGTAAGTTTGTAATTACAAATCTCGTTTGTTTGTTATTAGAATCACGCCTATTTCTTATTAGAATATTGTGTCTTTCCTATTAGAAATTGTTTTGTTAGTTTCTAGAAATTGTTATTCGACAGACCAATAGTAGGTAGGTATAGCAGAACATACTAGAATGTTCCCTACATGACTGTTATCGATCAATTTGATTGGTCGATAATTCGTGCGCTCTGATTGGTCAACCAATCAGAGGCCTTACATTTTCTTAGCAAAATTGGTATAAATTACGGGTCGGTTTTCGGTATCGACACAGTTGGCGAGCAGCAAGACAAGAAGAAACACTGGAAGAAAAAGGAAGAAAGAAGAAAGGAAAGGGAAGAAAGAACATGAAGAAAGGACTTCAGAACATATTGTGAACACTGTGAAGAATAAATTCAAGACTTCAAGATAGTGTCTTTTATTTCCCCACCAATCCCAGCATAGTCAAGTGTGCACCCTGCACATTTAATGGTCCTTCGAGCCGGATTGTGGGGAATATTGCTTGAAGATTGAAAATAGTGCTACAGTGAAGATTTCTGAAGAACGTACTTCGTGATAGTACTTCGTGCGTCATCGACTTGAAGAAATATAGACAAGCACCATGCCCGTCACACGCTCCGAGGGAAAAGGCCGTAGGGTCGCACAAGAACAGAAGCCGTCCTCCGAAGATACCGCCACGACTTCGGGAACTGCCGATAGTGGGGAGACTGCAACAGAATATACAGCCACGGGGACTACCGCCACGGAAACAACAGAAGAAACGTCCGCGACGGCAGCCACCACGCAGTCTTCCTATACCGCCGCGACCTCCGGCACCGCCGTCACCTCGGGCACCGCCGCGACCTCTGGCACCGCCGCCACGGCCGCAACTGGGCACGGCGCACGTACCGTAGCGCCCTCCGCCGCTACTACGCTTCCTGTGGACGCCGCCTTGATGAAGCCTCCGAAAGGGGGGGTACCTGCCACTGTCACCACCGCACAGAAGAGAGATAGAACAGAAGCATCTACAGTCAAGCCAAGAAAAAAGGAAGCACCCGCCGGCCTACCAGACCAGAGTAGACCAAACACCCCGCGCCCCGCCAGCAAGAGGGGGGGAGGGGGGAGATCGACGCATAGCAAGAAGGCTCAACGGATAGCGAAGGCAAAGGAGGAGCTCTTACACTTGCAAATCGAACTCGCTGCAGCAAAATTAGCAGCATTAGAAACAGAAGATACAGAAGAAGAAGAAGAGGATGAAGATGATGTCTCCATCACAGAAGTCAACAAGAAAGTTAACAACTGGCTTCAAACACAGAAGAAGACGCCGCGCCCCGCCCAAGAGTCACACCATGTCGAAGATCAGGAGCAGCCAGAAGAAGAAGAAGAAGACCCAGCACCACAGAAGATTCAGAAGACTCAGGAACCCGTGCTGCCAGCACCGGCGGGAGGTCAACCCGACTTCTCGCAATTAGCTGCAGCCATCACGCTTGCTGTCAAAGCCGCACAGCGACCGAAGTTTATAGAATTACCAGTCTTCAGTGGGTCTCATCAAGAGTGGCTGCCCTTCCGCGCCGCCTATTATGAAACGGCATCCATATTCTCGGCAGTTGAAAATACCAACAGACTCAGAAGAAACCTCAAAGGGAAGGCAAAAGAAGCGGTGGAAGGTCTCCTTATCACAAGTTCACCGCCAGAGGAAATTATGAAGACTTTGGAGTCCAGATATGGGAGACCAGAAGCAATAGCCATGATGGAGATGGAGGCACTCAGAGGTCTTCCGAAGCTCACAGAATCTCCCAGGGACATATGCATCTTCGCCTCAAAAGTCTCCAACATAGTAGCCACGTTGAAGACACTCAGCTGCTTGAATTATCTTTACAACCCAGAGATATGCAAGAACTTGATAGACAAGCTCACTCCGACGCTGCGTTACAGATACTACGACTTCGCTACCGGCCAGCCAAAAGACGATCCAGATCTTCTCAAAATAGAAAAGTTTCTCAAGAGGGAAGCCGAACTCTGCAGCCCATACGCCCTACCTGAACAGGTGGCAACAGCTCAAATAGTCAAGAGGCCGCAGAGGGTGAATAATGTGAAGGAGAAGACCTACACGCTGAAGTGTCCAGTATGTGAAGAAACCGGACACACCCCGCAAGACTGCGAAGAGTTCAAGAAGCAAGATGAACACAAGAGATGGGACATAGCCAAAGCCAAGAGGCTATGCTTCAGATTCAGAAGACGTTATAGGAGCAAGACTCACCATTGTACAGCGAAGCCATGTGGTGTTAACGGATGCAAGTACACGCACCACAAACTGCTTCATTATGAAAAGAAGATAGAACAGGCTGAGAAGACAGAGAATGACAAGAAAACAGAAGTCATTAATTCAGCCTGGACAATTAAGAAGAAACAATCCTATCTGAAGATCCTGCCGGTCCAGGTGAAGGGACCAAAGGGTATAGTCAACACATTCGCATTGATGGACGACGGATCAACGGTCACACTCGTCGACGAAGACATCGCGGCGAGCATCGGAGCTACAGGACCAGTAGATCCACTGAAGATAGAATCCATCAATGAGTTGAAGACTGCGGAATCGGCATCAAGAAGAGTAACCGTCAGAATAAAAGGGCTCAACGAACATGAGGAGCAGATTCATGCCAGAACAGTGAAGAACTTACAAGTCTCTTCTCAACGGGTTCCACGCGAATTAGTAGAAGGATGTCCACACCTGTCGGACATCAAGGGATATCTCACATACTCCAATGCGAAGCCACGCATCCTCATCGGGCAAGACAACTGGCATCTTCTGCTGACCGAAGAGACCAGGAAAGGGGACAAGGACCATCCAGTGGCATCTCTCACGCCACTCGGATGGGTACTCCACGGAAGCCAAACCAACTCCTTTGGCCAGAAGATCGACTTCGTGTCAACAATGAAGGAAGCAGAAGAAGACCTCGAGGAACTGGTGAAGAGTTACTTTGAGATGGACGCCCTCTGCATTAACCCGAAGAGACCGAAAACCGATCCAGAAGAGAAGGCACTTCGAATTCTCGAACAGAAGACCGAGAAGATCGATGGAACAAGATACCAGACTGGCCTCCTCTGGAAGAAAGAAGACGTTCAGTTCCTGGATAACTATGAACATTCGCTGAAGAGGCTCTTCAACATAGAAAAGAAGATCGATCGTGACCCAGCCCTCAAGAAGAAGTATGTCGAACAGATGGAAGCTCTTATAGAAAAGGGTTACGCCGAGCCTGCACCGCCGCAGAAGACTCCTGAGAAGACCTGGTACCTGCCTCACTTCGCAGTCATCAACCCCATGAAGCCGGACAAGCTACGTGTCGTGCATGACGCCGCCGCCAAGACCAGAGGGGTGGCTCTTAACGACATGCTCCTCAAAGGTCCGGATCTGCTTCAGTCGCTGCCGGGCGGCGTCATGCGCTTTCGACAGCATCTCATCGGGGTTACAGCGGACATCAAAGAAATGTTCATGCAGGTCAAACTGCGCACAGAAGACAGAGACGCACTGCGGTACTTGTGGCGCGGGGATCGCCGCGACAACCGACCTCCGGAAGAATATAGAATGACGTCGCTAATATTCGGAGCATCGAGTTCACCGTCTACAGCAATCTACATAAAGAACTTGAATGCTAAGCAGCACGAAGACACTCATCCGGAAGCCGCAGCTGCCATAGTAAACAAGCACTACGTCGACGACTACTTAGACAGCTTCAGAAGCTTAGAAGACGCAGTGAAAGTAACAACGAGCGTGCGAGAGGTACACAAGAAGGCCAGCTTCGAACTGAAACAATGGAAATCGAACTCAGCGTCACTCCTAGAAGCACTGGGAGAGAAAAATGAAATAGAAGACCTAGAGCTATACAAAACAGAAGAGCAAACTGAACGAGTACTGGGTGTTATTTGGAAGATGAACTCGGACGAGCTAACGTTCAACCTCAACCTGGCGAGAATACCGTCAACACTCATAGAAGGAAATCAGCCAACAAAGAGAGAAGCCTTGCGTATCGTCATGTCACTCTTCGACCCATTAGGATTCGCCTCGCCTGTCACTATCAGGGCGAAACAGCTACTGCAAGAAGTCTGGCGCCGAGGAACAGCATGGGACGACCGCATTGATGAAGACTTAGCGGAGCAATGGGAATCGTGGATGGGTCACCTGAAAAATCTCAACGACATAGTGATCCCGCGGCAGTATCTGCACTACAGTGACGCCGCCTCCCTCGAACTTCATGTCTTCAGCGACGCCAGTGAGTCGGCCTACTCGGCAGTCCTATTCTGGAGGGCAGTAACACCGGACGGCGAGGTGGGAGTATCTCTCATCATGGCCAAGGCAAAGGTGGCTCCGCTCAAGCTGACAAGTATACCGAGGTTGGAGCTACAAGCAGCAGTCATGGGCACCAGGCTCGCCGAAGCAGTCATCGAAGAACATGAGAGGAAACCAGACAGAAAAGTGTTCTGGACAGACAGCAAAACAGTGCTCACATGGATAAGGACCGGGTCACGTTCCTACAAACCATACGTGGCTCACCGTCTTGCAGCAATAGAAGAGAGCTCTAAGGTCAACGACTGGCGCTGGGTGCCGACAAAACAGAATGTCGCCGACGATGCGACACGAGATGTACCAACTGCCTTTGACAAGAATCACCGGTGGTACAAAGGGCCAGACTTTCTTTACCAAACAGAAGACTTCTGGCCAATAGAACCTGTGAAGACCATAGAAGAAGAGCCATCCGAAGAAGAGAAGACGCATCACATAACCAGCAAAAGAAGACTAAAGCTAGCAGAGGGTCTGCCTGATCCTGCGAAGTTCTCCAGCTGGGACCGCCTCCGGTACGCGACAGCGCGCGTTCTGCAGTTCATAGACCTCTGCAGAGCCACCAGGCAGAAGGTCAACTACCGACGAACAAAGAAGAATAAAGAAGCGGACCCCACATGGAAAAGAAATAAGCCTGGGACAACGAAACCACAGGCAGCCAAACTAAAGAAGAGATTGAAACTCGACTTGCTTGCAGTCACAGCCGAGCTCTTAAAGAAAGCCGAAGAGCTCCTGATGCGTTCTTCGCAAGAAGAGGCCTTCGCAGAAGATATAGAATGCCTTAATAGTGGGAAGCCGGTAGCAAAGGAGAGCCGCCTTCACCAGCTCAGCATCGAATCAGTCAACGGCTCACTCCGACTTCGGAGCCGTATCCGAGCGGCCAAAGACATAGAAGAGAACGTCAAGAGCCCGCTAGTAGTCGACGGTGAACATCGGACGGTGAAGTTGTGGATACAAGCAGTTCATCAGCAGCTCCATCACGCCGGCGTCGAGGCAACCGTCAACGAATGTCGCCAACAGTACTGGGTACTAAGATTGCGCCCCATCACACGCGCAATCCTTCGACAATGTCTCTTCTGCCGCATGAAAACTCAAGCGCCGCCACACCCAAGAACCGGGGACCTACCAGCGTGTCGCCTAGCCCATCACGAGCGACCCTTCACCTTCACCGGGGTCGACTACTTCGGGCCTCTCTCCGTGACCGTCGGACGCACCAGACAGAAGAGATACGTGGCCATCTTCACGTGTCTCACGACGCGAGCCATCCATCTAGAAGTCGCCGGCTCGCTCAGCGCCGATTCAGCAGTGATGGCGGTCAGACGCATGATCGCACGACGTGGCTGCCCGGCTGAAATCTGGTCGGACAACGGCACCAACCTAAAGGCTGCCGACAAGGAACTGCGACAAGCATTCGACGCGGCAACAGCAGAAGAAGCAGCGAAACGGACTATCGCCTGGCGTTACATTCCGCCTGGAGCTCCGTTCATGGGCGGCGTCTGGGAGCGTATGGTGCGCTCCGTGAAGACCGCGCTTGCAGCAACACTGCACGAGCGCCACCCCACTGAAGAAGTCCTCGCCACTCTACTAGCTGAAGTAGAGTACACCGTCAACAGTCGCCCGCTGACCCACGTCTCCGTCAGCGCAGAAGATCCAGAGGCCCTGACTCCCAACCATTTCCTGCTGGGGGGTCCTGGGCGCATGCCACAGCCGGGCACATTCTCCGAGCAAGACACCATCTCCCGATCCAGCTGGCGAGCTGCACAAAGGCTCGCTGACATCTTCTGGCTCCGCTGGGTGAAGGAGTACCTTCCCGAGCTCCAACACCGGCGGGAGCCCTACGGACGAGGTCACCAAGTCAAGGTGAACGACCTAGTCCAGATCGTCGATCAGAACCTGCCCCGCAACGTGTGGATACGAGGTCGGGTCATCGCGGTGTATCCAGGCCCCGACAACATCGTGCGGACAGTGGACGTGCAGACCAAACGAGGAGTGCTGCGTCGGCCAGTAAGGAAGCTGGTGATCCTGCCTCTGCCTACAGACGACGTGCCCGCACCGGAACAGGATGCGACGCGGTCGCACGGCGGGAGTGATGTGCGGGACAGTGTAGTGAGTGAACAAACAAACTGACGAACAATAATATAAGTGATTATAAGTATAGTTAATAAGTACTTAATACAGTTTGTTTACGTCTATAGTTATTATAGTTGATAGGTAATAAGTGATATAGTTACACAGTGTTTACACATAGTTATTATAGTGGATAGGTAGTAGGTATAGTTTTAGGGTTTAAGTACATTTCTAACATAGATACGTAAGTTTGTAATTACAAATCTCGTTTGTTTGTTATTAGAATCACGCCTATTTCTTATTAGAATATTGTGTCTTTCCTATTAGAAATTGTTTTGTTAGTTTCTAGAAATTGTTATTCGACAGACCAATAGTAGGTAGGTATAGCAGAACATACTAGAATGTTCCCTACATGACTGTTATCGATCAATTTGATTGGTCGATAATTCGTGCGCTCTGATTGGTCAACCAATCAGAGGCCTTACATTTTCTTAGCAAAATTGGTATAAATTACGGGTCGGTTTTCGGTATCGACACAGTTGGCGAGCAGCAAGACAAGAAGAAACACTGGAAGAAAAAGGAAGAAAGAAGAAAGGAAAGGGAAGAAAGAACATGAAGAAAGGACTTCAGAACATATTGTGAACACTGTGAAGAATAAATTCAAGACTTCAAGATAGTGTCTTTTATTTCCCCACCAATCCCAGCATAGTCAAGTGTGCACCCTGCACAAGTTTTATACAAAAACATATTAAATTTGATTTAATGTCATAAACATTATGTGATAGAAAACAGGACATCTTTGTTTTTCGAACGCTTGCTTACATTTAAAAGATCTGTCTTCATTTCAACTGTCACGATATGAAAGCTCTGATTGGTTGTTAACTAACCAACCATTCAGAGCCCGCGTGGGATTTGACAGGAAATATCAAATATATAGGTTATTTTTTGTCTTAATATACTTCAAACTTTCGCGTTGCATTTTTAAAATGTTACTTTTCACCGAGATTTAACGTTCACGTACCTTTTGTTTGTTTAATCCCGGTGAAAAGTAACATTTTATTTTTTGTCGTTTCATAAGTATTGTTTACAAATATTCCGATTCCAGCTAATTTAATAAAAATAAAATCATGGATGCGGAATGTTTCAGGTGTAAGTGTTTACGCGTACTGTATTCTACAGGCATAAAAGTTATATTTCAGCTTTGTCCCTAAGTTCGCTACGCTGTGATTTGCGTACGATTTAAAATAAGTAAGTACAAGCCCAATGAATTCGCTTCAAAGAGCAGTCAGCACGTGACAGGGCCCTCTAGGGCCAATGCCTGCCGGGATTGCGGAATAATTCAAATAGGTACCGCGGCCCCGGAACATAAATTGCAACCGAAGAAACAAGGGTGGGTTTTAGTCAGTAAAAGTTTGACACTCCCCGCCCCGCCTCGCCTAGTGCAGGAGAAGTCATGTAGTTATTTCACATGCATAAAAAAACCCAATGAATTTCCACAATTATTTATTTAAACCCCAACAAGTATTGAGATGCTCTTTTATGGCTATAAACTAATTGATGTAATTTTTGTTTACCTACTGATATTTTAAAATGACCATCTTAATGGAAGCTGGACTTTTTGGCCTGCACACGTTGTGGTAACGCATCAGCGAGGCCATGGTATTGTAAGTCTATAGTCGGTGATGAGCAATTAACAACAGGGAGGCAGTAGGTCAGTTTACCTTAAAAAAATGTGTATTTCAAAATTGCCAGCACTAAGTGACACCCAAATATAATGCTTACATATTAAGCCCTGATACATTTATATCTCAAAGCTGTTTGTATATAAAAACGTATAAAACCAATTTATAGTTCCACGTCTTTGTCAGACAAATATTTATCTTATGAGACTTTTGTTATTGTTTTTAAAAATGGTATGTAATGTAGGTATCAATTTCAAGGGCATTAGGTTTAAATTCAATTGTTTTATTCGCATTAGGAGTGGTTGAGTGATTAACAGCTGCGTGGTTCGATTCCCACCCGAAACAAATATTTGTGCCGCCCACAGGTAATTGAACTGTTTCTGGTATTTGTGTTTATAAGTTTTTTATGTTTGTAAACGAACCCACATACATAAGAACTTTCTAGAATTAAAACAATTTTACATAAAGAAAACGACTAAAGAAAATTAAGGCGTTTTCTAAATGTTACGATAAAGTTATTTCGCAAAACATAAAATAAATTAATAATCGTTTTAGTTCGAATCGATTACGCCACAAAAAAACTAAATCTATAAATAGGGAGCGAAGATTTTATCGTCATAAATAGTCTTAGGATAAACTTAGTTTGTTAAACAATGATTGTCCAAAACTTCGCAGTTGAACACGTGTGGTTTGTGACGTCATGCAGAAAACTCGCTTATTTTTATCAATGACAGGTGCAAAAAGGGTAACGCAACGCACAGGTTGGGTAAGAAAACCCTTTGTTTAGGGTAAAATTGGGTAAGTAAACCCTTTGTGTAGGGTAAAATGCGATAGTTAATGGGTATTCTATTAGTGTCATCAAAATTGTGTAAAAAATTACAGTGCTGGTAAAAAACTGTGCCATTCTTTCTATAGAGTGAAAGTTATGTGTATTAAAAATATACAGTTTTTCTCGAACTTTTAAAGCCGAGTAGGTTAACAGCTTTGTTATTAAGACAAACTTACACCACAAACCTCTAACACGTTTAGGGCTAAACTTATTTTAAATGTCGTGCTGTCTCTTTCAACTTCAAACAGTTTGACAGAGATACAGAAATAATTAAACCTGTTTAGCCCTAAATTTGTTTAGTCATATATTGTGCAAGTGAGCCTGAATAATTTTCCACAATCACAGTGTTAACGGTAAATAAAATTAAACATTTGAAAAAAAACAAAGCCGATACTTACAGCAAAATTATAGCCACAATAAAAAACACTGGGGTAATCCAATCACACAAAGGGTTATTGGGGTAAATAGGTTTACAGCACTTTACTTGTCATTTTGTAGCAGCTTGAGGCACTATGGAGGGTTTGTACGACTAGAGATTTATCACAGGAGGTGCGCCTTCTAGCGCATGCTAGTTAAAACTGAGGGGAACTCGATACCTCGTGCGCTTGACTTTATTTTGGGATACTCTCTGCGCATGCGCGCTTGAAATTTATTTTCCTCCCGTCATAGTTTACTTTTGGTGCGCGAAAGGTCATTGGACAGGTTTAGGATCATTGTTTTCACGTATTAATCTAACCTATGTTTTATTTTTTATTTATTTATCTGTAACAGAAGCTTGCAAAATTTATAAATGAAAGGATTGACTCTAGTGTGCTACTCCGATGTCAGAAAAATACATAGTGCGCTCTAACTGGTTAAAATAAAAATGACAATAACTGTTTGAAAAACATGATCAAAACAATAACAACATTAATGATACACAACAACAAAGACCAAAAGATTAAAAAATAAAAAACGATTATGGTAAGTACGTAAAATGACATTTTTATATTATTATCTGCGATAAACAAATCATTTGATGTGATGATTAGTTAAATAAATAGAGCCTAAACAAGGTAATGAGATTATTAAATGCATCGACTAATTAGGGTAATTAGGTATTATTAAATAAAACTTATTGTTTTAGTCTTGGCCTGTAACACTAAAGTTTCCTGGTTGTTTAACTGTAATGAGTGTATTGACATTTTGAGTGGTAATAAAAATAACAAACAATGAAAGCGCTTTAGGTTCATCATACGTTATTTTTTGTGTAAACATTAAACATTAATTTTGTTTCGCATGAACAGTCAAATTTAGTTATTTTATCCGTAATCCAAGGATTATTAAAGTAAGAAAAATGGTTTATGCTATTTCACTAATAAGGCAATATAAATAATGCCAGTCTAATACATACTATTGCAGGGCAAAAGCAAGTTCTCCTTACACAGAGAGCATTTATAAAAATCCAGGTTTCTTCATATGTCTACGAAAAACTTTAGAAAGTACATAATTACTTACAAATAAACTAGCTTCCGCCGGTATTTTGTAAAAAAAATATATTATGAATGACTGTATTTCCGTATCAACCCAGATTCTTCACAAAAATGTGATAGAGATTGCCCAATCCCTTTAAAAACCGCTATTTTCCTACTCATAACGACTTTTTAATGAACATTATAAAATACTTCAATACTATTTCATTTCATTAGCTGTTTTTATATTTATCACTTGAACCTAAATAAATAAACCGCGCAGCAATAGTGTCTTCGTCGCATAACCGTCAAAACACGATGGCGAGAGAGAGACAGAGAATAGCTAAGCAAAAATATATTTTACTAGCTTCTGCCCGCGGCTTCGCTCGCGTTAGAAAGAGACAAAAAGTAGCCTATGTTACTCTCCATCCCTTCAACTATCTCCACTTAAAAAACCACGTCAATCCGTCGCTCCGTTTTGCCGTGAAAGAAAGACAAACAGACAGACAGACACACTTTCCCATTTATAATATTAGTATGGATAAGTACTACGTTACATGCTAAGTAACGTAGTACATCTAATTTAGTTGTCCCTTGTTGTTTTGTGTAAACTTACTCAGGTTTTCATCGCTAAACTGTAAGTAAAGACCGTAATACCCATAGTACACGTTCAAAAGATACCGCTGGATCTGCAGCCCTAAACAAGTGTCGGTCGTTTCTCTTTTGATACAATCCATACTTACTTAATATTATAAATGGGAAAGTGTGTCTGTCTGTCTGTCTGTCTGTATGTTTGTCTTTCTTTCACGGCAAAACGGAGCGACGAATTGACGTGATTTTTTATTATAAATTTTATTTTTATTTTTTATAATATATTGACGTGATTAAGTGGAGATAGTTGAAGGGATGGAGAGTAACATAGGCTACTTTTTGTCTCTTTCTAACGCGAGCGAAGCCGCGGGCAGAAGCTAGTACTAAATAAGTTTATGCCAATCCCATACATTTAACAAAAATGCAGTACTGTAGGTTCAGAGAGATTAGCTCGTTTCAAGTAAACAAATTATTTAACCAGCTTTTGCATCCTCCTTGGTTTCTTCCACGAGTGCGGGGCGTAGAAAGATTTTTTTTAATCCGACTTATAGTTCTAGAGTTAAAAAAAACAACAAAAGAATTAATTTCTTCACTATTAAATTAATATAAATAATAATGTATTAACAGCATTGGCACAAATTAACGTCGAACCTAAATTAATTTTATTAACCGACTTCAAAAAAAAAAGTAGGTTCTATGTTCGACCTGTATGTATGTATGTTTGTCCGCGATTATCCCGCGTTTGGCTGAACCGATTTTGATGCGGTTTTCAGCAAAGTGTTTGTTACATTCTGGGGATGGTTTTAGTATATAACACTAATAGATATCCCGTGACGTTGCCCGCATAGATCGCGTTTTGCTTTCTTGGATTGTAGATTTTTATAAGATTATAAGTTTATTTTGAGAGCTACCCTAAAACGTAGTCAGACACTGAGACTCTAACTAAAAAGTAAAAAATAAAAAGATTTTTTAAAAAAAAGATAACCGACTTCAAAAACTAAAAGCTCAAAAATAACTATTTCGGAAGTCGGTGGCTTCTCTTCTGCCGGTCGATTTGTGTTGCCACCGACTTCCGAAATAGTTATTTTTGAGCTTTTAGTTTTTGAAGTCGGTTATCTTTTTTTTAAAAAAGCTTTTTTACTCTCAGCACTATTAATGTTTCAACCCATACTAATATTATAAATGGGAAAGTGTGTCTGTCTCTGTCTGCCTGTATGTTTGTCTTTCTTTTACGGCAAAACGGAGCGACGAATGAGATAGTTGAAGGGATGGAGAGTAACATAGGCTACTTTTTGTCTCTTTTAACGCGAGCGAAGCCGCGAGCAAAAGCTAGTAGTTAACAAATAATTTACGTTAAAGGTATTTTTATGTATATACAAAACGGATCATGAGATTGCAAGTCTTAATAAGAAAATTAAATTAATGAATGTGGTAGTAATAATATCGATTGACCTGCTGGTTTAGTGATTAGTAACTCTGACTGCTTATTCGGAGGTTGTGGGTTCGATTCGATTCTGATCTAGGACAAATTGATAAGTGATAAACATGATTGTTTGTTCTATATAATTATGTATGATTTATTTTGTAAGTTATATAAGTATGTATATCAGTAATCGTTATCGTTAGTCTTTGCCTTTCATGTCCTTAATTTATCTTGAAAATGTGAAAAACTAGGAAATGCGGACAACAGAACAATAAAACGATTTGCACTTGGCCGATTTTGGTACATGTGGGTGGTTTTATCTGCATTCTGAGCGTTTTGGCTACGAGTACGTATAATATTGTTTGTCATCACGTCACCACTTTTCCTGAAATCGGCAATGGCTAAGAATTTATGTAAAATGCAAGTTTATATTATCATCATCAACTATGTTTAGGTCGGTTTCCAGTCTGTCCGGGTTCAGCTAAATACTTGTTTTAATATTTGTATATCAGACCTCGACAACAGTTTCTAAGACCATGATACCACATGCTAGAGCTTTTGGGTACAGACTACTCGAAACGCCTGTAAAAGATTTACGAATGACAACACTGGGACCCATCACCTTACGTCTTTTTGAGGCACGTGATGTCAGTGAGGTCTTCGAAAAACTTTGTAAGTACGATGTAGATATTTAACTTTCTCCCCTACGGTTTTTTTGCGTTATAAGATTGGATCCAAAAAAAAAACCTGATTCCAGATAACTGTCATAGCTTAACAACCCCAAAGAGACTTTTTTTCAGCAATTTCGATACCATCATACATTATCTAACTATATATATCGACCTGAAACCACGTAAAACTACCTACTCAATAATTGGCTAATCTATTATGCGTATAAATAAATCTGCACGACGCAAATAAGACACATTTCCTTAATACCGTGACGACATACACGTCACGCGCGCACAAAGCGCTCGTGCTTTGATTCCATTTGTCCTTTCTTCGCCGTGTTTACACGCCACTTTATTTTGAGTCGGCCATGTTTTATTTCTGTAAACAAAGGGTATCACGGCCTTTCTTGTTTAAGGCGCCAACACACTTACGTGTCGTGGCGTGTCGTGGACTCGTGGCGCACATTTGACAGGACGTGTTGCGACACGACACGGCATACAAGTATGTCTCTAACCATTCTAAGTGTGTTAAACCGATATGCTTCTGGCCCCGACACGTAAGTGTATTTGCGGCTTTATTGTTTGGTGATTAGCTTGTTTGTGACCTTTCTGGGTTTTGGCGAGCACGATTACAATATGTCTTGGTTTCCCGTCTCGGTTTCTGACTAGTCGGTTCGACTGTCATTTGTAGATCTTTGACAGTCGTTACAGGTATTCTGAACCCAAAAATTCTGGTAATTAATATAACCAAAGAATCGAAAAAAACCGCATGTGAAATGACCAATGCGACTTTTTCAATTTTTATTGGTTAAACAAACGCTTCAGCACAGATACAAAAAAAAAATACAAAATTGTTAATTGGTCCAAAAATTTTCCATAACAATACATTAAATAGATTTCTGGACTCCACACTAGGATTCCCTGTGTCGTGGAGTCCAGTCTTTCATCTTGTTAGATAGACATTAACACTCTTCAGTTATTATATTATTAGCTAAGAACCATCAACCAAGCCACCCCTACAATGACTACGGTTAAGTTTTTTCAAAACAGGAAGTAATGTTACAGATGAGTTATACTAACATAACACTCAGTCCTTATATCCGACAACTTTATTTTATTACTCTTTATTTTGCCAACGTTGCTTCTGGCAATGCTTACTATGCCAAATGCAGTTTTTGTAAAAGTCTTGTATCTGTAAGACAAACAAGGTTTTTATAATAAATAAGCTTATAAATATCTCACTACATGCTGAAAATGCTTATGAAACTCAAGCTTTGACTTCCAAAATTTATCTGTAGTAATATTTATCAAGCTGAGTTTTTTTTTTGTTTGGTTTACCGTACTTATCTCATCATTTTTGTGTTGGATAGCCTGTTTACCAAGGAAGGCTGAAACATCGCGCGACAGCCTTCAGGAGCAGAATCGTTATCAAAGATGATGATGAATTCGCGGGAAACATCTAGGTACAATATAATGATGCATGCAATGTTACGTTTCCTTACGTTTTTTTTTTCTTTTTTTATTATTATGGGCTTGCTCTTGGTCCCAGACTAGCCCGAGGGCATAGACACGGCTTTATTTCCAAACCAACTATTTAATATATTTTTTTTGCTACATAATTAAATATTTTGGGACAACCCACACTTTGGCTATCTGATTCAAAACTAAACAGAGGGCCTAGTAAACAAGTGGCATTGTAGAATAGATGGTGCAATATAATAGATTGTACAATATATGGAATTGACATAAGCTTTTGCTAAATAATTTGTCATCTCTATACATTTGACAGTCCATTCGCTTCCACTATCTATTCTACAATGCCACTTGTCTAGGGGGGCTTAGCTTGTACTACAGCTGATATACTTGTACTTAAATAATTTATAAAAACATACACATTATGGACAAATATATCGATAAAAAGATTAAAAAGTTATAATTATAGAACAATTGTCTGACAGGGCTCAACCAACTTGACAGGCTTGGTTCACAATAATCGTCTGTAACTAAATCGAAATTAGTTTAACTATTCATAACCATAATGGCTCCGTCTAAATCTATTGGCTAATATTGAATTTCTCACTATTTAAATAGAATATAATAGATGAGTTAGCGCTTATTAATAA
This sequence comes from Athetis lepigone, assembly GCA_033675125.1. Taxonomy (NCBI): domain Eukaryota; kingdom Metazoa; phylum Arthropoda; class Insecta; order Lepidoptera; family Noctuidae; genus Athetis; species Athetis lepigone. The sequence continues at coordinate 3,234,343 of CM066225.1, read as the reverse complement.
TGACTTTGAAACCTGGGAGGAATCTAATAGGGCGTTGACCTATGGATTGATTGTCTAATTAAGACTTCTTGTTGACTTCGGGTCTTATTTTCATAACGAGCAACGAGCTGACGCCGATTTTATTAGATTTTTTTTTAGATTGATCTGTGCTGTTGAATAATAAGTTGATTCTGAAGGTCGTGATGACCCAGTGGATAAGGCGCCCCGCCTCTCGTGTAAGAGGTTGCTGGTTCAAATCCGGGCAAGTACCAACGTGACTTTTTCAATTCATATTGTACTATTGGCCAAATTGAATCATGACCCATTTCGATGACAAATCGTTTGAGCTGTCAAAATAATAAGACTAGACGTGTGACATTTTTAATACATGTTTACGCGATTGTCGATTTAATTGTATTTAAATGTCTGTTGGAAAATAAGCTTATGATGGGTCATGATTCCATTTTGTCGATTGTACTTTCTAAAGTTTATCTTGGACATCACTGACATCTCGTGCCTCGGAAAGCACGTAAAGCCGTTGGTCCCGGTTGTCATTCGTAGAACTTTGGCAGTCGCTACGAGTATTCAGAAGTCAGAAAGTCTGACAGTCTAACCAAGGGGTATCGTGTCGCCCAGTTACTGGGTTGTGGAGGTCTGACAGGCAGTCGTTCCGCGTAAAACACCGGTATCCAGCTAAATCCGGTTAGATTGGTAGCCAACCCCAACATAGTTGGGAATAAGGCTAGGGAGATAATGAAGTTGATTCCGAAGGTATCGGCATTTAGTATTTAACCGACTACTTCATAAATAATCTCACACACACCTCACCTAAAACGTACACTAATCCGTAACATATACTATCTCCGTCGCGAATAAAAAAAAACTGACTTAATTTCACGAAACTCGAAAAATATTCGATCGGGGTGCATGATCTCACTCGAATACTTTTTAGATCTAAAAATAACCCGATCGGCTGTCTATCTGTCCTTTTCGCTACAAATGCCAACGACTTCATTAAATTATAAATAGAGGCTCGCGATGCCAAAATTACATGCAATGGTATTCAACTCTTTGATGTCAGTGCGGAATTGGTGAGAGTAATTTTGGGGTCATTGAAGACGGCAAACATGTGTTAATATCGGCAGGTCGATAATGGCGCCGCCGACTCGATCCGAACTAATATTATAAATGCAAAAGTAACTCTGTTTGTCTGTCTCTTCTTCACGCCTAAACCACTGAACCGATTTAAATGAAATTTGGTATAGATTTACTCAGGGACCCGAGAAAGGACATAGGTTAGTTTTCATCCCGAAAATAATCGGAAACTATTAATAACGCGGATGAAATCGCAGACAAAAGCTAGTAGTTCATAAACTAAACTAAGTTTAATGTATCTTTGTATTTCTATTTCATTAGGAAAAGGACAGAAGATAAAATGCTAGTTTAGTAATCGCGTCGAAATTTTCGTCGAAGTTATCAGGATCGCGACAGCAGTTAACTAAATGGCTGATAATTTTATAACGTCATGAAATTGTCGTTAGATAAACTATATGTACCAAAAAACGTATTCATATTGGTTCACCCGTTCAAGAGCTTCGTTGCCACAAAAAGACAACCGAAACAAACAGACATACACACATAGTGGTAAAACTTATAACATTCGTAAATGTTTAAAAATACAAAATAATGGATTCAACAAACACATTTACTCATCTCAAAACAAATAATACCAAAATAATCTTTTACTTAAATAATATTCTCAAATCGTTGAATTTTTCGTCACAATTTTCAGACGCACCTGAAATTTATGAATAGCTTGAGACAAATGTCGCACATTTCGCAAAGTCACTGAAACATTGAATACGTTGTACTGTAAAACTGAAGTCACATTTCAATGACCATGATGGTGCAAATGCGTATCGTTTCTGAGTAACGCTTATTGTGCAAAGACGCAAAAAAATATAATGGTGCCGATTCTCTTGTGTACAAACTAACGTAAATTTAAGATAAGTGCATCTTTCTCTTTCCATTTCTTAAAAAAAAAAGACAGAAGATACATTTTAATTTAATCCTGTAAAATTAGACAGCGCCTGATGAAAATTGACGTATATTTAGACGCCATGTTTTTAAATTGCGTCTAATTATCTATGGAGTGTCTAAATTTGACAGGACTTAACTAATATTTGATCTTCTGTCCTTTTCTTAATTAAAAGGAAAGAGAAAGATGCACTTAACTTAAATTTACGTTAGTTTGTGCACAAGAGAATCGGCACCAATGTCTATTTAAATATTGCACTTAATTCAATAATGACAATACAAAGATCTTTATATATATATATTTATGTATGTAGTTTGTTTTTAAAAATCCCTATCCAAGGTCTAATCTATTTTTGTAACATTTTTTGAAGTGAAAACTTCTTTAGCGGCGTTGAGCACTTTTTCTGTAATGGGTATAAAATCTTAAACTCGCGTCAGGACACGTGACCTGATCGAAAAAGCGTAGGACGGATAACAATTGAACGCGCGATAAAAATCTCACACACACTGATACAAGGTACAATTTTCCCGAGTTCAAAGTTTAAGTATTTTAACCCGTGGAGTAATAGTGTTGGAAAATCTTGGCGAAACAGCTTAATATAAGCTTGCTGTAGATAGAGAGAGAGAGATATAGTGGTCCTGCTAATGGCTTGGGGCAGGCGAGCCAAAGGCACACTCGTAAATAAATGAGCGAATGTGTTTTTGAAGTGAAAACTTCTTTAGCGGCGTTGAGCACTTTTTCTGTAATGGGTATAAAATCTTAAACTCGCGTCAGCAGGACACGTGACCTGATCGAAAAAGCGTAGGACGGATGCATAGTAGACAGCTATAATCAAGTTTTCACTTCTGCCGGCACTCCCGGAGTGCAACCCGTCTTTTTTTTTTAGCTTTTTCTGGCTTCTAACTATCAAACTTCTACGAATGACAACCGGTAAAGAGGGCTTCACTTTCTGACGCTCGGGTTGTCAGTGATGTCCAAGATAAACTTTAGAAAGTAAGTATTTATGTGTATAGAAAAAGAAACAACATTGGTAATAGGCGAGACGACAAAAAAAAAGGAATTAACCCGTCAGATAGATTATCAAAAAATTTTGGACACGTATTTTTTCTTTTTTATCGTAAACGAAGAATGACGACGATACAGTGCGTTGAAGTTGCGCATGACGTCACAATAAGATACAATTTTTGCAGGACGGTGACGTCAACAGCCCCCACTCCGGAACTTTGTTGCTCTTTATCTTTGTATTTGTTTATTAATTTGATCAAACAAAAAATACGTGTCCCGTATTTTCGGCCGATCTATCAGACGGACTAAACAGAATGCCATTTTTTTAATGCTGTCGTCTTCCCTATTGTCCGGGTTTAAACCCACAATCCTCAGAAAGGCCTTAGCCTAATGGCTATCATGACATGATATTATGTTTAAAATATTTAAATGTTTACACTCAACTGTGCACTATTTATAGTACAAGTCGGCAAAGCTTCTGTCCTTTCCAGCTGTGGATTGCGGTGAGCAAATAACACAAGTTAAGTTTTCCACTTTATAAATAACTGCAAGTTTTGTTATGTGTGAGTCAAATATTAAAGAGGATTGCACTGTAAATATACAGTTTTTCAGTATAACTGTAGCTCTGAAAAACTGTGCATTTTAAATTTTAAACTGAACAAATATAGGGAAGCAGAATTTATTTGCAAAAATTTACAATACTGAATTTTTACAAATTATATTTGCAATATTTTTTTAAAACACTTTATACTTTTGCAAAAAGTTTTGTGTGGTGTCTTTGTACTGTAACGTAAAATATTTCCGTATTGCAGAATGCATATTTTAATACCAATTCATTGTGGTTTATAGGTTAAAATTCAATGTGGGCAAGTCTTTTCTCAAACAAAAAACCCAGGAGCATTGATTGCCTTTTCGTATGAGTAAAGACCTTGCGATTAAGAACCCACGCTTGGAATTTCCAACTTATTTATTTCCATTAGACCAAAAAAGGCACTTTGAAACGTCAAATTTATAAAACAAAAGTGAATCTACTGCCCATTTCAAAATGTTGTTACGTATGGAGAAGAATGTGCAAGAAACTCCATTTGGCAACTTCAAACTTATATCCATATTAACATTATAAATGCGAAAATAGCTCTCAAAATTTCATATTAGTTGGTTCAGTAGTTTTGAAAGTGAAACTTTCAAAACTACAGAACCAAATGAAATGAAATTTTGTGCAGAGATAGTCTAAAGCCTGAGAAATGACATGGACAGTCTTTTAAAAATCCTACAGTAACGGGAACTACGCGGGGAACGGCTTGTTATTTATAAAGACCAGGTTTTTTTGGCATGTTTTCTTCCGATATCAGTAAAAAATAGGTATATAAAATTATTACTAAATATCACAATGAGCAAAACTCTTTTGCTTATTCTATCCTACTGCTCTCTTTTTCCTTGGCCTCAATTATGTTAATATGTAGTAAATAATATTTAAAAAAGTCACTTCACACTATATCACAGTAAATTATATTATTACTAGCTTTTTCCCGCGGCTCCGCTCGCGTTAGAAAGAGACAACAAGTAGCCTATATCACTCTCCATCCCTTCATCTACCTCCACTTAAAAAATCACGTCAATTCGTCGCTGCGTTTTGCCGTGAAAGAAAGACAAACATACAGACAGACAGACACACTTTCCTATTTATAATATTAGTATGGATTCTATTATTAGTATACGAAACCTATTATTTTTGATCTACATTAAATCATTACGTATTGTCAAAAGTGTTAAGATTCTTGGCAGTCATCGGAACGGAACGTGGAGAATTTTAATTAATATTGATTTACTATGTTAGAAATGTTGATGGCCTATTCTGAATACAGCCATCTGTTTTGTATCTCTGCTGATTAGCAGGGGCCCTAGTTTGCTATTACAATCGTGTCTCAATGACCAGTCATCGGCCGAATATTTGACAACTTTGACAGTTTTTGTACGGGAAATGTGTCAAAAGTTTGACGTTACACGTCAAAGATCGATCATTGAGACACGATTGTCATAGCAGACTAGGGCCCCAGGTCTTGAGCTGTTGATAAGCTAGAATTTAAAACGGGATGTCATTGATAACAAATTGAAGTATTTAAAGTAAAAATCGAATCGAATTTGATTGATTTTAAAGGTTTTTTAAAATTTTTAGCTTGTTCTTCTCTTTTATGGGCTTACCGGTAAATATTTTAGTGGTTTTTATAATCTTTGAGATTGATTGGGCTGAGGATTGTTCTACAGAGATACCGCGGCCCCGGACATAAAGGTTTATGAAGTAATATGGATGAGTTTTAGCCAGTAGAAGTCTGACACTCTTTTTCGCTTTGCCCAGAGCGGGAGCGGTCATTTTATGATTGAGATATAAAATATAAAAGGTTATCTATCGGTGTTATTATGATCACAAGTCATATAATTATCATCTTAGTCGCAAGTAACGGAAACATAATATGTATAAAGCTTTTGGCACGGCACATATCCACCTAACATTTTTTTTTTTTTTTGGTGAGTCGGAAATCATCCAATGACTGCTCCCGTCCTGGGTGCGGCGGGAGGGCGTGTCAGACTCTTACTGACTAAAACCCACTCATGTTCCTTCGATTGCCCTTTATGTTCCAGGGTCACGGTAACTATTATGAACATTCCGCAACATATCCACCTAACATCAGGTAAGCTTTTGGTTTTTTTTTGTTATAAAAGGTTAACACATTCCCAACTTCTCCTAAGCACTAGCATTTTACCTTAACTCACGTTAAGTAAATTCAGAACATCATAACAATTATTTTTAGTCTCCCAACGGTAAGGTTAATTTTATAAAAGCCAAACTTTTGATAGAAAGTTTGGCTTTACGTAAAAAAAAATATTATCCACTCAAAAAAATAATAATGGCCTATTACGAGACTATCTGAAGCCGAAACATAGACAAACATACTGAATTAAAAGAAGTGTCGTATTGGTTTCCATAAACAATGACTGGCTGGGGAGTGTTTGAAGAAATTAATTTTTCTTTTTTCCGCTCCTAATATTAAGGTTGGAGGTTTGTTCCTAACAAGACCCATTTTTGTTTGAGTGACTATTTTGTATCTTTATAATTCTGTTCCCATATTTGTTACTTCTGACCGCGTAAATAGCTTGATCGATTGAAATGAAATTTTGTGTATAATTTTAATGAGTTCCCAAATGGTATGAATGCCAGGTCCCCTAGTAGTCTATAAGTTTTCAACACGTGTAGTTTCTTTTTGTGACCTAAATGCGCACCAAGAATTTATTTTGAAAATTCAGTTGGTGATACCGCAGGAAACAGATAGTATAAAATAATGTCGTTATATATAAAATTTTAGCAGTCCCCGTGGTTTTACCCGAGCAGATTCCGTTCCCGTAAGATTTTGGTCTAAAAACTGTCCTGTATCCTAACTCAGGCTATGAACTGTCTATGTACCAAATTTCATTTTAATCGGTTCAGTACTTTGGCGTAAAAGCGAGACAGCCAGATAGGCAAAGTCATTTTCGCATTTATAATATTAAGGTTTTTAATTTATGTACCTAAGTTATAAAAATTTACTTTTAAAATAACTTTCAATTTATAAATTGAACAAATTAATATTACGTGCTTAAAGTACCTATACATCATTTACTTATTCAGCCGTCATCATACCTGCTGAAATAAAATTTATGAAAAGCAAAACTGCTATAAAAATTCTCAAACAGAAGCAAATTGCAATATTACAGCAAAAACCTCTTGAAAATACGTATAAAACTTTCACAAACTGAATTTATTACAATAAGTATCGCAACGTTTTACTCAAGACCTAGATTTTATTACAGCTCAAACGTTTACCGAGACAAAACAGAAAATAAAAACAAGAAAAAATCTTCCATTCTTATGCATTGACATCTTTCAATTTAAACAGAAACGTTTCTGATTTTTCTTTATTAGAAAATACGGACTAAGTGCGGGTTGAACTCGTGCACAAAGGGATCCGTACTATTATCGAAAATTTTAACAGTAAGCTGTCACGGAATTTCCAGGTTTTAATTATTATGTCGTATATTATAACCACACACACATGGACACATTGCGCGCATGAAACCCAGTCGGTGGACTTAGACGTCTGATAGAATGGAGACCGCGCTCAAACACCAGACCGCCCGGACCAATGCGTTGGGTGGATGACATCAGAGGACATGCAGGCCTGGATTGGATGCAGAGGGCACAAGACCGCTGGAAGTGGAAGGATATGGAAGAGGCCTACGTTCAGCAATGGACAAACATGGGCTGAAGAAGAAGGAGAAGATATTATAACCTGGTGACAGACAGACAAAGGAGTCTTAGTGATAATTTTTTTTATTTAGTAAATGGACACAAATGTGTTTTTTGCTCTATCTTATGGCAGTCGTAAGAAAGTGAAAAAGCATCGCCAAATGGCCTTGTCATCATGGCCATTGCCAATGTCAGATTATCATCTGACATTATGTCGAGCTAAGGCTCTTTTGACATTATAATTATTATTTTCTGTGCTAAAAATTTAAGTTTCTTTTATTTTGCTGTAATACTATACACGGGTTTTTGATTTCTTCTTTTTAATAGGGTCCCGTTTTTACCTTTGCAGTACGGAATCCTAAAAAAGTGGTAAATGGTAAATTGCGAATTGGAAAGGGACCTGGGTAAACTCTTTGTTCAATTCTTCTGAGAAAATAGGATTGCCTCTAAGGTTTGTAAATGAGGCAACGACGGCGTTGTCTGTACTCAGTGGATGAGTAGACTTCACTTTTTAGACTTCAAAGTACCGACTTCGTTTAGTGATTTTAAGCGAGGTGTAGAAAATTTTTATGAACTGATTTTGTAGTTATTTGAGAGCATTTTTATGGACTACGGTTATACCTTCAAATTGGCAGCCATTATCCCTTGTTTTACTTTTTTAAGCAATGATATTTCAAATTTGAAGACGCAAATAGGTTATAAGCGTTGTACGAGTCTACAATCAAATAAATTCGTAATTTATCTACGGCGTTTTTACTTGTAATTATAATTATATTGTACCAAATACTTTTTGAATAAATATTAATATTATTATTTATTATTTTTACTTGCTAATAGAGGTGATAATTCCTAAAATCCTTCTTTAGTAGATATGACGTCAACTGCCAAAATTCTAAGTTTGTAATCCCAACAATTTAGCTTCATGAGACAAGTAATTTAATGACATTAATAAGTAAGTAATTGTACACCATAAAAGAGCAACAAATCGTCCACTAACAATATTACTCACAACCGACACAGAAAACACAATTTTATGCATCTGGAAAACATCGGAAAAATATCTGAAAAACCTTGTTCTTCAATAGGCATGAAAAACACAGCGATGAATCCGACACGGCACGAAATAAAATCAGGGACGAGTATGAACCGTTTTTGGGCCGAAACTGTGCCATCTATCACGGTGCGCATAAAAAACGGGACGAAACGGGAATATGGAATGGTAAAGTTCATTGCGATATTGTCACCATAAGTAATTCTTGTTTTTTTATGTGCATAAGCTCTGCGTAGTCAGGTATTTTTGGTAGGGTAATACGTTATTTCTATGTGAAAGGGAGAGAATGTAACTTCTACTTGTTATTCTGTTCTGAATTTTATGTGAGAAGGTTATTTTGGGGATTATTTCGGAATTTATTGTAGAATGTATTTTAAGGTGTACCTTTTTTTTCGCTGTGTGCGTCTTTGGACATTAATACAGTCATTAACTTTGCTATAGTTTTCTTATTATTTTCAAGTTACGGCATGGTGAAGAGTATTGATGGCACCTTTCTATTTAGAGACTTTCATTGTATTTATGTCATAGTAAAGAAATACGAATCTTATTTTGTTCCAACCCATATCGTATACTTTATATTACAAAAATCGTAAACATTTTTACCATAAATAAAAACAATACACAAGATCTGCAAGCAATAAAATAGGCTACCTTAATCCAAAATTACAAATGGCGTCGAGTGAATCAGTAGCCTAATAAAATACAAACAACGCCCAAATAAAAAATAAACAGTCCCGAGAAAAGTGGGAACACAACCACGATATAGTTGAGAAAAGTAGGACTACTCCTAAAATGCAAGAAAAATGTTCTAAGGGATAGTTTAACTTCTTCAAAGTTGATCTTGAATGTGACATTTTATTAAGAAAGTTTTTGATCAATAAGGGCTCTTTTAATTTATGCGTTTCATGTCGTACGGATACTTACTCGGTGGTCAAAACAAACGAACGTGCACCGTAAGACAAGCGTTTTTTTTTTCCTTTTTGGGGAGTGGGAAATCATCAAATAATTTCTTCCCGTCTTTTACTGACTAAAATCCACTCATGGTCCTTCGGTTGCCCTTTATGTTCCGGGGTCACGGTAACTATTATACCGCTACGGCTTTGCAGCCGTCCGTCCGGAGTAAATAACTGTTCTCCGGAACGGATTATTTTGATGACAAAAGTTGAAAGAGACTTCAACGGTATTATTTAAAAATACGTAGGACTTATATTTCCAGATTTTTTAGCATGATTTCTGTAATGCATTCTTCACGTACTTTTGTTTGTTTTTATACAATTCTCGCAATTCTGCTGCCGTACAGCATTACTGGCGTGCGAACGCTCGGCAACAGGAACAGGACAGGTCAAGAAACGCATAAATTGAAGGAGCCCTAATAGTCTTTACCTTTCTTGCTCAAAGTATGTTAGAGTCAGCTTCTAAGTAATATACTCGGATCCAGCTATAAGTGTCTTGTATGGAGCGACTGCCTATCCGACGTCCACAACCCAGTCAGTGGATAACCCCCCCCCCCCTCCTCTTGGTTAGACTGATATTAGACCTTTTGGCATCTGACTAGCTTTAATAACTGCGAATTGCAACCGGCACCAACACCCTTTACGTGCTTTCCGAAGCTCTGGATAATCACTACATAGAATAAAACAAAGTCGCTGTCCGTTGTTTGCCTGCCTGTCCCTATGTATGCTTAGATCTTTAAAACTACTCAAGAATTTGATATGGTTTTCTTAGTAGATAGAAGGAAGGTTGTTATGGTTGCATACATAATAATTATTATAACATCCATGCGAAGCTGAGGCAGGTCGCTATTAATTAATAAAAATAAAGATATTTTTCAATACGGAAAAAGTATCTAGACTCCATACGAGGCCGTCAGCGCAAAAGTGGCCTAAGCTCAGCATAGTTAGTATGGAGATAATGAGGTTTGAATTTTTAATGAATTTAAATTGAATACATAGTAATTATATTATACACACATCAAAAGTGTCTAGGGATATTTTAATTAAACCTAAATAACTAAAATGCTATTAACTTTTTGTTAAGACACCTACACTTTAAAATAAACCTTGTTTAATTGCCTATCTAATCTGATAATAAACTTTTAGATAAAGTTAAATTTTAAAAAAATTTTGAAGAAGAGGAAAAACTCAAAAAAAATTCAATTTAACTTTATTTTTGAAATTTCAAAACCTAAACAACAAAACAATTTAACAAGGGGGTCAATATCCTGTTGTGGAGTACTGTCCCAAATCCTGATAAGCTGCAAAAAAAGCTGGTTTTGATGCACAATATCAACAGGGAAATTCCTACGAGCTCTTCTCTGAAGCATATTCCAGGCATGCTCAATAGGATTTAAGTCAGGGGATTGTGCAGGCCGGTCTAAAGCTTGGATAACATGCTGTTGTAACCAACTTGTAACGATACGCGCCGTATGTGGACGGGCATTGTCGTGCATTAGCTGGAAATTTTGTCCCATTTGCTGTTTGTGGGGCAAGATTACAGGCTCTAGCACCTCATCTCGGTATTTTCGAGCAGTCATATTGCCTTGTATCCAAACGAGGTCCGTTCTACCGCCGAGACGAATTCCTGCCCAAACCATAATCGTGCCACCTTAATATGCATGAACTTGTTGTGGGTGCTGCAGTCGATTCCAACGTCCAGGTTTTCTCCAAACGCGTACTCTTCGCGAATCAGGATGAAATCCAAACCTAGATTCATCAGTGAAAAGCACAAGTGACCATTAAGAATGGTTCCAGTTTTCGTGTGCAATAGCCCATTGTAATCTTCTTCCTCGATTACCTCTCCTTAGTGCTGATACCCAAAATGGCCTACGAGCACGTAGATTGACTTCATGCAGTCGCCTTCTCAAAGTTTGACCGCTTACCAGCAAACCATACTCTCTCTGTAGCCTTTGAACCAATTGCATCGGCGCTGCATTTAGTTGACTTCGTGCAGCATTTACTATGAATCGGTCCTGTACATGTGTTGTAATGCGTTGAAGTCCTCGGTGCCGTTCCACCACTTCCTCCGTGACACGATAACATGACCAAAGCCTGGATATAACGCTCTGACTGGTCTTCATGGCTTCAGAAACGGCAATTATGGGACAGTATTCCACAACAGGATATTGACACCCTTGTTTTGAGTATGCAGAACCACTGCAGATGTGTCAGGAGAGTCTTAGGTGGATCCACGGAATATTAATTTTAAGTTTTCAAGAATTTTTATAAAAAAAATTGTTGTTTTGTTTAAGTTTTGATGTTTCAAAAATAAAGTTAAGATTGAAATTTTGTTTGAGTTTTTCCTCTTCTTCTAAGTTTTTTTTTTAATTTAACTTTATCTAAAAGTTTATAATCAGATTAAATAGTCTATTAAACAAGGTTTATTTTAATGTGTACATGTTTTAACAAAAAGTTAATAGAATTTTAGTAATTTAGGTTTCATTGAAATATCCCTAGACACTTTTGATGTGTGTATTTAAATTTAGTTTCCAGGTGTGTTTTATTTAGTTACTGTGCTATCCATGGATGAAACTAGGGATAGGCCGGTTTTGCATGAAAAATTAAAATAATTGAAATAAATTGCAATAGAAAAGTATGATTATGAAAAATTGTGGGTTTGGCCACTTTTGCGCTGACGGCCTCCCTACTCAAGTTTACCTTTTACGCAGATTTTAAAGAAACACAGTCGAATCTTTTTTATTTATTTGCAAGGCTTATTGTTGCAGAACACAAAAGGTTTCCGTGCGGCTTTGAAACAGTTGTGTGGTCAACCGCAAGACGCCTCAAAAATGACCGTTGTGAATTTTGACCCAAAACTTTGATAAAGTATTTCGTAGCTTATTAAATTCTGTATTTCGTTTTCTGTTGGAAAAACTGTTCAATTAAGGTCGAACTATTATGCCCACTGCAGTGTACAGACTTCTTCTTAATCAGATAAGGCACGAACATAGATCACCACGCTTGCTCAAGGCAGATTGGTGATTTGTTTAGACTTTTCCTAACGATAATTTCCTTCACCGCTGTCAGCCGGCTGTCGCGCTGCTATTGTCTTTCTATTGTGTCTCGAATCACGTGCGTTCAAAGGTTTAAGACAAACTTAAAAAGTACAGAACGTGCTCCGGCCAGTCTTTGTTATACCTATATGCTGTTTGTATCTATTTTTAAATAAACATATAAACATATTATTTATCCATACTAATATTATAAATGGGAAAGTGTGTCTGACTGTCTGTCTGTATGTTTGTCTTTTTTTCACGGCAAAACGGAGCGACGAATTGACGTGAATTTTTAAGTGGAGATAGTTAAAGGGATGGAGAGTAACATAGGCTACTTTTTGCCTCTTTCTAACGCGAGCGAAGCCGCGGGCAAAAGTTAGTTATTATTTATTAATCATATAGGCATGACCGTGCTTGGATCTGAACCCTCGTATGAGAGGGCGGATATGTATGAAAGGGCGCCTAAATCATTGGAGAGAAATCACTTTGTAAAAAAATTGTTGATCTGCGTAATGGATTACTTTGATTGTCAAAAATTTGGAACTCATCAACAGTATTATTTAAACACGTAGGTTTTATATTTCCAGATTTTTGAGCAATTACTTCTTTAATGCATTTTTCATTAGTTTATGTGCAGTTTGTGGATATTTTTAATAGTGATAATAAAACTTAACTGCACTCACTTTTATTACCCGGTATCACCGCATACCGCCATTTACGACAGATATGATATAATGGGTTGCCATAATAAAAAAAAAAACCTAGAATAAAGTGCTAATGTTGATATTACAATAATATTGTACGATGACTGAGGAAAAGGAATAAAAATATTGAAAAAACCGGTAAACTCGTTATACTTAATGTAATATTTCTTTTAATCTACATAATACATTAGACAGAAGCAGCGCCAAAGTAAAAAGCAATTTTAAACTTTCATACACACGTGTTTCGAGACACAATAGAACGACAATACTAGGCCGACAGCCGGCTGTCGCTTGGTCGTTGTACGCCACGGTCAGGATCCCGTGACATACTTCTATACGTATTTAAAAATATGGCGCTGAGGGCACGATTTAGTTGTTTTAACGTGACGGTTAAAAAGTAAATCACATAATACATTAATTCAAACATTCACCTGAAAAAAACCTGGTTTATCTATGAGATGGCAAACTTGCTGACGGTCTACCTCATTTTAAATACACTGTCAACTACTTATAGTGTCTCAAAAAACTGTAATAAAATCGACATCCCTAACTGTTAAAATGAATCACTTAACTGAATCTCTGAAAGAAAAAAAAAATACATATTACGGCAAAAATATATTTTGTGGTAGTATTTTCCCAGAAGGGCTGTTCCAGAAAAAGTTTTACTACGACACAAAGTGGAAGACACATAAATACCATATATTTTATAGTGTAGGTTAGGTGTTAAATGCAGTGATATAGTCAATTTCGAAACTAAATGCTAACCAAATGTACGAAGTCACTGCATTGTTCACGACTGCAGTAATAATTATTATGGTTACACGCTATAATCACGCAATAAATACGAGAGAGCATGGAGCATTAACGGCATTAAAATGACGGAACTAATTTAATTTAGTACCTTGAATAAGTAAATACAATTTGCTTCTATAATTATTCTTACTTAATTTGTCTGACTTGCTTTCGCTTGAAACTTCTTCCGCGTATATTTTAGATATCGTGGATACTACCGCCTACTCGACTGCCTATCAGTCCTCTTCAACCTAGTTACAGGTTAAAAAAACCTCTTTGTTAGAGTATTGTCGAAACTTTCTAACTTTTGACTCCTAGTAACGACTGACAAAGAGCTACCAACTTTAACCACACTTAAAATGTCTTCTTGACTGCCTTGAGGCCTCCACAACCTAGTTACTGGGTAAAACGATACCCCTTGGTTAGACTATTGTCGAAACTTTCTGGCTTCTGACTGCTGGTAACGACTGCCTCCGACACGCATTCCGAACCACGAAGTGTCAGTAAACTAAACGAAGAGACTTAAAAAAGGAACTTAAAAATACATGAAATGAAAAGTCTAATATCACTCTTTACCTGATCAGTTACAAAGTAACAACCAATCAGTAATTAGAGGCAAGTGCCACTGGGGATTCAAGCCAATGTGGTTTTACGTGAAGAAGTAACAAATGTACAGATTCATGGCGATACCAATTAGTTAATGTTTGTGTAGAAGTGTGAAGAGATGAATAATGTATATTCCAGTTTCCAAATGTCTTACAGGAGAAAGGTTAAATCGCAAATGATTTCGTTTTCTTCACTCAGCTTTGATTCAGTCAATTTCTTGCTTCGGTTTGTCTTACGTGTCCTGCGTGCAAATGTTCTAAAGCCTCAGATGTTCATATGGATAGGATTTACTGAGTGCTACTTATACGTAGTATCCTGAAATCTATTTTGCGATACCACAGGGAAGGGAATTACGATACCTTTTCCTAAATCACGGTAAGTTTTGTTATATAGGTAATAATAGACAGTACTATAAGTGATTAATTACTACTTAAAGATATCTTAACTAAAAAAGGCTTCGTAAATGCGGTGTCATCTCCGGGACAAAAATGTTTTGCCCAAACTAACTTTCACCCACGGCTTTGCCCGCGTGGATATCGATACTTCCATCTCTTATTTTACCCTTTTAGGGTTGGAATTTTCACAAACCCTTTCTTAGTGGTTACTTACACTTTACAAAAAAAAAAACACCCTGCAAGTTTAATGTCTCTAGGACCAGGGTTTGAGCTGTGCGCTAATATGTTAACAGCCAGTCAATCAGTCAGTTTACCAATTTAAATAAATAGATGATACTTCAACGCAGGACGCAGTGACAGTTGCGGAAGGATTAGGTATGTATTAGTATTATAGAAATCGGTTAATTCTGAAAAAGGTTTCAATTCATAAAAAAAAAACCAGTAAAGTCCTCAGCTTCAGTTCCTACTTTTGGTAGAACCGCGGTATGCGTACGACAAAAGGCATTATTAAGGCTATTTCCTTAAACTGCAAACCGTTACGAAACATAACAGCAAATTACATTAACAGTCTCATGACACTTTATGTACCCCAATGTTCTTACACCCAAGGGAAATAATTTAGGAAGCAAACAACTCAGTTGAATACAGAACAAATCGTCTAGGGAGTTCACACACGATGTAAGAATGAATAATTCCCATTATGTGTCTTCAGACAACTTGTTACCGACACGGGAACTTTGCACAAAAGTTTTGAACGAAGCACAAAGGCCTCGCTATGTATGGTAATTACAAAACGTGCCAACTCACAATTTCATTTAGTACCCCCATAGAACTGTTGGAGTTCTACCTTTATTTCTGTTAAATTAAGGTTTACTTCTGTTCGGTTTACTTAGATGTTTATTTCTTCAAAATAATTATGTACATGTAGGCAATAAAAACTTTCGATAGGCGATTCGAAGTTATGCATGTAATTTGAGTCTGAGCCTTGAGCAAACGTTTTGATAAATAAGCTCGAGGCTTTTCTGTATAAGAGGTGGAGCCCGACTTAAACACATAGTGCCATATTGAGAGAGGGATCTACGAATGAATTCGCCACGTGGTTTTACTGGATGTCACTAATGCAAGCCGAGCTGTGTTCCATTTTAATAAAGCTAGAAAATGCCACAAAAAGTAAGGCCTATTCCAACTATATGACAAAAGGGTTCCAATCCAACCAGATTACACACATTATTGCACCGCTTTTGCTACAAATTGATAGCTCATCTTTTGGTCCAGAATAACCCTGCTGTTAATGCACCACAGTGAGACTTAAGTATTCCTTTACCTACCGAACTAGCAAATAAGAAAGTATTATTCAGCTCTTAGCGGTGAAGAAATGAGAAAATTCTTAGCTATCGTCCTATTAGCACTTCTCTATAATTGCATTCTCTCCGGCAGGGGCAGTTTTGCATAAAAACTGCGGCTCCTTTGTCCGTTCTCTAGTCAAGTTAAAGTTTAAAGCGGAGTCAAAGATGTCTGGCAGAAGATGACCTGATGACATTTTCCATTGTGTAACGCTAAGTAGAACAGAATAAATAAATAAACTTATTTTTTTTAAATAATACCCTTTTAAAGTATACATATGGATATTGCAATTGATTATGTCCAGTTCATTACTTGAAGTGATTAGGCTAGATCATGAGATTTTATGAAATATTAAATTTTTAGTTCTGCGACAAATACATAGATAAGATCTTTTTTCAAGTTTTTTCCCGTCTGTTTATTCTAAATATTCATTAAGTTAATAATTTTGATGGAAAATGAAAGTATTACGAACAACAATAACTTATTAGTAAGTTTATTTTTGTAGGTATAATAAAGGACAAAAATTTGCACGCTTCATAAACCCACTTATACCTACAACGGCATAAAATCCAATTACATCGGAACTAGATCACGAACTTGAGTGGAATAATAAAATCAGCCAAGTATACAAAGTAAATAACAGTAGGTTTATATTTATAACTTGTCCCAACTAGGTTCATTACAATTCAGAGTCAGAAACAAATATAGTTGGGGACGGAGTTGAATAAGTATCGTACGAGTCATCTACTTTCGTGTATAACTTTTTTAGTTGAAGGCCTCATCTCAATCAATTTGATCATAGTTGAGAGCCAGGTCAATAGAAGTAAATAAGGCAGCCTATCCAAATATCATTTCTTTGCTATTGTTCGTTAAAACATTGGGCTTCTTAAGTTTTAAGTTTACTTACATAAACGGTTTCTG
Organism: Athetis lepigone; assembly: GCA_033675125.1. NCBI lineage: Eukaryota > Metazoa > Arthropoda > Insecta > Lepidoptera > Noctuidae > Athetis > Athetis lepigone. Next base: position 3,217,235 of record CM066225.1, on the reverse strand, counting down.
ACAAACATTTGCACGGCCTGGATGAATAAGAGATTATACTGCGATACAAGACTTTCAATAAATTATCGTCATGGTTATACCAATTCGTTTTAAGCCTTCGTAAAACAAAAAGGCGGTGTATAATAAAATTGTTGTAACAAATGCCAAGTACCGAATTCAAAGGAACTAAAACTTTCATATTTTGTACGTGCAAATGAAAAACTCGTTTATGAAAGTAAAGAAAAGTACAAAAGAATTTTGAAAACAAACGGCGCATTTTATTTTTTTAAAGCAGCACTGAGGCACTTTTAAGAAATGCTGGAGTCTCTCTAGAAAAATGTAAATCTGAAGAAATCTGTAAACATTTATGTGGGTAACTTGCAATTCTTTCCTCGCACCGTTTACATATTCATTCCTTTTACTGTAACCGTGGCTTTCATTAAACTTAACTAGATCAGTTCTATAGGTTAAAAGTCAAGCTACAATTTTCATTGTATAGTTTTTCTGACGCTGACTCTTCATCATCATCAGAATGACGACTTATCGTCATCAAAACTGTGAGAGTGTGGAGTTCTCGATCTGACTCAGAGAAAATATTTTTGGAGTTTTCCATTTTATTTATTTATTTATTAATATCGACACACCAACGACTCATTCACCGGTTTTACAGTACAAAAAGACAATTTGCAAATGAAAAAGTATTGTGGTGAATTTGTCACTTATAGGCGTGCACAGCACAGTACTTAATTTAAACATAAAAATAATTGTGAACATAATAAAAATAATAATAAAATTAAATTACATTAAAACTAATTGAAAAATTGCACTTAAATAAATTGAAATATGGATTACATTGATATAAAATATAATAATAATTACACTAATATGTTACCTTAAAAAAATACATTGAGATTAAAATAATTACATTTTAATAAGCAAACAATTTTGAGTTACTTAGTAGCAGCTTGAAGTTAGGATGGTGATGATATGACGCCTCTATCTTACTCTCTATGGTAACATTATTAGTGTCTACCTGGATTCGCTTAGACTGGAAGCCAACACTAACTTAGTATATTAAACTAACAGATTAGTATGTAGACTTAGCGCCTTACTAATAAACGCTGCATAAAGTTATGACAGGTTTATACGTCAAAAAATGTATGGTTACACAGGTTTTATTCATTGCATAACTTTATACAGTGATTATTAGTAAGTGCATTAGAGTTTATAAAATTAACGGTCTGGTACTTGGTGCTATTGCACCGACTTGCTCTGTGAGCACGGTCAACCGTTGGTCTTCTGTCAGCCTTTCTTAGATCATGTCAGGTTACAGTTCAAATAATTACATTTTAATAAGCAAACAATTTTGAGTTACTTAGTAGCAGCTTGAAGTTAGGATGGTGATGATATTATTATGACGCCTCTATCTTACACTCCATGGTAACATTATTAGTGTTTACCTGGATTCGGTTAGACTGGAAGCCAACACTAACTTAGTATATTATACTAACAGATTAGTATATTGACTTAGAGTTTATAAAATTAACGGTCTGGTACTTGGTGCTATTGCACCGACTTGCTCTGTGAGCACGGTTAACCGTTGGTCTTGCGTCAGATCTCTCTTAGATCATGTCAGATTACAGCTCCGTTGGACTGTTATCGCCTTACTAATAAACGCTGCATAAAGTTATGACAGGTTTATACGCCAAAAAATGTATGGTTACACAGGCTTTATTCATTGAATAACTTTACACAGTGATTATTAGTAAGGGCATTAGAGTGTGGAAAGAGGGAGAGCATATGTGCTTGCACACTTTACCAAAGTTATATCCATCCCACTTTTCCAAATCTAACATTATACGCCTGAAAATGCCCATGATTCACTATAAATAACAAATTCTACAAAGAAAAACAAAATTATCCATAAAATTGCAACTGTCGGTTCCAGTCCAACATAAAAACCAGCAATGCCAAGCGCCTCGCGTTAAGAAATATCAGAGGTAAAGAAATGAAAGAGGAAATTTAAATAGCGACAATTCTGCGGATGCACCTGTATAGACTTAATGCATTGGTTTGTAACAGATTCCGTTTATTGATTTAATGGGAGCTGGTTGACTAATTAATATGGTCTGTTGATTTGGTATTGATAGATTTAAGGTTCATTTAAATATTTTGCCCACAATCAATTTCAAAGGGGATTTCATGATAGAGCGTTCTATTAAAAAGTAGTAAACTTAATTTTATTTCATCAATAAACGTTATATGATTCTCAGGTTGGTATAGAGGTTAGTGATTCTGGATGCCAAACTGGAGGTTGAGTTAGATTTCCGCTTATGACAAATTCTTAGAGTGATCAGCTCGTTCGTTTTTTTTGTTCTGTGTAAATTATTTCTCTGGGCGAGGCGGGAGGGAGTGTGTAATACTCACCCTTGGTCCTTCGGTTGCCTTTTATGTTTATCAGAACTATTTCGCAACCCCGGCAGGTCTTGGACCTAGAGGGCTCCGTCACGTGCTGACTGCTCTTTCAGGTACCTGCTCGAATCTCTTTTCCCGATTTTGAGCATTTCAATGATGTAAGTGCACATGACGTATTCAACAATTGGAAAAATAAATAAAATAAAATACAACAGAAATAAACTTAGATTCAGTTCAACAGAATTCCACCAAATAAAATCACAAACAAAGTTACTGCATCTGTATGGACGATAAACTGCAGTTGTCCACAATAAGAAAGAAAGTAAATACTGAACGGGACTTGGCAGGTTTGCTACACAATCACTGTCTGGTTTTTCTGGCTTCGTTTAAATGTAAATGTTCTGTATTAGTTCCACCAACACTTATTTTTCCTGCCATTTAGACGGGTAAGCATTTGTTTAGTAAATAAGAGATAGAACGTTTTTGTTGCACTTTTTTCCTAGTTATTGAAAAGTTACATTCGGGATAGCATTTTGTCAGAGGGAGCAATTTTATTTTTAAGACATTGAGGGGGTTAGTTCAGGCGCGGGTCTGCGGATGGCGAGTGATGGGTAGCTCGCCGCCCGGCTAGGACCAGGGGGCCAATTCACGATTTTCGCCATTTATCTCGAGTTCGAGATTGTAAGTCTATCTCTATGTTTATCAAAAATATCTCTATCTCTACCAGAAAATGTCGAATTGAGCAGAATTCCGTATTCTCAGTCAAAATAGAAATAAATGTCACGAAAATGTCGAGTCGAGTGAAGATAATGTTACCATTATGAAGAATCGCACGTTCCATTTTTGGTAGCTTAGTAAAAGTAGCATAAGTGAATGAATGATTTTGTTTCAAAATGCTGACTATACGAATATTTAAGTATAAAATGAAACGTTTGGTGTAAAAATAATCAGTTTGACAGTTGACTGTCTGTCAAACTCAATGACGGAATTCAAGTGTTAGGTAGGAAGTAAATGATAAAGTTCTTTATTTTAAAATAAAAATAGTTAAGTCATACAAAAAATCAATTATAATAAAATCGGTTACAATAATTGTGCAGTCAACAAATACGTAATTTAGGTATTTTAGGGTGTGCAAGATAGAAATTCTAATAAACAAATAAACTCGTCCATCTTTCAGTGGTTTCAAGTCTAATCGTGGTCGTCGTTTCAAGAAAACACAATGCACAAATCAAAAGTATAAATCGAATTTCCAGTAGGTATGAGATGCCAAGCCGTATTTTATTAAAAAAATAGGAAAATAAAAACACAGGGTACTATCCAAAACTCAACGAATTCACCCAGAAATTACGTATCTCTACAATAGACATGACATCTCTACTGCTCAGAAGCACTCGACATGAACTCTAACGTTAGCCTTCGACAAATGTCGAACTAGACATCCCCAGAATAGCAACTTTTAAAATTTGACGAAAAAATGACGTCATTCGTATTTTTTGTCGAATTCGACATCATCTCTAAAACCGAGAATTGGCAACCGAAGGAACATGAGTGGGTTTTAGCCAGTAAAAGTCTGACACGCTCTCCTGCCGCGCCCAGGACGGGAGAAATTATTTGATGATTTCCTACTCCCAAAAAAAAAACCAAAAAGGGAGTTAGTTCAAAGTTTGTGGGATTGCAAGCTTCGTTCCACGGCCGCCATCTTGGAAATAAAATACATTTCAATAGACTATCATGAATTTATACCTTACAGTTGTGTTACCATGACTGGCATATTTGCTTATTAAAAGTATGTGATAATGTAGGTTTATTTATTTTAAACTTAAATATGCAGGTAGTGTAAGAAGAACGCTTAATGATTTTGTGGTGTTACAAAATCTTTTAATTGTGAATACAAGTTGAATTCGACTCGTGACCGGACATTTTTTTAAATATATTTTTTTCTATATGAAGAAAGTTAATCTTCTATTAAACGTTAAGTATGTGTTTATGTTCTAATGATAGAGCTAATTAAGCTCACAAATAACCAGGTTTAGGAATACAATATAAATAAACACAGTCTTACCGCGAGAATTGGTAAAAGTAATGTTAGTAAAAAAATAATCTGCATTAAAAAATGTGGTATCGACAAATTCCTCGTAAGTGCTCAAAAGATTGCCGGCGATGTTCGTATCTTGGGCTACTTTCACCAAGTAATATTATTATTTAATAAGCAAACACCCAAACAGCTTTCCAAGGAAAGTTCCAGAAGGAACAAAAAAGTATGTTCGTAAGTGTTTTTCTTAACAAAAGTAATTTCTTTGAAGATATTGATAAAGAAAGTTGCCAAGTAATTTGTCTTAGATAAACCCCAATTTAACTGTAGGCCAGTTATCGTGGCTTAAGCACATAATGAATGTGAAATTAATGTTATCGCTAGCTAAATACGATTACATCCATTTTGTAGTACAAAATTTATTTGTGTGCTTAAGCAGGTTTTTAATTGAATTTTATATAACTTAGCATAGATATAAGCGATTTGGAAAAAACTGTAATATTGAAAAATAAGTTAATATAAACATGAATGTGTTTAGTAAAATGGAAAATGTGGTTAATAAAACGGGTTTTTACATTGGCATTCTCTTTGTCGTATATAAATATTTTATGTTCCGTATTCAAGGCTAGCTTGCCTAGTTCTTCCTCTCGACCAATCTGTCTGTCATCGGGATGTAATCGGTAAAAAAACTGAAATTTTCACGTATTGTGTTTTTCTGTTACCACTAGCAAAAAAACGGTTGCGGATTTTTTATGATTGCGGAATGTTTATAATAGTTACCGTGACCCCGGAACATAAAGGGCAACCGAAGGAACATGAGTGTGTTTTAGTCAGTAAAAGTCTGACACGCCCTCCCGCCCCGCCCAGGACGGGAGAAGTTATTTGATGATTTCCCCCTCCCCAAAAAAAAAACTAGCAAAAACAACAAGAACGAAACCGATCGTGTTTGTATCCCTATCGCATTAGACCAATGATTTACAAACAATAATATTCAACTGGTCCTTCAGTTCTACATCTTTATCTAGTTTAACATCCAGTGAATTCCTCAAAATCATTAACTCAACACGTGTATAATAATCAATTGAAACGGATACACGCGACAGACGAATGGGACATTATTAACACGTGTATAATTTATACAACCCCCACTTACCTGTGATATAGGTAGAGGTATTTCACAGATACGCATCACCAACCAACGGATATATTCAATTCTATTTAATGGAGGTGAAGTTAGATATGTTAATGTTGTATTGGGAGGGTTAATATTATTACTATTTGTAAGAGGATACATTTGATGATACTGTCAATGATGTTATAAGTAATAAGTTACTTTTACGATTATAAAGCGTAGATCCGTGAAAATTATTCGCTCTATGATCCGGAAAGTAGTAGTTTATTATATCTTTTTAATATCATAGTAATAAATTGACATTATAATTTCTCAAGCCTTTTTCCCTAACTATGTTAGAGTCAGATTGACAGCTGACAGCTATCCGTCCAGCGTTACTATATGGATCTGAATGCTGGACAATAAAGGAGACAAACGAGCAGAGGGTTCATGTAAATGAAATAAAAATGTTGCGCTGGGCGGGAGGAGTGACCAAATTGGATCGAGTGCGTAACGAGCACATACGAAGCAGTTTCAAGATTGCGCAAACCACAGACAAAATGTTGGAACAACGCCTCAGATGGTATCGACACGTAAAAAGACGAACTGAAGACTACGTGATAAAAATTGCACTAGCCATGCCAGAACTAAAGAAAGGTAGAGGGTGACCTTCGTCAACCTGGTGGTCAAATATAGAAAGAGACCTCAAGAAAGCCCAACTGCCAGAACCGACAACCTAGGACAGACTTTCCTGGTGCCGTAGAGTGAGGAGACCCGACTCCAAATAACGGGAACAGGGATGGACAAAGAAGAAGAAGAGATGTTAGAGACAGATTGCAATCTAACCGAATCCAACTAAATACTAGTATTTTACCTAAAGGGAATATCTTTCAGACCTGTACATTCCAGTTACTGGCGAACACGATACGGGGTTTCGTTAGAATGATTGTCATACTTTCTGGACTCTAACTACTAATCTTAGATAGTCTTAGAAAGGATATAAATAAAACGAAATGAAAATCTTAGGACAACTCTTACACGGTAACACATATCTGATCCCAAGCTTGACAGACTCTGTTGTATGGTAACCAGACAACTGGCATGAAAAATTTAATAATTAAAAATTGAAAATGTTACATTGTTGCCAGTTCCAAACACATAATCTCTTAACTACCTATGCTCAATTTAAAAAAAAAGGCAATTTAAACAAAAAATTGTTATAATTTAAAATCAAATAGAGTCCCGAAACAAAAAGAAAATACAAGTGTACCGTCTAAATTCAACCAATTTGTTAATCTAAATTCTAGAGGCGGTTAGTAGCAAGCCCAATATGTTTTTGCTTGACAACGTGACCCGACTATAATAACAATTAACAGAACCCTTTAGGAGATAAGCGATGGAAAGCCGCGGGAATTAATAATAGTTTCCTTCGGGGTCTAATTTGTTACCTGGTAGCTTTTATTGATATGTACGTTGGATAATGTAAAGGATAGTGGATGGGTGCCGATTCCCTTATTCACAAACTAACGTAAAATTAAGTTACGTGAATCTTTCTCTTTTTATTTCATTTAGAAAAGGACAGAAGATAAAATAAGTCCTGTCAAATTAGGACACTCCATAGGTAATTTAGACGCGATTAAAAACTGGCGAATAAAAATACGTCGATTTACTTCAGGCGCTGTCTAATTTGACAGGATTAAACTATAATGTTTTTTCTGTCCTTTTCTTTAAGGAATGGAAAGAGAAAGATGCATTTAACCTAATTTTAGTTAAGTTTGTGAACAAGAGAATTAGCACCAATGTATATTAACAAAATTTAATAATTGAACTAGTTAGCTGTTGTTGCAAATTTGGTTATTACCTACTGAATGTTACCTGTTTTTTACCAGACTGCCAAATGAGGGTTATGCTTTTCGAGCGTGTGTATGTTTGTATGTATAAATAAATAAATAATATCCCGGAAATACTCGCCCACGGCCATTTGATTCCAAACCAAGCAGTTTGTACTATGGTAACCAGACAACTGATAAACATACTTATGTGTCTTATTAATACATAAATACTATAGATAAATTACACCTACACCAGAACAAACAAATTTTATGATTTTCCTCTAATTTGACCTATATGTTGGTTTTAAAGGATTGATCCTCTATTAATTTATGTCATTTAATCCTTCAAACACACGTGATTTGAGACACAATAGAAAGACAATAGCAGCCCAACAGCCGGCTGTCGGTTGGTCTTTGAAAGGGTAAAGGTGTTGTTTTTTTTTCATTCTCTTATTTAGTTTATGTGTCTTTTTAAAATTAAAATAAAAGGCTTCCTTTAATATTAATTTTTTAAGCTGGTTCCTCTTTCGGGCTTATAATTTTTCACATATATTATAACTACTACGCTACTAAATATTTATTTGTATTTTTCTTATAAAACAGTTTCTTACACGACAATGTCTAGACGTCTAATTTAACCGTTTCCTTGAAAACTAGGCAATGTTGTATTAGCAAAATAAGTTAGTAGAGGAAACTAAGCGTTCAGGGAAAAGATTTATAGTGAGTCTTATTGACTTTCTACGTGCGGCTGTAAGCTACCATCCGCTGAGATCGTGTACACACTTAGTTTATATTTGTTATAAATTACAACTCTGTTTTGTAAAAAAATCTTTCTTTATTCTTTGTTTACCGTTAACTTTATAAAACCTTATGGGGTTCATTTTCCTCATCAGTTTGTTATTTTACTTTGCAACCAATCACGAAAGAAAATTAGTTGCTCCATATGTTTATGTTCACATAACTCGACAAAATAAATGGAGCAGCTGATTATATTATTCTTTTGCCATTTCAGAGTTACTTACTGATAGGGGTTCATATTAACAGACCGATATTTTTGTTGAATAGTACAACTTTCTACTGTTTATTTTCTTGTAAAGTTATGATCGGGTTTATTATCATATTATTATTATTAGTTGGTGATGATGGAAGATGGCCAATGTTAAGTGGTTAATGTAGCCTTTAAATATTTTATTTTAATGCCCGTTGCTATTCGATTTTAAAATAGGATCGAATATTTTGATATACAAGAACAAAAGCAAAATTTATTTTTAAAATCAGTCTTACCGCTATTTAACTGAATATTGAGATTGAGTACATACGTGAATTCGAAAGATTGCCTCGAATACTACATAGTTGGAAAGGAGTACTTTAATCTTATTTCTCTGATTTCTGATTCAAAACATGTTTTTATCAGATTTATTGGGGAAAGATAGAATACATTCAATGATTAAAATTACTACCTCACCAGTAAAAAATCTTAATGGATGCTAAACTACGCCATAAATTACTTAAATGAAGACACAGACTAACCGTATAGTGACAAAATGGCCGACCTTGGGGCTCTCCTTAATCTTGGTTTAAAACTATATAGCTGAGCTTGACGTTAAGTGTTTCTCTCAAGTACTTGGATCAACATTGTGGGTCCGAGTTTGTCTGACTGGGAGTTGTAAGTGTTATTTAATTTACTTTACAATATCTTAAGAATTAAAATGACTCCGTTTTTGTCTGTACTCTTGTCCTCTTCTTTATCGTGATCACTGCTGAACGTAAAGATTTTGATGTGAAACATCTATAGCCGCACGTAAAACAAATTTCTGGCGTGGCGACGCATGCCGTGGCGACGCGTTGCCACGCTTTTTCTTTTCAATCATATTACTTTTAGAAAATAATGTCGATGTTTCACATCTGCCAGGCGTCCCGTGACGGCTCACTTTATTTTGATTCGGTTCGAGAAAAAACAGTTCGGCCTATTTAGAATTTGGTAATGTGAAACCTCAGTGTGCTAGAGCCCGATATGAAAACCTATGCCATTTGTAGATTTTTGACAGTCGTTACGGTTAGAGAGTCCGGTTACTACTTAAATGTTACCAAAAAGCATCGTGTTACCGCGTACCTGGGTTGTGGAGGTATAAAACTGATAGCGCCTTACTAATAAAGTTATGACAGGTTTAAATACGTCAAAAATGTATGGTTGTACAGGCTTTATTCATTGCTTAACTTTACACAGTGATTATTAGTAAGGGCAATAGTCTCTCCATGTCCAAACCAAGCTAAACATATTATGTAGTTACAAAATGGGTGTGGTCTAAATTAGCGGTCATTCAGATATACCCGATCCAATAGGGCGGTAAATTGAACAGTATCGATGCACACAACTAAGTAAACTAAGAGGAAAGATCTTTCTAACCTTTTCCCAACTATATTGGGATCGACATTCAGCCTAACGGGATTCAGCTGGGGATACGTGCTTTAAATGAAACGACTGCTTACCAGACCTCAGTCCAGTTACTGGGCGACATGTTCAATGATCGCAGTAATGTTCAAGATTTTGAAAAGCGTGTATTATGAGTTATTTCAGTAAATAAATAAATAAGATGATAATGGCGCAAGACTTTCATGAATTCATCGCAAAAACTGAAAAAGACTCAAGTAAAAATTATTCCAGAAGGTCTACAAGAAAAATACATTACATGACGCATTAGCGTTTCAGACTCTGGGCCCAACCTCTTTTCCGTAGAATTACACACTTGCAAGACACCGAAACGCCCCTTATTCCTAATGTCGGTATAAGGGGAGTTTTACACGCTACGTTTAAGGGTTTATGACACGTGAACGTAAGGGTTATTCTGAAACGGGTGGTTTCTTCCCCTCGTGTGATGATAAATTGGGTTTTGTTGATAGAAATATTAAGGGTAGATTGGGAGAAAATCGTATGTTTATATCCCGTATTTTTTTGTATTACCGTTTTAATAATAGAGGTTATTTTGGAAATGGTTGTGCAATCAAAAAGTTATTTTATGTGGGTAGTTGTTGACTGAAGCCTTTTTATGAGATTGCGCCTATTTTTTATTTTTAACTCGAATTTCTTCGAAAGACGTCATACAGGTTGAAAAAGAATATTCTAAGATCTGAAAAGGAAAAAAACTTTAACGATAATTTCATTGATCCAAAACATATATAAATAAATAAATATCCTGGGACAACTCACACACGGTCATCTGATCCCAAACTAAGCAGAGCTTGTACTATGGAAACTAGACAACTGACAAAACAGTCAAAGTAAATAACAAGTATTTGATTGTTGACCAGGTATTGTATTTTATTGTAGTTTTATAACAACTTGAAACCTGAAAAGTTTTGTAGTTTCAAAAATGCAACCTTTACACAAATTATTTTCTAAATCACTTGCTCTATAATCATCACTGCTGCAACTATGTTTGCATAGATTATAAGCTCAGAGCGAGAGATATTGCAAACTGTCATGTTACGGTGAGTTATCACTACATGCATAAATCGAGCGAATTCAGGCGATGATTAACTACCAATAAAGCGTAACCGTGATTTGAGATGATTATCATTTTTAGGGTTCCGTAGTCAACTAGGAACCCTTATAGTTTCGCCATGTCTGTCCGTCCGTCCTCGCTTAATCTCTGTGACCGTTAGCACTAGAAAGCTGAAATTTGGTACCAATATGTATATCAATCACGCCGACAAAGTGCTAAAATAAAAATTGGAAAAAATTGTTTTATTAGGGTAGCCCCCATATATGTAAAGAGGGAAGTGATTTTTTTTTTAATTTCAACCCTAACGTGTGATATATTGTTGGATAGGTTTTTAAAAATGAATAGGGGTTTACTAACATCATTTTTTGATAATGTCAATAACTTCGGAATAATCGCTCCAAAAGGGAAAATCAAAGCGTCAATCTAACTTTTGACCCGTAGGTTTAAAAAATATGAAAAAAATCTGAAAAGTAGAACTTTAAAAAGACTTTTTAGGAAAATTATTTTGAACTTGATAGAAAGAACAGTTTTTGTACAAAAAAGACAAAAAGGTTTTACAAAATAATTTCTGCGTACTTAGTATGTCAACGTAACAAATAGCCTTTTTTAAACTTATAAGTGGGAACACTTATTGCGACGAACGGGAAACTACGGAACCCTACATTGAGCGTGGTCCGACACGCTCTTGGCCGGTTTTTATTTAGTCAATCATTTCAATCTTGTAAAATGACTCGTATTTTATGCACATAATTTAATAAATTATTTGCACGATTTGTAACTCTAGTGGTAGTCGTCCTCGTCATAAGTCAAAGTTTAAATTATTAAATTCACGCGCCATTTTTAAAGAGAAAGGAAACTCAACTTGCTTTTTCTTTTGAGATAATATACAGAGAAAGCATGATCACCACTCCTACTTAAAAAGTGAATTGGAAATTTAATACTTATAATCATACACATTATTGTCAGAATACTTTGCGATGTTTTTCCTTCGCCAATGTCTTTGATGTCCAAGACACATTGGTACTTGCCCGGATTCGAACACAACCTCTTATAAATAAATGAATATAAATATATTGATAATACATATTTACCGAATTTTGATTGCATTTCATAGACTCTATTAACACATCAAACACCAGTGTAAATAAAAAAACTTCCGCCTCGACGTTACGACAGCAGCTGACAAAAGAGTTGTTAGCTCCATATACGCTAAACCGATTTTGATGGAAAGTATCAAGAACCATTCCAGATAACTTACTTATAAAATTCCTTTTTCGTATCAGTCCACCCGTTTTAAGGGCTAGAATGCAACAGGCAGACATACACATATTATTATCTATAATGGACACCAGCTCCTATACATACACTTAACTTACAAACTGTAAATTATTTACAATATAACTTGTATTAAAAAAAAAACATTAATTCTGTTAACTAGGCCCATATAAGGAAACTAGCTTTTGCCCGCGGCTTCGCTCGCGTTAGAAAGAGACAAAAAGTAGCATATGTTACTCCCATCTCTTCAACTATCTCCACTTAAAAAATCACGTCAATCCGTCGCTCCGTTTTGCCGTGAAAGAAAGACAAACATACAGACAGACAGACAGACAGACACAGTTGAAGGGATGGAGAGTAACATAGGCCACTTTTTGTCTCTTTCTAACGCGAGCAAAGCCGCGGGCGAAAGCTAGTAGGAGGATAAATAAAAAATATTATTAATCTTTTAACACTCCTTTTATTAAAGGGGCTAAAAATGAAGGTCACTCATCACACAATCATTCTAGCTCAGTTTCACTGTGTAAACGGAACCCAAATGTTCGCCAAGTGTTGATTTGACACCGTTTAGAACGACCTACTAGGACACGAGTTCTCAAGTCGAACTACTGTAACTCCGAGAAGAGCTCAAGTTTGTTGACCGTGGTGTAAGTTATAAGACTAAGGAGAGAAAAACAAATATGTTTTTTCACAATATCGAATTCTTTTGCTGCGTGTTCTGTATGTCTGAAAATTACTGAAAGATTTTTCATGGATGAATTTATCTAATATGTTTTAGCTAATAGATTGAGTGATTAATGAGGAAGAGCTTAGGTGTATAATACATTCATATTATATTTGACAAATGCCGAGAACTTCGAAGTTTTCTTTCTCCACTTAGCGTGGGAGTTACAAAACTTTGAAAGCTCAGTTTAGTCAAAGTAAACAAAGGATATGTTATAAAAAATATAGACAAAGTACCAGCCCGCCAATCATAATATAATCAGATTTTTGTCTATATTTGTATTTGAAGTCCTAGGTTAACTCAATTTCATAATATCAGATTTTCCATAGCCGTATATTCAAGGCGCCTTCAGAGGATTGCAAATGTCTATTTCACATTAATTTCTCAAGAATAAGGGCCTTGAGAGACAGCTTATCATTTTGTTGTCTCTTTGTTTATCATAAAGAGACAACAAAATGATAAGCTAGATGAAATACGTGCATGCTTTCACGTCATTTAATATTTATACGTTTTACAATACTTTGTAAACGTGATTAAAGTGCTACAATCAACGATGACAAAAGAAGATTACCATACATAAAGACTGCTAAGACTGCTGATGATAAAAAATGTGATAATAAATATCCGAAAAAAAGCCAGTATTCCGCTCACCACTCATAACTTATAGCGACATACAAAGTTAGAAACTCAAGCGCCACTGCGCTACCTCGGCCCCTAGGTTCGTCTACACTTTAATGAAGATTTAACGAGGACCGACCGCACAGGAATGAATTTGCGTTTTCTCATAATGTTGTATAATTATGTTCTTTAGTTATTTACAATGAAGTTATAACTATATATTTTTTACTGAAACAATGTTTGATAGTATTTTGATAGAAAATGTTTTATTATGTGCTTTTAATGTTTGTATTTCATTTCAATACAACTATATAAAACAAGAGTAAATAGAAAAAAACAACCTGATGTTACTAAGATCGCAACTGCAGCTAACAAAAGAGCTGATAATTTCAAAACCGCTGAACCGATTTTGATAAAACATAAGAACCATTGCTAGATAACCTACTTTCAAATAAAAAAAAAAACGGTAACCAAATTGATCGACGCGTTAACGAGTTATTGTGCCATAGACACACCCATAGCCTTGCTCCCTACACCCATCGTTTTGCGACAAGGGTTAAAAATTATGAAAGCGAAAGAAACTTTTGGCCTTACTAATAATCACTGTGTAAAGTTATACAATGAATAAAGCCTGTGTAACCATACATTATTTGACGTATAAACCTGTCATAACTTTATGCAGCGTTTATTAGTAAGGCACTTTGTCTGCATGTTATGCGATTGATGCTCTAACTCAAAACCTATACAGAGTCTTTACTATTTTTCACAAATCAAGCTATCACATTTAAAAATAAAATATAGGAAGACTAAAAAGATCACAGCTAAACAAAAAAAAAGCTATTCAACTTTATATTATGCACAGAAAAATAACGGACAGTTCTAACGCTTTCAGACACATTAATTTCACCTAATCACAAACAATCAAAACAAACTTTAAGAAATTAAATAAAAGGGCCCTCATTACTTAACAGCATATTCTCTTACAAAGATACTTGCCCGTAACGAACCTTACAGGAAGTAAACGATGAGAGGTATAAATTAACACATATATGTAATTAACTCGATTAAAGTATGTACTTAAGTTAAGTATAAGTAGCAACATGTTGTTGAGTTTGTAAGTTGTTATAGTTATTGTTCTTGGGAAACAACGATATTTGTTGTTTAAACCTACAAACACACGTGTTCGAGACACAACAGAAAGACAAAAACAGCCCGACAGCTAGCTGTCGCTTGGTCGAAAGGTTAATATTATTGTAGTATGATGGCTGTCTGACTTTTTTTAAGGAGAGGCCTTCTACATTGTTTAATGTATTGGGATTAGGCGGTTATATTTTTTTAATTATGAATGCCAATTTGTTTTTAAATACTGTGAACTATGACAGAATTGGTGACGGTTCTCTTCATAAATCTTTGATAGTCTATTGATACATAATTATAGTCAGAAGCCAAAACGTATGACAATCAATCTAACAAAGAGACGTATACCCAGTAACTGGGCTGTGGCCTGTGGTGGTTTGATAGACAGTTACTACAAGTAAAACACGGACATCAGCTGCATCCGGTTAGACTGGAAGCCGACCCTAACTTAGTTGTGAAAAGGCTAGAGAGATGATGACCTATTTAGTTTTGGCCACCGCAACTTAAGAGACTGGAGATATAATGTATAAAATAAGCTGTAAAAGCTGCTAACATCGTAATATTTATACGTTGATACTTATGCATATATTGCACATAATAAAATAAAAATACTTATGTACTATCGACAAATTGTATTCTTGACCCATCATAAGCCAATTTTCTACAGACATTCAAATACAATCAGGTCGAAATTTACATAAACACTTATTAAAAATGACACTTTTCCCGTCTTGTTTTTTTTATCATTTTTACACAGTTTAAACGATTTAACTTCAAAATGGGTCATGATTCCAATTTGTCGATGGTACAATGGCGAGCTTAACCCAGAATTGAATATTCTACCAGCAAACCAAAATGCTGTAGTGAGATTTGCAACGGTGAATATGTTTATGTGCACAAATATTATCATATCCCTTTGTATGCTTTAATCTTTAAAACTACGCAGCGGATTTTGATGCGTTTTTTTTTTAACAGAAAGAGTGATTCAAGAGGAAGGCTTTTAAGTATAATCCATGCTTATTATAGTAGAGAAAAGCCTCGATTTTAAAAGATTTGTAACACCATGCAAAGCTGGGGTGGGTCGCTAGTCACTATCCGTAATTAATATTAAAAAAAATCTGTCTCTTCTTCACGCTTAAACCACTGAACCGATTTAAATAAAATTTGGTACAGATATAGTTTGGAACCCGAGAACGGACATAGGATAGTTTTCATTCCAGAAATCCTCCGGAAATAGTTCCCTATTATTCCACGCGGACGAAGTCGCGGGCAAAAGCTAGTATAGTGTAAAACAAAGTCAGAATCACGCTTTAACTTACGGGAGCGAAATAGTTACCAAAGATGCTAATAAAACTATGGAAGACAGCTTGTTTAAAGAAAAAAAGTGAGTAGAATTTTATATTATCAAAATAATAGTCTGATTTTTAAATATTCATGATATATTAATATCCATGAAATCCGTTAAAGGCAGCTTATTTTTAGGTATCCAGGTAACGCGATTTGAGCCTTAAAATAGACGTACCTATTTTCGTAGGCAGAATTATATAGAAGTGTTTTGAAGATATTAATATTATAAAGAGGTAAATTTTGGTATTATTTCTTTGTGGGGGAAGCCTCTTCAAAGCCAATGCTAGTTTTTTTTTCTCAATGATGAAAGCTTTATTGTTTTTGCTTTTTACTTATAATTATCTATTGTAATACTTATACTAATATTATAAAGACGAAGAGTGTATTTGTTTGGTTTACCGCGTTAATCTCATTCTATTTTAAATTGATAATTCTCTTTGTGTTGACTTAAAGGAAGGCTTTATAACATTACGCTACGACCTACGGGAGCCTATAACCGCGGGGGACAACAAGTATGTAAAAAATTATAAATAACTATCCTGGGACATCTTACACACGGCCATCTTATCCCAATTTAAGCACAGCTTGTGTTATGGTAATCAGACAACTGATATACATACTTATATAATTATTAAAAACGTACATATTATAGATAAATAACACCTAGATACAGAACAAACAATTATGCTCATTACAAGTTTGTCTTGGGTGGGAATCGAACCCACGACCTCTGGCCCGTAAATATATATACAGGGTGTCCCAAAACTCAACGTCAAGCCGAAACGGGGTGACAGGATTGATCATAACCATCACGAGAAAAATCTGAAAAAAAATCTATCCCATGCAGTTTGAAAATTATGGGCATTTTAAGAAAAACCTAGAAATTTGATCAAACTGTACCATTTTTCGGTTATTGTGGTTATTATTTTTTATTTTTGTTCATTTGAACTTTAGAAACGTAATCCTAAATAACATTTCTAGAATCCCAATAAAAAATAATGACACAATTGCCTTAAGTTCCCGAGAATTGAGACTATTTGTTAAACTACGAATTTAAAATTTTCAAGATTCGTCGACTTTGACAGGCCCTCCTATAAAAAAAATGTACTAGAGTGCCTTGGCAAGTAGCATTAAAAGTTGGCGCATTTAATCAGAATTCTAAAATGGTACAATACTTGTTAGTTCCATACAATAGAAAAGAGTAAAAAAATTAAAACCTCAAGTAACCCGATTTTTGCTATCAGATTTTACTCAGTTAAAATGTTTTTAATTCGCACAAGCTCTAGGTAGGTTCTTAATTTTAAGGCAAAATGATGAGAGAGATGGATAATGGGTATGTTTGCTATGAGTGAGCGAGACAGATAGTGATGCCACGCATTGAGACGGAGATGCGTCGTTTAAACGAGTGCGAATGAAACAGATAGATGCTATGGCATCTATCTGTTTCATTCGCACTAGTTTCAGCCAAGCAAATGGCTACGCTACCAGTCCGACACCAACCAGTTAGTACGTTTCGCTCATTCGTCTACTGCGCACGTTCGTATTCGCTTGTGTTGATTTAGTACTGACAACTTTGGCTTCTCTTTTTGGACTTGAATCTTTGTGAATTGGACTTGTTGATAACATACCGGCAACTTTGGCTTCTCTCTGGACTTTTGTCTTGGCATCCTTTTTATCTACCATGCCTACGCGCTACACTTCACAAGAATATGCGAACATGCACCTCATTTATGGGGAATGCAGATGCAACGCAAGTGCTGCCGCTAGACTTTATCGTGAAAGATATCCAAATTTAGAGCGCTACCCGGATCACCGCGTGTTTGTTAATGTGCACCGTTCACTCACAGAGGGCGGCCATTTCCCGAATCAAATACAGGCTGGAGGTAGACCTGTGTTTCCTTTCCAGGAAGAAGTATTGCAAGAGGTCGCACGTGTCCGAAGTATTTCCGTACGTGGAATTGAAGAAAGAACGGGAATACCGAAAAGCACTGCTCATCGTATTTTACAAAGAGCCGAAATGCATCCGTTTCACGTACAACGAGTTCAAAGTCTTCTACCTCGAGATTATCAGGAAAGGATTTCTTTTTGTAGAACAATGCTACAGAGGCATAATGAGAATCCCCAATTCATCCAAAAAATTCTCTGGTCAGATGAATCGACATTTAAAAAAGATGGTTACATGAACTTGCACAATTATCACGAGTGGCATGTGGAGAATCCACATTTAATGCGAGAAGATAGATCCCAGTATCGTTTTAAAGTAAACCTGTGGACCGAATTTTAAACGGTAAAATTATTGGGCCTATTGAACTGCCTGAGAACTTGAATGGAACTAATTACCTACATTTTTTAAGAGAAGATTTACCAACCCTGTTAGAGGACGTACCACTAGCAGATCTTCGCGACATGTGGTTTCAACAAGATGGCTGCCCAGCGCATTTCGCAGTGCAAGTAAGAGATTTCCTTGACCAGGAATATCCGGGAAGGTGGATTGGACGTTCGGGCACTATCTCGTGGCCCGCCCGTTCACCAGATTTAAATCCCCTGGATTTTTTCTATTGGGGAGTTCTCAAAGAAAAAGTTTACTCAAAGCCCATTGAGAACGTAGCCGACCTGCGTGAACGCATTTCTCAAGCAGCTGAGGCGATCAACTCTCGAAGATATGCCCGACTAATAAGTAGATCTTTTTTAAGAAGATGTAGGGCTTGTATTGAGGCTGATGGTAAACAATTTGAACATTTATTGTAATAAAAAACGTTATTTCTCTATCATCTGACTTTTATTCCAACAAACCTAATTATTTTACTAATTTTACTAACTTTTTTTCACTTTGGTAAAAGTGGCGTCACTATCTGTCTCGCTCACTCATCGCGAACATACCCATTATCCATCTCTCTCATCATTTTGTCTTAAAATTAAGAACCTACCTAGTGCTTGTGTGAATTAAAAACATTTTAACTGAGTAAAATGAGATAGCAAAAATCGGGTTACTTGAGGTTTTAATTTTTTTACTCTTTTCTATTGTATGGAACTAACAAGTATTGTACCATTTTAGAATTCTGATTAAATGCGCCAACTTTTAATGCCACTTGCCAAGGCACTCTAGTACATTTTTTTTATAGGAGGGCCTGTCAAAGTCGACGAATCTTGAAAATTTTAAATTCGTAGTTTAACAAATAGTCTCAATTCTCGGAAACTTGAGGCAATTGTGTCATTATTTTTTATTGGGATTCTAGAAATGTTATTTAGGATTACGTTTCCAAAGTTCAAATGAACAAAAATAAAAAAGAATAACCACAATAACCGAAAAATGGTACAGTTTGATCAAATTTCTAGGTTTTTCTTAAAATGCCCATAATTTTTAAACTGCATGGGATAGATTTTTTTTCAGATTTTTCTCGTGATGGTTATGATCAATCCTGTCACCCCGTTTCGGCTTGACGTTGAGTTTTGGGACACCCTGTATATATAAATATATATCACATAACATATTGTATACTTATATATGTAATGTGATAAATACACCTAGTGAACTCGCACTATGACATTGGCAGTAACATTGCATTTTTGACGGGCCTGTTAGTCTAATGGTTACCTTGACTGCTAAGCCGGAGGTTGTGGGTTCGATTCTTATTCAAGACAAACTGTGTAATGAGCATGATTGTTTGTTCTGTTGTAATTTCTCTAAAGTATGTATGTGTTTATAAATAATAATTTATAAATGTATATCTGTTGTCTGGCTACCATAGTACAAGCTTTGCTTAGTTTGGAATCACATAGCCGTATGTTTACCCACAGCACATACTAAGTAAGCTACATTTATCTACCTTAGATTTCAAAGGAATCGTAAATAACGCAATTAATTTTCTTTCTAATTATTTACAAGGCACGCTAAGTGCATTATTAAAATGTATATTCAGGAGCGTTCTAAAGCTCCTGTCACCATCTTTGCCAAACCGCTCGACTTATTAATAATTGGGGTATCTCTCGCGTCATGCCTCTTATGAACACTTAATTAGGTTGCAAACTTGTGGGTCGGACACTGCAGTGTGGAGCTACTAGCTTGTTTCAGTGACTTTGTCTGTAAACTTCAGGTTAAAACTACGCAATGGGTTTTGATGTAGTTTTTTTTTAAATATTTGAGTGATTTAAGAAGGTTTATATGTATAAATTGTTTGTGTTTATGTATATGTACATAATATATATGAAACATCATATATAGCACAAGAAAGTAGAGATTTTTAAAGATTAGTAACAACCGTGCTAAGCTCAGGCAAGTATTAAAAGAAAGAAAAGAAAGAGAAAAGTCCATATAAACTGAAAAAATCATATTGGAACTTTGTCCTTGTCCCGCATGAAAGGCGGTTCTTTAATTGGCTGTTTCGACATTTTTATTATACCCATTACAATTGGGTAGTTTCCACCATTAACCAATAAATGTTATACACAATTCCTATAAAACCTCTATTAATTTCAGCTTAATAAATTTGGTTTATTTTCAATTTGCTATAAAATTTGATTTTTAGTTTTTTTGAAATCAATAAATAGATTGTCAACTGAGTTGTTATTTTAGTGACGTCATAAGTCGTCATTGCCATACAAAATCAACAAGTTAGAAGGTAGAATAGACATAACTCAATTTATCGGTGAAATAAATACCTTTGGAGAAACGAAGAAAACCTTGCCACTTACTTTTCCTAAAAAAAAAGAGAAAAAAATATAAATATTTCTGCTTGTATTACTTTAATATTTTTTTGAACTTAACGTCTTACTAATAATCGCTGCTTAAAGTTATGACAGGTTTATATGTTCAACAATGTATGGTTACACAGGCTTTATTCATGACATAACTTTATACAGTGATTATTAGTAAGCGAATTAGTATCTTTATGCGTGAAATAGTAAACTGACTGACTAGTTGATATATCGACGCACAGCCCAAACCACTGGTCTTTGAGATGTGTAAGGTTCAATTCACACGTACCACAACCACACCACAACGGCGCGATGTGGTCGGGCGTAAATTTTGTATTGAAAATGAATCTATACATATAATAAAAACGTAGGAAAGTCAAAACTGTACATTGAATATTTTTTTAAAAGAATACTTGAGGCGTGATCTACAATCGATACCGAAGCCAAAAATATAGTTTTTAGAATTTTTGTCTGTTTGTCTGTTTGTTTGTTTGTTTGTCTGTATGTATGTCCGGGATAAACTCAAAAAGTACTGCATGGATTTAGTTCAAATTTTGCAGGGATATTACTAAGAGGTCGGGTCAAAACATAGGCTACAAATTATCACGCTATCACCTACGGGGGAGGAGCTGGAGGCTTCACGCTGTCGATGTCGCGGGCAGCAGCTATCTTCGGAATTACTCAACGGATTTCAATGATTTTTTTTATTGTATAGGTATTAAGTCTGGGCGTCATATAGGCTATAACTTATCCTGGAAACTTGAACTTCTGGTGCAGGACCGCAACAGACCAGCTTAACTATAAGAGATACAAAAATGGTATCATAGCAAAAATTGCTTCACGTGATAAGCAGTTTCTGTTGAAAGAATAAATATGAAGATCTGGAACAACTGAGGTGGAACTCCATGAACCCAGCTAACTATAACATATATAAGTATGACGTCTTAGCAGGAGTTGTTCAGCTTGATGAGCACTTTCTGTTGACGTATACAAATTGAAGATCTGGAACACCTGTTGTAGACTTCCATGAGCCCGGCTACGTACACTATACCGAACATATATAAGAATGACGTCTTAGCAAGAATTGTTCAGCCTGATGAGCACTCTCTGTTGATGCATAATATTGAAGACCTAAAACCAACACCTAACGTGGAACTCCAAGCACCCAACTACACCATAACACATTAAATAAGAATGACGTCTTAGCAAAGTTGTTCGGTCTGATAGGCATTTTCTGGTTTATAAGATCGAAGGTTAGATAGATCTGATGTGGCAATCAAAGCTATCACTGATTTCAATGTATAAAAATAACTTAAGCTGGGAGCTTCATTTTCCGCACATTTTCCGGGAGCAGCCTTTATCGAGTGGAGGTACCACTCGATGAAGGCGGGGAAACATGCATACAAACAAGTCGAACAGAGAACCTACTTTTTTAAAGTCGGTTCAATGATGATGATCATTTCTTCATCAATTTCATGTTTTTAGTACTGAATAAACATTGACTGTTAATACTTTTGTTCGGTATTTATCTGTGTGATTATTGCTTTGTCAGTAATATAAATGTTCATGTCGTTGTAAACCTAATTATGATGATGATGATGATGATGATGATGATGACAGTCCCAGTCGCATGCGTCATCTGTTTGCCGTCATTTTGGTGTTTTGTGGAGTTGCGAACCCGGTAGCTTTGTGGGAGAAGTACCGCCATCTTCTGTTCGAGGACTTTTTACGAGCTTTGAGGCGTGCTTCTGAAGGTGAAATCGAAGCAACTGATAAACGCATGCTGAACACCCGTCTCAGTTCACTTCAAGATGTGGTCATTTCAATCAGCGGTAAACCACTGGTAGAGTACGGGTTGCGAGCTCTCAGATCATTACCACATCAAGACCGTGGAAATCGGGAGTACACCGCCGAAACCAATTACGATTCGGGTTTAATGACCACTATCCGAAATGACCACGTCACTGGGACCCGTATTAATAGACGTCACTCAATTCTGAGACGCTCTCAAGTTTATTGCTGTCCTTATTTTTTCCCTTTAGAATGACAAGGACAGCAAGAGACTTGAGAGTGTCTCGGAGTTGAGTGACGTCTATTAATACGGGCCTAGGTTCACCTCAGAGCTAAAACAAATACATGACACTGTTCTGGAAAGCATTGGGCTCGACCAGGGTAAAATGTTTTTCCTGGATGCTCCTGATGGAACAGGGAAATCATTCATTATCACTGGTATCCTTGCAGAGGTCAGGACGCAAGGCAAAATTGCCATTGCTGTAGCATCGTCAGGAATCGCTGCTACACTGCTTTCTGGTGGCAAAACAGCGCATGCCATGTTCAAAATACCCATAGATTTAGAAAGCGCCGAAATGCCTGTTGTGGGGTATCCCGTAACAGTGACAAGGGACATGTGCTCAGGGATTGCTCTCTGATCGTATGGGATGAGTGCACGATGGCTAATAGGAAAGCAGTGGAGGCCGCGAACAGAAAGAACTCTGCAGAACAACCGCAGGAATGAACACTTGATGGGTGGTGTTACAGTTCTGTTCAGTGGCGATTTCCGGCAAACACTCCCTGTGGTGACGCGGGGGTCTAGGACTGATGAAGCGAATGCTTCGTTGAAACGATATTCGTTGTGGTCACAAATTCATAGGCCGCGCTTGACCATCAATATGCGAGCTCAGCTCGGTGGCAATTCACGTGCTCAAGAATTCTCAGATGTCCTTCTAAGTCTCGGCGAAGGCACTCTACCACTCTAGGAAAGAGGTGAACAGGTGCTGCTCCCAGAGTCCCTCGGTAGAGTGGTGGCCTTCTTAGAAGAACTCATTTGTTGTGTGCATGGGGACATCAGTCGAATACCAAACCAATAGAATTCTTGGGTGTGACAGCGAGCCATTTTAACACCCAAAAATGATCAAGCTGCAGACATCAACGAACGCATTCTCTCGGAAATTGAGGGAAACGAAGTAGTTTATACGTCCATAAACACTCCACACATTATCCCGTAGGATTCCTAAACTCCCTTCCAATTCAAGCGCGTGCAGTTCCCTGTGAGTGAGTGAGTTCGCCATGACTATCAACAAGTCGCAGGGGCAGACGCTGAAGGCTGCGGGTGTCGACTTCAGGACGAGCTGCTTCTCACACGGGCAGCTGTACGTCGCTTGCTCCCGCGTCACGACACAAGTCCTGATTCTCTGTATATTTAGGCTGCTGAGAGAAAAACTACAAACGTAGTTTACAGAGAAGTTTTGTAACAATTCACAATCGTTAATATTTTTTTATATCGTGGAATGTAGAAAAAATTGGTCAAGCGCGTGTCAGACTAGGATTCCATAACGAAACACATCGCATTAACAATTTAACAACGATTTCATCTGAGCCGTTATACTTAGCTTTCTTTTAAGGTTCAATCCAAGGACTACCATCATGTTTTTTTTTTTCGAACCAACCGTTTAAATTTGAGAGAACGTTAAATATCTTTTGTTGTTTGTTTGTCTGTATGTATGTCTGGGCTAATCTCTAAAAGGACTGCATGGATTTACTTAAAATTTTGCATGAATATTACTAAGAGGTCAGGTCAACATAATTATAAGCTACATATTATCACGCTATCACCTACGGCGGCGGAGCTGAAGAATTCACGCAGACAACGTCGCGGGCAGCAGCTAGTATTACAATATTCACACGTACCACATTTTGCGGTTGTTATCGACCACCTGTGTAATACGACTACATCGCAACCATATCACGACGGCAACGCCACCACCGGCGGCGGCAGCGCGGCCACATCGCCACGACCTGACGTCGTCAACAGCGCGCGCCTAGCTGGCCATGTATAACTGCACATGACCACGTGGTTACCACATCGCAACGACAGCGACAACGCAACCACATCGACATTTTGTCGCTACCACAACACAACTGCAAAAAGCCGCTGCGACACTATTCACACGTAACTACAGCTTGACCACATTTTGTCATTGCGACGTGGTGTGGTTGTGGTACGTGTGAATTGACGCTAACTTGGAGATTGTGTTCTTTGTAAAGAGTAAGTATTCATTAAGAAAGGATTCTTGAACTGAAGCTCGCTGCTAGGTCAGGACCAGGCCCGCGTCGACAGCGCGTTAGTGTTCCACGCGCGACTCAAAGAGAAGTCAGCATGAGAATGGGCCCAACAGGGCCAACGCCTGCCGGGGTTGCGGAATGTTTATAAAAGTTACCGTGACGCCGGAACATAAAAGGCAACCGAAGGAACATGAGTGGATTTTAGTCAGTAAAAGTCTGACACGCCCTCCCGCCGCACCCAGGTCGGAAGCAGTCATTTGGCGATTTCCCACTCCCAAAAAAAAAACAGGGGTAAAAAAGTCGACGGAAGTTTCGACATTCATGGCGGGTAAAGTCGCGGACGAAAGTTATTCTGTCATAAATGAAGTTTACTTGTTTATTTAAATTTTCAGCTTAAAACTCTGTCTCAGTTTTAAGTAATATTTCTTAAAGAGTTTATTTGTCACTAAATTAGCATAATGAGTTATTGCATAAAGCAGGGGTTTGTAAAGTGTGCTCCGACTCAAAAGTAAAGTGTACTCCGTAAAGCATTCCTACTTATTCTTCTCCGGAACGAAACTTAGGTATTTTGTCATTGTTCGCTATAACGACTAACTTTACTATAGTGTTGCGACCTTTTACTGAAAATACATTTAGAAACTGTTAATCTTGAGAACCTTTGGTATAGAAAATCTAATACCAAGATAAATAAATAAATGTCTTAGGACAACTCACAGACGGTCATCTGATCCCAAGCTAAGCAGAGCTTGTGTTATGGTAACCAGACAACTGATATACATACTTATATAATTTATAAATACATACATATTATATTATAGATAAATTACACCCAGACACAGAACAAACAATCATGCTCATCACACAAAGTTTGTCCTGGGTGGGAATCGAACCCACTCGTACCACTAGACCAACAGGCCCGTCAGTTATGAGATAAGATCTATTTTGAAAACCAGAAGTACTACGTATTGTCGATGGATGAGAATAAAAAGATATTATAAAAGGTGCATTTTTAAAATTGCATAACTTTTAGGAGATTGTTTAAAATATTAGTAACTAGCTTTTGCCCGCGACTTCGTCCGCGTGGATTAATAGCTCCCGTTCCCGGGGGATTTCCGGGATGAAAACTATCTTATGTCCTTTCTCGGGTCCCAGACTATATCTGTACAAAATTTCATTCAAATCGGTTCCGTGGTTTAGGCGTGAAGAAGAGACAGACAGACAGAGTTACTTTCGCATTTATAATATTAGTACGGATGATATAAATGTTATATAAATACGCTATCTGGAGTGGTAACTAATCAATAAGACTCGTTATTTTATTTTTTACTGTTTTTTGGAATAACTCTTATAATAAACCTCGTATGCTTTGGATTTATGGAACTATCGTCGAAAATATCGAAGAAGTGTTTCTTATGTAAGGTAAACTGTTGCTTACATCTTAAATTCTAATAAATACATCGTTTTCAACGAAACACTTAATATATTTTCTCCTAAATGTGTTATGTGTCGACATCCGATCTTTTCAACGTCCTATTTCCTTTTACTTTATGAAGTAATATATTTCCTTATTTACTTCTTTCGTTAGCTCTATCGACGAAGAGCGATAACTTTGAACAGGGGTTGTGAACCTTAGAGCAGCGAGTCCTTAAAAAAAAAACTTTTATATGAAACAAAAAAGGGGTAGTTATAAGTTTGACCGCAATGTGTGTGTGTCTCTCTGTGACACCACAGCTTTGGATGTGATTTATTTTTAAATTTTAATCTAGTTCATAGTTTCGTTATTTGCAGTCGTAATTTAAATAACTTCTAAAACTATAAAGATGTCTTTTATTAGGCTCAACATATTTTGACTGACTAGGTACTTATTATTGACATTTTACAAACGAATCGAATCGCAGCCAAAACCAACTCATGTATATTGTAAATGCATAGTAAATAAAAACCCTCGTGGCTTCCATGTTTCTTGTATCTTATAATTTTATTTTTTTACTGCTAAACTAAGGCGAAAACCATACGGTTTTAGTCAGTGAGTTAGTCAGTTAGACATTCAGTCATTCGATAAAATTAGTTCAATCAGTACAAATATACCAAGTAACAGACTCTTAAATAGAAAAAAAAACTTTTTTCAAAAAATATAATAACCGCCTTCAAAAACTAAAAACCCAAAAATAACTAAAATTTCGGAAGTCGGTGGCTTCTGTTCTGCCAGTCAATAAAACTACTTACAATCTTATAAAACGAAAATAGAAATTTGAAGAAAAAGCACACATCGTTTATGAATATTTCGTCATTTTTTTTTTGTTCTTGGTGAATTTTTCGAGAGGGCGCTGAACCGATCGCCAAAAAATTTATATGGGGCTACTCCTGAATCTCAATCTGAAATCTCAATACCTGCGATTATAATTCCCACCACAAAAGGTTGGCCATCTCTGACAGAAAACAGATAACTAAGCACATTCAACATTTACAATCAACTACACCATAACTCGTGTCGTATACTAAGGAAGTCGAACGACTTCCAATGCAATCTCTTTCAATGATATTCACTTCGACGACTTATTACAGAAGTCGTTTGCTGATACGTGTTTTTATGTGTATTAGTTAATCTATTTGAAGGGCCTGTTGGTCTAACGGTTAGTGACCTTGACCGTGCCTCGGAAAGCACGTAAAGCCGTTGGTCCCGGTTGTCATTCGTAGAACTTCGACATTCGTTACTGGTTAGCCAGAAACTCTGACCAGTCTAACCAAGAGGTATCGTATCGCCCAGTTACTGGGTTTTGAAGGTCTGATAGGCAGTCGCTCTACGTAAAATACTGGTATCCAGCTGAATTCGGTTAGGCTGGAAGCCGATCCCAACACAGTTGGGAAAAGGCTAGGGTGATGATGATGAAATAAATTACGCGTCAAGTTGTTTGTCCGCGATGAACTCCTAAACTACGATACGATTTTAATCGAATTTGTACACTGTGTATAGTTTGATCCAACTTGAAAGATGGACTATATTATTATCTATAACAACTACAGCAAAGAGCGGCTTATTTAAAAAAAAAAACTGTACTCCTAAACTATACAACATTTCTATACCCCAGATACACCAAACGATTTGTCAGGGCCAGATCTACAAAATTGCCAAAGAAAATGTTCAGCGCGGTGTATATTCACCAATACACTGGCCTCTGAAGTTGAGTGCTCGAGGTGTATAATAAGATATACACCGGCCTGTGAGAGTTGCACTAGGGTGTATATTGTCTTATACACGTGGCACTTAACGTGATAATAATATGTATATAGACGGCCAAATATTTGATTTACGTATGGATATAGTCTGGTTGTTTGTGTATGTAAGTTTATGTTTCTAAACTCACACAATATAATACAGTACAAATTTCTAATGAGGGCAACGCTTTATTAACTCGCCATTTATCTATAATATGTATGTATTTATAAAGTATATATAAGTATGTATATCAGTTGTCTAGTTACCATAACACAAGCTCTGCTTAGCTTGGGATCAGATGACCGTGTGTGAGTTGTCCTACGATATTTATTATTTATTTATTTATTAGTGACCTATGATTTCTTTGTAAATCGTGAGTTCCAATAAAGTCGAAAAACCCTTAGACAAAAAAATAAATAATTATTTATAATTATTTATTTTTTTGTCTAAGGGTTTTTACAAATTTATTTCATAAAGTTGTTAAACATAATTAGGTATAACAAAACATTTATTTTTATCTCATTAGTTATATTATTGATCAACTTTTTAGTATAAATTATGCAAGAAATAACAAGCTTTTTATGAAACATAGACCTGTAATTTGCAATAAAAAACCTTACAAATTTTATAATATATTTCTTCTGTATTAAAAATCACCTTAAGATACTGCTGCAATAAATCTTACTGAGCACAATAAGATATGAGAGATGTTAGTATTTTTATTTCGTTTTGCGTTGAAAGGATTTTGATAGCTTTAAATATCGATATCAAAACAAAAGGCGAGGGCCATAAATCTATAATATCATAATAAAGCTGAAGAGATTTTTCGTTTTTAGGGTTCCGTAGTCAAATAGGAACCCTTATAGTTTCGCCATGTCTGTCTGTCTGTCCGTCCGTCCTCGCTTAATCTCTGTGACCGTTAGCACTAGAAAGCTGAAATTTGGTACCAATATGTATATCAACCACGCCGACAAAGTGGTAAAATAAAAAATGGAAAAAAATGTTTTATTAGGGTAGCCCCCCTATATATAAAGAGGGAAGTGATTTTTTTTAAAATTTTAACCCTGACGTGTGATATATTGTTAGATAGGTATTTAAAAATGAAAATGGGTTTACTAAAATCAGTTTTTGTTAATGTCAATCATATCGGAAATAATCGCTTCAAAAGGAAAAATTAAAGCGTCCTCCCAAAGTCCTCCCCTCCAAAATTAAAGCCCTCTAACTTTTGACCCGTATGTTTAAAAAATATGAAAAAAATCTGGAAAGTAGAACTTTATAAGTTCTTTCTAGGAAAATTATTTTGAACTTGATAGAAAGAACAGTTTTTGTACAAAAAAGACAAAAAGGTTGTACAAAATAATTTCTGCGTACTTAGTATGTCAACGTAACAAATAGCCTTTTTTTTAACTTATAAGTGGGAACACTTATTGTGACGGACGGGAAACTACGGAACCCTACATTGAGCGTGGCCCGACACGCTCTTGGTCGGTTTTTTTTATACGCAAATATCTTGACCTACAAGGTAAATTTTAGTAATTCTTTGAATATCTTCTTGGCATGATAGAATTATCATAATGGGCAGTGGTTAAGAAGTTCGCTTCTGTTATGCTAGTATGAATGCGACTCTTTTCTAAGTTAATCTTTGACATTTATAACTGTCATCGGTGACGAAGAACTTTGTGAGGAATTCTGGACTTAATGTATGTCTGAAATCGCTAGTCTACATTGAGCCAGATGGTCAATGCTCGTGCCTTCTTAGTTACAGGCTGGTGGTATAATTACAAAAATGGTATAAAAACCCATAGAAGTGAGGCATATGCAAGGCATTTTTGGAGTTGATATTTACATAATATTTTTAAACAATATTTTTTACACAGAATTGTTATTTTATTTTTATTTTAAGCGAACATTGCAGTTGGTAGCATTTAAATTGTAATATTATTAATAATAAGTTAGTAGTATCATTTATACGACCCTTACTAACCCAACTGAAATACGAACGATGTGAAAAAAATAGTACGCAAAGCATTTGAATTCAAAGCATTTCTTTTTCTATTTCATCTTGTTATTTCATACAGATAAGAAAGAATGAATGTCTGTCTTCCCTCGAAAAAATATGACTAACATTTTTTACCTTAATTATGTTTTAGAGTATCTTTAATTTTCATACACAACTCGCGTTTTGAATTTATTATAAACGTTTATACTTTAACACAGAAAAATATATATGGTTCTTATTGCATGAATTTTCTATTTAAATAGTGGTAATAATTAAAACATAAAATTACAAATTAAAGCTGGTGTTGGACATAAAAATAAAAAATTTAAGGTTAATAAAAGTTTGAACACTGGTAATTGTTATTTACTAAACAGATTACAAAAAATTTAGGCTATCAATTGTATTTATATGGAAAAAGTACTAACTTTCATTTTATTTCAAACAATTACTGAATTGATTTTCAAATTACATACTGTGCGTTCATAAATTTATTAATTCTGGGTGTTTTAATACTTTACACAAACAGCTTATCGTACAAACTATTAGATATATTAAAAAAAAAGTCTATCAGTAACTAGCAAGCGTTCTCTAAGATAATTACAAAACGTTTCAATATTTGATTTATGCAAAAGTTTTATATAAGGAAATAATTATGTCACACATTATTTACATATCAGGTACACATCAATCAATTTGCCTACAAGGAACCAACTCTACGAAGTCCAGTACCCATAATATATATGAAAATGACTACCTTTTTTCGACCTTCAAACAAATAGAAGTTGGTCTAGGCCAACACTTAAGTACGGTACGAAAAAAGGTAAACTTTACGACTTATAAAAGTTCAGCACTCGTCTTTATTACAAGTGATTTCCTTCAAATTTAGAGCAATTGATTTTTTCGTTGACGCTACAGGTTTTTTATTGGCCGTACCTGCGGTTGTCGGTTGGCCATTATTGTTTACGCGATCAGGAAAAACCGTAAAAAATATATTTTTTAATGCATACTTTTTTGGACTAAAATACTCTTTTAAACTTACAATGTAGCTGACTGAAAGGGTTAGTAGCGTTATGACTACATCTCGATAAGACTAAATAGCAGATATGACTAGTTCGCTATAGGACTTAATCTCGATATGACTAGATCTTGTTAGGACTATATCGTGTTTGGACTAGATCGCAATAAGGCCAGATATCAAAATGACTCATTATCGATATGACGTACAATCGTACCTAAAAGTGGCATAAGTATAGGAACTTCATGGAGTACCTACTTAGCTTTACTAAAGTGTAAAAAAAAAATAACAAAAGAAGAAACACCATATTATTCAATCGCAAGTATCAAAGAGAATTTAATAAACTAGAACTAGAACTAAAAGATTACGCTCCTGTCTTTTAAAAAAAACGTTAGTGATTTAAAGCGTAAGTTAAAATAAATAAATAAGTATGGTACAATGAAATGCTTTCATTTTAGTATTTTAGTATAGGTACCATGGAAAAAAAACTTAATGCTTTAACTCGATAACTGTACTCCAAAAAACAAACGAAAATATAGTCGTTACGCTATCTGGCCTTATTGCGATCTAGTCCAAACTCGATATAGTCCTAACAAGATCTAGTCATATCGAGATTAAGTCCTATATAATAGCGAACTAGTCATTTCTGCTATTTAGTCTTATCGAGAAGTAGTCATAACGCTACTAACCCGTCTGAAACAATATAAAAAAATAACAATATAAAAATTTTGTTATATTGGTCGGTGCTCAAAACAGACGATCTGGATTTTAATGTTCGAAATAATAAATTAGTTAAAATATAAAACCTGTTCATACCATTTTATTTTATACTAGCTTTTGCCCGCGACTTCGTCCGCGTGGAGTAATAATTCCCGTTCCCGGGGGATTTCCGGTATGAAAACTATCCTATGTCCTTCCTCGGGTCCCAGACTATATCTGTACCAAATTTCATTCAAATCGGTTCAGTGGTTTAGGCGTGAAGAAGAGACAGACAGACAGAATTAAATACCGTAACATTTATAATATTAGTAAGGATAGGGTAAAATCAATCTCACCGAGTGCAACATAAACTTGCTCCTGTATTATCTTGCTTCAAAACAATGGTCCTAAATTTGCCAAAACCGTAGGCACTATAATACCTAACTATTGCATTATCATCAACAATCCAAAATTCCATTATCTACCTCTAATCGATTTCCGTTCGACTGAATCATAATCGACTCAGTGACTTTATCCGAACGTTCAACGACTTTAACAATTACCAAGTAGTAATAAAAGCCATGAAGCGTTTTTATAGCATAATAAAATCGTCTATAAGTGGTTTTAATAACTTAGCAACCCTAGAATAATGAAAATCCACATTTATGACGGTATCGTTACCATATGACGTTATTATAAACATGTGTTGGCCATTGAAATTCCGAAATCCATATTCGAAATAAACGGATTGGTTATAAATTTTAATAGCATTTCAACAGTTTATATCATAAAGCTTGGTACATACATATAGAATTTAACTTAACGCAATATGCTACCAAAAATTTATAGAATGGGTAACTGGAAAATTCAATTATCTCGGGCTTTAAGCTAACAATGTATATTAGAGGTTTACAACAACAACTTTCTAACAGTTTTTTTTTTTTGGTGAGTGTGAAATCATCAAATGCTGCTCCCGTCTTGAGTGCGGCGGAGGGCGTGTCAGACTTTTACTGACTAAAACCCACTCATGTTCCTTCGATTGCCCTTTATGTTCCAGGGTCACGGTAACTATTATAAACATTCCGCAACACTTTCTAATAGTTACGGCACGGAATGCCGACTGTTGTTGGGTTACCAAGTTTTTATTGAACCATACATTAAAGTAATCCTCACTTATTATGAACTAACTGGATCAACTAGTTTTTGTTACTGCTCTGTTCCTGTAGTTTGTAGCGTGATGTTTTATAGTCTATAGCCTTCCTCGATGACTGGGCTATCTAACACTAATAGATTTTCTGAATTCGGATCAGTAGTTTATGAGATTAAAGCGTTCATCAAACAAACTCTTCTGTTTTAAAATATTTAAATTTTTAAATATTCTGTTTTAAAATATTGATATAAGTCCGAAATCCGCCTTGAGCAAGCGAGGTGATTAATGCCTTATCTGAATGAGAAGACTACTTTGCCTTGAAGTAGGTCAAGGCTGGTATTATTTATTTGAAATACATCTAAGTAATAGAATCATCTAAAAAACTAAGTGTAGAATCATTTACTGCGAAACAACCTAGAACAAAAGTTACCAACTGACTTTGAGAGTGTACTTTAAATGCAGAACGGCTGTTGAAATAGAAATATTTAAACACCTATTTCAAAAGTCAATGATCTTTAGGACATCCTATAAGCATAAAGAAATCGAACCAACAACATACAAAATTAATTAGACAATGAAGCCTAGATCATTAGACATCAATTTCTATTCAGCAAACATCACAATCTATCTAGTATTTATTTACACAGATGCAAATGTTCCCATCAATACGGTTGTCAATTGTTTATAACATCGTTGTTGTTTTAGTCAACAATGGAGTGACAAAGTGGTGTTGGTTTATTTAGGGGTCTATCTGACAATTGACTGTGGTGGAATAATAAATGGGAATTTCTATGTTGAAGTCGTTTGTAAGCTTTCCCTTTATTGGATTTGGTTCTAGCAGTAGAAACCAATTGGAGTAATTGTTGTGATTTTACGCTTTCAATTTGTCAGTCAATATTATTTTATACACGGCAAACCAAAAAGAATGTATGTCATAAAAAGAGCACTACTTAGCTGAAGCTGTGAGATTTTTTCAATTTAGTGTTTGGGACATGAGCCTATTTTTTTAAAATTAACTAATTTGTTTGTACAAGTTTTGATTGCAGGCAGTAGAAGTACAAATTGTAAGTTAAGCACTCGCCAAAAAATTGCGTATGTAAAAAAAAATCTTTATCTTCAAAGAGTGTGACATTGTTCCGCCTGTAACCAAAAACTTCCGTCAACCATAACTATGTCACAAGCAATGATATTCTGAACTTTTTAATCATAATCAGAAATCCGCAGTGGGATCGTATTCTAAAAAAGAATGCTTGCGAAGTTATTTTTGAGGAGACTTTTGAAGTGTGTATATCAGTTTTAAAACGAATTGCTGAGTATCCAGCGCCTTGCATTTTCGATTTCGTGATTCGATGGATTTTGCCGACCACTTCAGTTTTCCTAGTTACCTTCTAATTTCTGATACATACATTAGAAAACCCTAAGCAATCTCGTAAGTACGTACTATAGTGGTATTCCGTAATTAATTTACGTATATATAAAGTTATTATTTATTGGATTGTTTGGAGTTTCTTCTGATGTAAGACAATCTAATTCACAGCCAACACGGACACAAGTAGTACTGTCGGCCAATGAAATGTTGAAACATCATGTACCAGATAGAGGTCATGGCAATAGCATCGTCGCCGATACGTTAATTAGGTGTTTGTGAAAAATTATCCTATTTAAAAATGATTAAAAAAAATGATTAAAATGATTAAAATGATTAAAATGATCTTTATTTTGTAAATAGGTTATATCATAACACTTTTACACGTCAATGTTTTGTTTTTTATATTTTAATCGAACGATGGAGCCGGTGTTTCGTAACTGACTACTCTGAGAAGAAACATCCGAAACAAACTCAGAGGTCAAAGTCTCTTTTAAAGTCCATACAATTGTATTGGTCAAATTATGCGAGGATCATGAAGGTTAATGACTGATGTGCTTTCTTGATGAGAAAAGCACACAGATTTGAGTGGACCTGTCCAGACAGTGCAAGCATTTGTCAGCAATCGTTAAGCTCAACTTTAGACGTAAGGAGCCCAACGTTTTGACGAACAATACCAAAGTAAAGACATTTGGGTAGGCCGCATAACTACTCAAACTGTCAGTCAAAGAAAATATATTAGTACATGTGTATTCTTAGGATAATGAATGACCCACATAATCCTCACACTCACAAAAAAAAAGTATAATGTATATAAAAATAATAACATACTTAAAGAAGTACAAATCAATGTCAATACTACAAAATAATCATGTCAATAAATAAATATGAAATTTATACATAAAAATATAGAAAAGATAAATATACTTTAAAAAGTACACATCAATGTCAAAAGTACAATAATTACCATGTCAATATATAAAAGAGTAAAAGTAAACTAATATTGACCTGTGTATATAATTGATGCAGCTCAATCCCAAGCATTTGAATCCTCTAGGTGATCCTTAACAGAGTAATAAGATTTCTTGCATAATCTACGTTTTATAAATGATTTGAATTTATTAATACTAAGTTTTTGAATCTGACTGGGAAGTTTGTTATAAAAGCGTATACATTGACATCTGAACGAACCTCCTATTTTCTTTAGCCTAGTTGAAGGGACAACAAATTTGTCCTTGTTCCTCGTATTTATGCTATGAATATCACTGTATTTCTTATACTGATTAATATTTTTATGAGCAAATAACAAATTCTCATATATGTACTGGCATGGCAACGTCATTATATTAATTTCTTTAAATTTGTCTCTTAGGGACTGTCGGGGACTCAATTTGTAGATTGCACGAATAGCCCTTTTTTGCAACACAAATATTGTTTGTATATCGGCGGCATTTCCCCACAATAGAATGCCGTACGACATCAAACTGTGAAAGTAGCTAAAGTAAACTAAGCGGGCTGTTTCCAAATCTGTCAAATCACGGATCTTTCTAACGGCGTATGCTGCAGAGCTGAGTTTTTTAGAGAGTTTTTCTATATGGGGGCCCCACTGAAGTTTGGAATCTAAAGTTATACCCAAAAATACAGTGGTATCGTCGGGTTTCAATTCTTCCCCCTTTATTAGAACACTAGTCTCTACTTTTGTGACATTAGGTAATGCGAACTTAATAAGTTTAGTTTTCTTTTCATTAAGAAGTAGGTTATTTATATTAAACCAATTAACTATTGACGCTAAGGCACTATTTATTTCGTTACTCAACAGTTGCTGACGTTTAACTTTAAATAAAAGTGAAGTATCGTCTGCAAACAATACTATGTCATGTTTATCTTTACTGAGATAAGGCAAATCATTAATATAAATTAGAAACAAGAAAGGACCAAGAATTGAGCCCTGAGGGACCCCATTTTTACCACAGAACCGGATGATCTTTTACCGTTTACATCAACCCTTTGAATCCTATCACTCAAGTAAGAAGTGAGAAGATCCAGAGAGGTGGCACGGATTCCATAGTGGCGCAGTTTCCTGATTAAGGTTTCATGGAGGACGCAATCAAATGCCTTGGACAAATCGCAAAAAATGCCCAATGCATCGCATTTGTCCTCCCATGCTTTAAAAATATGTCCTAAAAGTTCAACACCAGCATCAGTGGTTGAACGACCCCTTGTAAAGCCAAACTGTTTATTATGCAACAACTGATGTTTATTAAAGTGTATTTGCATTTGACTTAAAATTAGTTTTTCAAAAATTTTACTAAAAGTAGGTAGCACTGAAATCGGTCTATAATTAGTGGGGTCAGATGAGCTACCCGATTTGAATAATGGTATTATTTTACTGTATTTCATTAAATCAGGAAACTCACCACGATCAATACATTTATTAAAAATATTGGCAAGAGTAGGTGCTACTATATTTATTATAGACTTGGCAACATCTACGGAGTTACCCCACAGATCTGCTGTCTTTTTTACATTTAAGGAATGGAAAGTTTTAATTATATTGTTACAAGAAACATGATCGAAATGAAACTCAGTGTTACAGGGCGGGACGTTATCTTTTAGTAAAGATTCTGCAGCATAAGGGGATGAATTTAAATACTTTGTAGTCGAAACGGGAATATCTGCAAAGAAGTTTTCAAAAGCCGTGGCGACTTCAGCATCAGATTTAATTATAACGTCATCAATAGTAAGACTGTAATTACTTCTTTGGTTTTTAGACTTTCCTGTTTCGCTATTGATAATATTCCATGTCATTTTAATAACATTACTACTGTTTTTTATTTTTAAACTTAAGTATCGCGACTTGGCCACATAACACACCTTTTTAAATAATTTGGAATAATTTTTAACATATAAATTAAATTCAACACTTTTATTGAGAGCCCGTTCTTCGTACAACTCGTAAAGACGTATCCTACTTTTATAAATTCTGGTCGTGGCCCAGTCGCTGAAGCAGGCATTGCTGTTTACTGATTTAGTTTTTGGAACAAACGTTGAATTAAATTGATTGCAATACATATTAAAAAAATCATTAGGTATATTGTTGATTAGGGTCATCACTATTTTTCAACAAGAACGGTAATTTATTCATAAGTTTACTTTTAAATGTTTCCAACCGACATCTAGACTTGGAGTTTACAGTGATATCTTTTTTTATAACTTTTTTATTTAAGATAGGTATTGTAATTAATTGTCCGCAATGATCAGAATCTACTGAGTTAATAATTTTTTTGTGGGTAGGTATAACATCTGTATAAATATTATCTATGCAGGTAGCGCTTGTTGGCGTTATTCTTGTAGGCTCTAAAAATAGATTTGCAAGATTGTATGATTTAAACAAACTAATTACTTTAGTATTTGAGCTCGAATATTCTAATAAATTAATATTAAAATCACCACAGACAATGATGGACTTTGCAGAGTTACAGATTTTGTGCAATGCATAAATTATTATTCAATTTATTTATTGGATATAAATCTAATAGTATTTAATGTATGATTTTCATATTATCACAATATAAAACAAAGTCGCTATCCGCCGTCTGTCCCTTTAGTTTTAAAGGTCTAAGCATACATATGCTTAGATCTTTAAAACTACGCAACGGATTTTGATGCGATTTTTTTTAATAGATAGAGTGATTCTTAAGGAAGGTTTATATGTATAAGACATGCATAATATAGTAGAAAACAGCCGGGATTTTTAAAGATATAAACACCCGTGCAGAGCTGGAGCGGATCGTTAGTACTATCATAAATAACACACAAAATTTATGATAAATACGAATACTATAATTGCCGCAAGCGTCAAAACTAATCCGATGTACGCAAATCTAATTTCAGACTACCAATACTAACGTACCACAACACAAAACAAATATTTGTACTAAATACACCACGCTAGTCGCTAACTAACAAAACGTGTGTTTGTTCGTTACCGAGAGCAAATATAATAGATTCAACCGAGGGCGTTAGCAGAATTGTCACAAAGGACTTAGTGGTAAGAAAATGGATTAGATGTTGTTAGTACTTGAATTGGAATAAAGGTAACAGTTTTATTTATTTACTCATAGGAGAACCTACAGCTAAACAAAATAAATAAAAGTAGCGTAAGCAACACAGAGTCAATTACAGGTAAAAGTAGTAGAAATCCTAAGATCAATATTACACTACAGGTACGGTATAAAAATACAGATAAAATAAGTACATCTACATAACACTAAGGCCATTAAGTTTAAGGATCCTGCCAGGGTTGCAGAATAGTTCTAATAGTTACCGTGGCCCCGGAACATAAAGGGTTACCGAAGAAACAATGACCGATTTTGGTCAGTAAAAGTCTAACACTCCTTCCCTCCCCGCCCAGTGCGGGGAAAGTCATTTGATGATTTTCCATCCATAAAATATGAGGTTTGAGGATCTTAGGTAGTAGTCCCTTTTATAGATAAAGAAAAATAACAATTAAAGGAGCAATTCAATGACAAAGAAAACATTTCTACATTGTACGATGAATGCAATAGACATCTGGTACACAAGTATGCAAGATATTGACTAGGTCGTCACCAACTTACTCATTCGACTATGAAATACATAAAAGAAAATTCAATAAACATCGTCTGACCTGAGTATAAAGTCTATACGAATCACTCGAGATGACACAACACTTATCGTATTTCTAAACAAAATCACTTGCATATAGGTCTATATGATAATACTGATGTCCACAATAAGTCGATTTCAGCTATTCAAGTTTCAGTCCATGTCAAAGCGACAGTACAACTTCAAAATAAATTAACGAAAACGCTAATATTTCATCAAACTGCACTACTGACGTCATCGTCAGTTAATAGGTTCGCGTCATACAAATTAAATGGTCAATCAATTTAGACATATGTTGCAAACAACACAGTAGTCATTAAACAAAATTAGAGAAACGCAATTGCATACGTTTCACTTCTATTTTCATTTAATTCAGACATGTTTGCTATAAATTAAATAACCATTTCAAGTAATTCAGTTTTCAATTCGAACGTAATGACTACATTAATTTTAGTGTTGAATTTAGTTTTAGGTGTATTAATTTGTAATTGAAATTCTGTATGCAATGTATAATTAGACTAGACTGTATTATCCCTGTGTAAACAAACTTGTTTTGGTTTTAAAGCTTTCTTTGTTTTGTTTTATTTCGTAAGGTCACATTACTCTTATGAATAAATTTATTGTTTTTTTTATGGTTTCAAGCTGTGGTCACCTTTGGATGAATAAAAAAAACTGCAAAACAAATTTTGATGAAACTTAAGAGTAACAAAGTCTATAAATGAGAATTAAATATAGTTAAATAACATAAAGTAGTTTAGATCCTCGGGAACGGGGCAGTTACCAAAAACTTAACCACCGTCAACGAAATTCTAAAAACTATTTCAACATACCTGCAAAATACACACAACAATTTTTATATGTCGAAAACCATTAGAAGCATAAAATATCCAATAACGTGCTTATGACAGCTTTTTATCTAACCACGGACTAGACCGTAATATGAATCGCGCTAGAGCAATTTTAATCACCTAATTCTAATCTTCTGTACAGAAGAATTTCCATAGCGAGCAATCTACTCGAGAATTTTCATTAACTTCTCAAGTGTTGAAATTGCTTTCATAATAATGCTGCCCTCTATATTTCTTATGAAAAAATGTACTTACATAGGATAAGCCTATACAAATATTGAAAACAAAATCAACACACCAATACACTTTTGGGACAAAGGCTTTGTCTGAAGTAGGTACCTACACTCTTATAGGGTGCATCTACAACCCACAACCCTCAACCCTTTTTGATTGAATTGGCCCTAGCCGTTGACAAGGTATCTTTTGGTTTCGTATAAAATAAATAAATATTTGAATTTTCTTAGTCGGCACGAACTGTATCGTTAATATTTACTTCGTCCATTTAAATTCTGTCCACTGTAATATATTATGTGCGAATGAACATTGATTACACTACACCCAACTCACATCAAAGAGTCAACATCAAAAACGCGAGGAATCCAATAAAAGTCTGACTATGTAATTTAATAGGATCAGACGTCTCGAACGTTGAAATGACCTTCTGCGCCGCTATACTTCGCCGTCGAGGCTTACCCAACTTTATAGAGTTTGTAATTTGCATTTGCCACCCTCTACAGATCGGTTAGGTTTTAAATACGGTTGAGAGAATATCTAGAATTTGAGTTTGTGTAATTAGTTTTTGATGAGTTTGTAGTTTTATTATACTTTTGTTGCAATGTTTGTCATAAGTTTTTGTGTGGAAGTGTTTTTTTTAGTGGCGCCCAACTGGGCCAGTTATTAGACCCACCGTGGGCGCCAATAATGTTATTGGCGCCCAGCGTGGGACTTAAAATTTTATCTTATAATAATCTTGTCTTTTATCAATTTTATGTAAATAAATAAACCTTACACTCCTCCTCCTCCTCCTTGCGTCGTATTCCTCAGTGCTGAGGGTCGTGACCTCCCTTCTTCATCACTATCTCTTGGACGATTTTTTTCTTTACACTAGATTTCGATAAATTGTACACAAATAGAATTTGAATGTCAAATAACTTCTGTTAACTACGAGGCTATAAAAATGACAGCAGTTTATTAGCATTTTATGAAGTCTTCTAACAACACCAATCTCATTAATTATATTAATTAAACATAATGGTTTGCTTGCACGGTTTTTGAAAGAAAGATAACGCCGACTTAAAAAGCTTTCTAAAATCTAATTGAAAATATTTTTACCCAGGACCTTGTTAACTTGCTCTCACTTTGTTT
Source organism: Athetis lepigone (assembly GCA_033675125.1). NCBI lineage: Eukaryota > Metazoa > Arthropoda > Insecta > Lepidoptera > Noctuidae > Athetis > Athetis lepigone. The sequence goes on along the minus strand of CM066225.1, from coordinate 3,176,199 downwards.
CAGGCGTTTCAAAATTACTTGGATGAAGTACCCACTTAAAAGAAGTATCTCTATTTACAATAGATTTACTTTGATAAAATTTTGTACTCACAAAAATAACAAGTTAAGTAGTGACAATTGAAAAAGCGTTGATACTAAAAGAAAATTAATATTTAACCAAATAAAACAATATTCATTTTTTTGATTTTAGTTTCAAAACTACATATTAAAACTGCTGAAATGAAAGATGTTGGGTGAAGGTTTAGGTAGACGCGGAAAAAAATAGCACAAAGTGAAAACACAGACGATGTGTTTTCACTTTGTGCTATTTTTTTCCGCGTCTTTGTTAATCGATAATCTTGAGATCTCATTTTTATACTACGAATAATGCCAAATTAAACGAAGACTTTTTAAACAACAGACATAAAATTAAACGGGGACAAGTACTTGCCTATTGCATATTGTAAGAGATATAATTTAAAACTACGATATAATGCTATTATCTGTCACTAAGAAGTGCGATAGGAGCACTGCTGACTAAATTTCGTAAACAGATTATTGTGTTAAATAGAAGAAACTCAACCATTAACGTAATAATGAAAAAACATTACTAAACTATCGTTTAATTTGACTGTTATTATTAGATAAACCAACATGCTATACTTTGTTTGGCTCAAATACACTAAGAATTTGCTATTTTTAACTTGGCTGACCAACTCATGATATACTTAGTATGTTGTTAGTATTCAAGAGCGCGTTGCTTCCATCCCTTGACGTAATCCTTTAAAGCCTCTTACGCTACCCAAGTGAGAAGAAAGGACAGCATTTTTTTTCGTTCACACAATTCCGTCCAGTCTAAGATTGGTCCTAATCGGGGATTAGAAGCATCGACTCAGCTCCTGTCTGACACACTTCATGCACGAGGTAAAGTCAATAAAGCAGGTATCCACGTTGATTTTATGTATTTTAAGTTATCTCAAACACAGACGATTGTTCAAATGAAATATTAAACCTTTGAACACACGTGATTCGAGGCACAATAGAAAGACAATAGCAGCCCGACAGCCGGCTGTCGCTTGGTCTGAACTGCTTATTTATTTTCTAATTTGATCCATACTGTTGAAATAGTAAACATTAAGTTCAACACAATAAGTATTAAGTTGTAATCAGACCTTTATAAATTTTTCGACAATACTAATATCATAAAATGCAAAAGTAACTTTATCTGTCTGTCTTGTTTTCACGCAAAATTTTTGATTCGATTTAAATGATATTTGGTACCGAGATAGGCCATGGCATGAGAAAGGTAATAGGATATTTGTATACCAACATCCCATGCAAACGGGAACTTGTTTTGAGTATGTGGATACAACCGCAGAGGCGGGTAGTTTCAATATATTATTCTAGCTTTCGCCTGCAGTTTCGCTTGTGTGTATGTCGATTTTTTATTCCTCTATTTTACCCCGTTAAGATTAGAATTTTAAAAAACCCTTTCTTGTTGGTTACCTACTTTTGACAACGAACACACCCAGCAAATTGTATGTCTCTAGAACCAGGGGTTTACATAAATCGTTATCTTTTCGTTAAATGTATAATAATATACCAAAATAGATCTTGACCAGTACAAGGAAGAGAGAAATAAAAACTAAAACAAAATGGGTATTGATAGTTCAAAAGTGATCTAGGACAGAGCTCTCAATAAACGATTTACTGGGAGCAAAGGAAATGCTTGCTTTTAGGGTTCGGCACCCAAAGAAGAATATCAAGACCCTATTTCTTGTCTCCGTCCGCCCGTCAGTCGACGGGCTATTTCTTACAATCCGTAATAGTTAGCTGTTTTTTTGCGAATAATTGTTTTTTTTTTTGTGTATTTTTTTGCCGTTATATCAACCTGCAATAAAGATAGTTAAAAGTGGCCAGCTAAATCAATTTAATCTTCCGCTGGTCGTAGAGGCACGAAATAATACACAACAGTGTGTTCTTTAAAAAGAGTTGGTAACCACTAGAAATGATTTTTTGAAAATTCCAAGACTAAAGTTGTTGTGTGTACTGTTTTTTCTTGTGTCACTACAATTATATTCGTGCATGTTGTGACACCTTAAAGTGCTGTACATTTAACTTTGTTTCCATGTATTTAATGTTTAGATGTAAAAAATAATGTAACAGTTACTGGTTGTCCATAATTAAATAAATAAATAAAGGGGTAAAATAGGGGATTGAAGTTCACGCACGCGAAGCCGCGGGAGAAAGCTTGTTAATCATTTATTTAGTACTAGCTTCTGTCCGTGATTTCGTCCGCGTGGAATAGTTCCCGTTCTCGTGGGATTTCCGGGATGAAAACTATCCTAAGTCCTTTTTCGGGTCCCAGACTAAAATTATCTGTTCCGAATTTCATTCAAATCGATTCAGTGGTGTATGCGTGAAGAACAGACAGACAGAGTTACTTTTATGATATTAGTACGGATAAGTTAGTAAAATAAATGCGAAATTTTCGCCATTTTTTGTTCAACCGTAACATTAAATGATAGCCGTAATACGGAGCCCGTCATATACGAGCTCAACTCGCTCTTGGTCGATTTTTACACAAGTTTTTACTACTTCTTTTTATTTCACATCAAGATCTGTATGGGAATTTATAGCGAACCTCATTTTCTCTTATATCCCATAAACTATTTACATCCCATGAAATAAAACGTTGTCGGAGATATAAAAATAAATGTCGCTTCGCTAGGTTAATATATTTCTATTTAGAGAACTAAAAATTGTTATAAAAAAATATTGATTTGCTGAGTTTAAAATATAATAATTCCCTGAATTATGAGTAAATAAATAAATCTATACCTATGTTATAAAACTGAAGAACAGATTTGTATTTTATGATTGATTGAAAAAACTATTAAGTACTAGCTTCTGCCCGCGGCTTCGCTCGCGTTAGAAAGAGACAAAAAGTAGCCTATGTTACTCTCCATCCCTTCAACTATCTCCACTTAAAAAATCACGTCAATCCGTCGCTCCGTTTTGCCGTGAAAGAAAGACAAACAGACAGACAGACAGACAGACACAAATGTTGAAATGATAAATGAATGATATTGGCTATTTAAAATCAAGCTAATAAAACAGGAGTCATATTTTTCTATAAGTACAATCTTTGAGATGATTTTTAAAAGGTTAACCAAGGAGTGTATTTTTATGTAAGAAATTCACTAGCCTTCATTTACGATAATAACCCAAAGTGTAAAGACGATTAGACTTCACTGTTGTTACACGACGCTTTTAACATTCAATGTAACTCAGATAGGCTCGTATCATTTTAAGAGATAAGTGCTGGAGACAGATAAACCGCATGGCAATTTTTTTTTTAAAATTTTAACAATATCGTTTGACACATTTTAAATTTATATTATTATAAATATCAACCGCGGTTTCGCCCGCGTGAATATCAAACTCTCATCCACCATTTTACACTTTTAGCGGTCGTATTCTTAAAAACTCTTGGTTAACCACGCTTCTTAAATCTTCCTCTTTCTTGGAAGAATATTCACAAAGACCGCAGCCTCCAAAAGCATTAACAAATTATTATATTATACTCATGTATTTGTTATAAGAAACTCAGAATATTGACGTAATATTTTTCTTTTTATTTATTTTTTTATAAACGTGTGAGTGCCATGTGTATTTGACACAAGGCACACATACGTACACACAGCATTAAGATTTTTGTACTACACTTTGTAAGTAAAATTCGTAACGATCAATAAAAGTAAAACTAATGGAAAATGCTTGAATCATAAAGACAAAAACACAAGGTCATGCGAAACAAAACCGTTTAAAATAATAGAACAAAAAGAAAAGCAATTTCGTTAAAATTTCTATAATTTCAGCGCGGAATTCAGCGTTGTCTGCCTTCAAAGCTTCCCGCTTGAATCGCTTCATACAGCGGATTAATTTCTAGCGAGCGACCCATCTTCCGCATTGAAACAAATGAACAGGATTATTCATTGTATCCTTGTTTTAAATGCGGTCATTTCTGGACTTTGTAATATAGAATATTCTGGTAGAATAATATGGAGCTGCACAGAATAGAGTTTTGTTGGAAATGCGAAATTCTGGTCCTATTCAGCGGAAATATTCAAATCAAATACGAAATTCACGGGGATTTTGTATACGAATTCTTGTGCAAACCCTGCAAGTTCAAATAAAAGCTGAAAATGTAGCTGGTTTAGGAAGCGGTTGCTTCTTTCGTGCTTCTGACTTTTTTAAATTGCAGATTGGTAGAACATATTGGATGACTTTTAACTTACTACATAAATTTTAAGAAGAGTACTTAAGTTAGATTCATTTAAACGTAGAACTGGAACGCTTAGTACGACAACGATTTATCGCTACGATTGACTGCGTAATTCGTTTGAGCAGTTTCATCGAAGTTGTGGATGAAAACCGACGCAGATATTGTGACACTCTATGGGCGCTCGAGAAACTGCACAGACCAACTCCACACTCAGATTGATCGTCACGATAAATCGTTGTCGTATGCCAGACCCTGAAATGTGCATAATAAATATGTTGTTTCATAAATTATTATATTTTTTTTAGGTTTACTTATTGTATTTTTAAGGAAACAAATAAATACTTACTCTTATTGAGTGGGTTGGTACGTGTCGCGCTATTGTGCCAGGACCGCGGTGGCCCCAAAGGAAACAAATAATAATAATTGATTAATTGATAAAAATGTGTGCGAAGTGAATTAAAAGTCAACCTGAATTTGTTTTTATAAAATAAATCCATTGATATTATACACATAATTGTAAACTGTCTAACTGACTGACTAGGTGATATTATATAAAAGCACAGCCTAAACCGCTGGTCATAGAAACAAGGAGAGTGAAACTTGGAGGGTGTCTTCCAAGATAGAATTTTTGAAAATTTGACCCCTAAAAGGATTAAATAGTAAGTAGATGGAAGTTCAATATATTGGGCAAAAACAAGTCATTATTAATAAGTGTACGTCACTTTGATTCTACCTTTCAAGAGTTACAGTGGTTGAAAACAGTGACAGTAAATCTAACTTCTCTTTGTCCTTTCTTCTCCCATTTACATAACACTTAGGCACACATTATTACACACATGTACAAACAGTTTTGTAACTAATAGATTACTATTAGCTGTGGAGTGCATAATACAAGATGTTGCCAAAATTGATATTGCGAGCAACGACGAACATAATAACTGTAGGTTTTTATTATTATGGCTTTTATTTACATAATACCTGCTTGTGGGCTCGACTCGATACACAGATTGGAATATGTGGGTATTGTTTGGTTGGTGTAGTAGGTTTTATAATGGTTTTATATGCTTGAAAAGTATTTTTAATAAGGTTTTTTATAAGCTGTTTCATATAGTTATCCTCTGTATTATCTTAAGTAATGAAAAATTTCAACTCAGGGCCAGCATTTCATAATTATTAAGAACGAATAAAAAAGCTGGACAGTTTGTGTGTATAGATAAGTTTTAATGTGCTAAGCTCAGAAAGTACTGGTTTTAATTGCTATATTATTTGAGTGGGCCCGTTTATTGAAGAAGACCGGAATACCCACCTCGAAATATAAAACAAAGAACCAAAGTCTTGATTAAAACCACGGCGGATAGTTAATTGAAAATAAATATTCTGGGACATCTCACACACGGTCATCTGAACCCAAACTAAGAAGAGCCTGTATTGACAGACACTATAGAGACAACTTTATTTAATTTTTATTATTTGTTGTTTTAGTGACAATAAACACACATTCTATAGTATAGTAAAACTTTCTGTCTCCAGAACATAAGATAAGTACAACAAATCAGATACGCATTTGGCTTAACTTACAATTACATAAATACTATTAATGTTAAAATAAACTTATCCAGAAGTTTGTTTGAACGCGTTCTTTTCGGACTGAAAGAATATTTTTGTGTTCGGTATTTTATTGTATTGCTCATTTATCGAGAACGACTAAAGGCTATATACCCATAATACATCACGCTGCGACCAGTGATCTTGAGATTAGAGCAAAAATACACACTTCATTACAATGCCACTTTTCAGCTACAGTATACAGTAGCATCAGCTTTGCCTGTTATTACATAAAAAAATAAGTAAAATAAAACGTCTATTTAAGTTTTTTTTTTATCTCAGTCTAAGATTTACACTGGACACGTTTTTCCATTATCCATTCACACAGAACGTACTTCACAAAGAACAAATACTGTTGAATTGAGACCGCGGTCTCTAAAGTGAAGTGTACGCCTGCAGCCAGATGAACTGACACCGACCACCTGAGCAGAAATGGTAGGAAAGGAAAAAACGAGCTCTTTATGTAAATATTCTTAGGTAATGAATGATTTTAGATATCTTTGCGTGTAGAAAAAAAGTTTATAAAATTTAAAATGTCTTTTATTAGCCCCTTGTCTGTGGAGCGCGCTCAATGAGCTCGGTTGTTTTGCAAAAACCCGCGCATAGCTGATATTTTTTTTTAAATCTTGTCTTTTCTCTACCATAAAATATACTATAAACCTTCTTCTTGAACCCTAAAAAGAATGTACAAGACAAACTCACAAACACAGCCCAAAAACAGATCTTAAAAAACCTAAAAAGGGAACCACAACCACCAACCTAACAATTACACGAATATACTAACTCGATTACTCGTATTATTACCACAGTCGGGCAATCAGTACTACAATACTATATTAAGCCATCCACCAAATCTGTACAACTTTATCAAGTAATGTAATTATCTGAAAAACACTCTTTCCCCTTTCTTTTTGCCTGTACGTTTCTTTTTCGCAAATGTTTTCGTACTAAAATATTGGTTGCGAAAAGAAATATTTACTCTAGTTTGTGGAGCGTATGAAAATGTAATTTTTACAAGAATAATAAAGTGGTATGAAGTCTGTTTTGTTGTTTTTAAGAGAAAGCTTTTAATTATTTATTTTTTTGTACGTTAGACGGGCCTGTTCGTCTAGTGGTTAGTGACCCTGATTGATAAGCCGGAGGGTTCGATTCCCACCCAGGACAAACTTTGTGTGTTAAGCATGACTGTTTGTTCTGTGCCTGATTATAATTTATTTTCAATATGTATGTATTTATAAATTATATGTGTATGCATATATCAAGTGTCTGGTTACCTTAACCTCTGCTCTTGCTAGGGGTCAGATAGTCGCGTGTGTCTTGCCACCAAAAGAAAGATTTATTATTCAAATGAAATAACAAATACTTTGTCTGTAGAAAAGTATCTAGTTAGTCAGATTTTGTGAAATTGCATTATCTAGTTCTTTTCTAAGACTTTCTTTTGAGGTAAATTATTTAAATTGTCTTTCAATTTGTGTGCCAATTCATTCTAAATCAATTATTATTACGCTACTATTGTATTTCGAGAAATATTTAAACTAAAACAAAAAAGAATTGGTTACTTATAACTTTCGAATCTTTTTATATGAAATAAAAATGATTATGTTGTTTATAAATTAGTATATTTTAGTTTTAAGCTTTATTTTTGTGTTATAAGCGCAAACAAAAGTACATTTTCTTAATGTAGACCATAATCACCTGGGTGAACAAAATTTCTTTTACTTTAAGTAATTATCTCCCCTATTACATCAAGTGAAATCACCCAAGTGAATTGAAGATACAGTAGAGCTGTTACTTTATTCACTTGAGTGATATCACTCAAGTGAAAACACAGAATTCACGGATTTAAAAGGGTTTGCATTTTTAAGTGGTTTAGATCCCATTTACATTAATAAAGTAGAAATCATGTGAAGAGATATCTTGGTACTTCGGACCCTCGTTGAAAGTAATAAGGGTCCGTAATTGGGGTTCCTCCTTCGTATATTTTTTCTCGAAAAAATGTAAAGTCGTTATGCGCATAAATGGACGATACAGATGGTTTAATGTTTTGGATATGAAAATGAATTGTAAAATTTAATTTAATGGATCGTTTAAAATGATAGGCGTAGGAAACAAAGATTTTACGAGTTCGTTAACTGAAGAAATATTTGTTATAGGAACTTAAATATAGACTGCCATTTTCAATGGTTTTAAAAATTTAGTCTAGTTTCCGAGAAAAGGTGAAGATTTTTTAAAATGTTATACGTGTTCTCGATGTGCCGAAAAATTCGTTATCATTTATTTAAAAAAATACTATCCAGATGCGAAATAAATATTGATAAATACCATAGACAACGAGTGTTGTTATACAAAAGCTTCTGAACTTTTCTAGTTGAGGCGAGTGAAACTGCCGATGTCATTTTATTTTAGTGTTTCATTTAAAAATAAGATAGTAACTTATTTATTTACTAGAGTGTAAAAAAATTGATTATAGCAACTGTAAAAATAATCAACCAATAAAAAAAAAGCTTTGTCTGTAAACTATTTCAGACTTGAAATAAAAAGAAAAACAATAAAATATAATAATTTACAGTTGCTTGCACAACACTAACGAAGTTATCAATGATAGTTCTTTTTTTCCACGAGAATAAAATATATTATCACTCCGAACAGATTTCTTTGAGCACCCTACAAGAGTTACTAAACTGGAAATACTTCAAATACTTATGAGAGAGTCCTTTTTTCTAAGATTTTCCCTGAATTAAACAAAAAGGTTTTCTTCGGTAGAAAACAGAGGTTTTCACGCTCAGTTAAAATGGTACGTGAATCAGCAAATACAGCGAGTTTGCTTAATAAATAGGTAGACGTGCAATGAGCTGGAATATTTAGGAAGAAAGCCTACCTACTAAAGTACTGAGCTTCAATGTATGGAATGGATGTTTGTTACTCTTTCATCTTTCGACGGGCCTGTTAGTCTAGTGTTCAGTGACCCTGACTGCTAAGAAAGAGGTCGTGGGTTCGATTCCCACCCAGGACAAACTTTGTGTGATGAGCATAAATTGTTTGTTCTGTGTCTTTTATATGTATGTATTTAAAAATTATATAAGTATGTATTATCAGTTATCTGATTACTATAACACAAGCTCCGCTTAGCTTGGGATCAGATGGCCGTGTGTAAGATGTCCCAGGATATTTATTAATGAATTTATCTTTCATGTAAAAAACGCTTAATGTAATTTGATGAAAAAAGGAGAGTCTGCTAACATCAAGCTACACACTGGAGCATATCTGAAACAAAACTTAATGCCATTTCTATGGTATTGTTGTCTTACAAAACCAACATAAATGTGATATAACTATAGTTATGATAAGAGTAACTACTTAACTTTTCGACGACCAAGTGACAATCCCACCACACTATTCCCAACCACTGCAACTACTGAAAGCCAGAATCAACAGTGGAGTCCGCCAGAAAAGCGCCGAGCAATGAAGCTCGACGAGTCCCGGAGAAACGATTCAACTATCTTGGATCCCGCAACGAAATTAATCAGAAAAGAACAGCGGAGGAGTAAGAAAAATATATTTTTTCCACTTCCCTCCATAACAAGCAGGAGACAGAACAGAACTAGGCCGATAGACACAAAGGGGCAATTACAACTAGGAGAAGCCCAGATTGCCTAGCACCACGGAATATGATCTGTTAAAAATTAATGGGTCCTAAATTGTTAGCTGTTACGATTAAATCGTAACGACCAAGTGACAGTCGGCTGTCGGGCTGCTATTGTCTTTCTATTGTGTCTTGAATCACGTGTGTCCGAAAGTTTGAAGAAAACCTACTGAGAAGAAATCTGAAAGCACCTTAACTATTATTGTACATGAAAAACTGAGGAAAACATGTTTTCTACTAAAATTCTAGTGTTTCAGGCTATATAAGTTTACAGTTTATTCATTCGCAGACACGTTTTACTGCTGTTTTATTTTATAGACGCTATGAATACTACTTTGATAGCAGTTTTTGTTATTTAAATCAATTGATTTTATTTCTCGAATAGTTGCAAGCGCAGCAAGTCAATTAACCGACTTTTTTATATTAAAGGAATATAAATATAACTTAATACCGGAGCTCTAAAATGTCGGCTCAAATTGTTTTTAGTAAAGAGAGCATTCTATAATGTTAAAGAATTCTTAGATGAAATAATATCTGATTTAAAGTAAATGTTATTGTGTCTATTTACTATCTTTTCTATTTTGTAGACTCTAGATAATTATTGTTTTATAAATATTTGCATGCCATGTCAAGTGGCAAACATGTATTTAAGCGCATTGTAATTATTATCATCCTACATGCATGCACCTGCGTGTGTATGTATGTATCCACATGTTTATGGCAAATAAATGATTCTATTCTATTCTATTCTAAAGATCTAACAACATAACATAACAATAACTTTTTACGGTAGAAAAAATGAGTTGCCAGACTGGGTTTATTACAGGTTTATTTACTTTTATTTTTATTTTCCTCTATTGGCCAACCAACAATTGTTTACACTGATTGTAATTAAATTAAATAATACCATAATCAAGGTTAGTGTAACAATTTCTTACAGGTTAGCACCGCATGCCCCATAAACATTAATGTGTGACACAAACACTAAACTATATAAAAAAAAAGATCAAGGAGTTAAGACTTAAATTATAAGTTTAGATTTACAATTTTCACGTTTCGGACAGGATTTCTGACGATGTTTCCTTTAACGGATGTCTGTGATGTTTATATAAATTAAAAAATTACACTGTTATCCTGGATTTGAACTCAAAACCTCTTATATTGTTTATTGTGGCATACAGCGACCTGCGCGTACAGTACAATAACGCATTCAGGGTGCTTTTAGGGTTGCCTTGGCGCTGTAGCGCGTCAGGGATGTTCGCGGAGGCGTGCGTTGACGGGTTCGCTGCGATCATGCGAAAGCGATGCGCTTCCATGATGGCGCGCTTGCGCTCCTCCTCTAATGGCATCCTGAATGTGTTTACAGACCGGTGGGACACTCCCCTCTTACGAAGGTGGGTAAGTGTTCATACACGGTGTCCAAATAAATAACTGTTTATTATTGTAAATTAAATTTAATACTAACATTAGGCTAAGTTATACTACTACTAACAATATATGGATGTAATTCTGAAATAGAATATATATTTGATTTGATTTGATTTGTATTATACAACGTGTTGTTTTTGATATCCCCTAACTCTAGGGTTATATTATTTAAATAAAAATATCACAAAATCTCCAGGAATAGGTGGTTCAAAAATGCATAGTTTCGAAGATATAATCAATCATAATTAAATTAAAGGTTTCTAAATTTCATTGATAAATACGAGTAATTCATTTTTATTCAAACTTATTACTCTCACACACACTCGGAGTACTTTATATACAATGAAAGGCTTCAAGAATTAGAGATTATTAAAGACCTAGGAGTGGTGATCAAAATTCGTGCACCGTCTAGATACCCCAGAACCGCAATAACACCACTCTGCCCACCATTACGAAGGACTGTGCTGGGTGCGAACTCGCCAATCCCTAGGTTATGTAGGATTTTAAACAATTACAGCGATTTGATAGACATACACCAGGGTAGTTCCAGTGGATTTTGTCGAGTAATTGTGGCTAACCCAATTGTTAATTAATTGTTAGCATATAAAGTGTGTTATTAAAGGTAGTGTGCTCATTTATTTTATTATTTCGAACTGATTATTTTATTGTATTATTTTTTATGATTTAATTTTTTAATATTTTTCCAATTTTAATTTAATCAATTGTTAAATTATGATTTTTGTTTATTTCTTTTAGTTTAAATTTGTTATCGTTTTCTTTGCATGTGGTGTTAGCCTTTAAGAAATTGTTACACGAGCTTTATATGTATATCTCTAGTTTGTAAGAATGTTATGTGTAAACAATTGTTGGCTGACCTTAATAATAAATAAAAGAATAAATAAATAACCTAAAGATTTTGTAAATTTCATTGATAAATACGAGTACTTAATTCATTTTTATTCAAACTTATCATTTTTATTTAAGGGTAAGAAAACGCGACGTTGTGTAATATTGTCGAATAATTTTGTATGAAAAATGAAAATAAAAAAAAATATGGTTGAAAAATAATTCATATTATGCCAGTTAGCTCTTTGACATGGTGGCTGGAGTTATGGGATATCAAAGAAAACACATTGTATAAATATTTATGATGTCTGGATGAACAGAGACAGTGATCTGACTTTGTTTCGGTTTTTTTTCAAAAATGTAAGTACCTAGTTTATTCGAAATCCACCTAGTTTTCTTTCAACTCATCTTATTTGAACTAGTAAAGTTCAAATGAAAGAACTTGGTGCTGCGAGAATGTTAGAATAAAAAGTTGTTAAAACGAACCGTATGCCAAAAGATTATCGGAGCCACAGATTCAAAGAAAATTTACAGGAGGAAACCGCGTATATCTCTAGCACGGTGAACATTGGGTGATTTTCAAAGCTTGATGACTTTCCGTTTAATTACTAAGTTCCATTAAAATTGGCAAATCGGTTGATCAGATCGGAAGCAAATCGGATAGAACGACACGCACTCATAATTGTGTTTTTTTAATTACTTCTGTTTAGGAAAAATAAACGTATAGGACTATGGATAAACGACTGCGAAATTAAAATGACAAGCGACAAACTATGTAATTAAAAGAGTCATTATAGTATTTAAGATATTATAAATTGTCATACGCGGTCAACAAAAATGTTATTATTATTAATTATTTTTTATTTCTTGTAAGCAACAAGAAACATTACTTTTTTCACAACAATTGTGTCTGTTAATGTTAATATCGTATGTGAATAAATCAAGAAAGGTTATAAAAGGCCAAAGCAAAGGATTATTCTTGACATAATTAAACGAGTAAATAAAAAGACCCAAAACGAATACTGTCGTTGTCGACATAAAAAAACACTAACAAAAGATTTATTTCTGTCCCAATCTCATGAAATTGGGTGCAGAAGTTATTTTTTATTTACTGGCGTCCAAGCTTAAAGGATTTATTGTTAGAATGGTCGTTTTAAGACAAAATAGTTTTAAGTCAAGTCAAGGTCAAGGTGGACATGAACCCACAAAAGTTCATATCTAAAGATTATCTTGGACATCCTGTGCCTCGCAAAGTAGGTACTTATAGCCGTTCCGTGTTTGTTCCAGTTGTCATATGTAGAACTTTGTCAGTCGTTAGGGGTAGTAATAAGCGAAAAAGGATAACCAATCTAACCAAGAGGTAAGTACCGTGTCGCCCAGTTACCGGGTTGTAGAGGTCTGACATGCAGGCCAGACGCCGATCACCAAGGTAATTGGGAAAAGGCTAGGAAGAATAGGAGTTAAAAAGACTTACGATAAGTAAACGCTGGTGCGATGGTGGGCCCAACCAGTTGGTGGGCCCACCTAGACTCCTTTAAAGACCCCTCTAGAAGACTCTGGCTGCACCTGAAATTGAGAAATTGTAAATTTAATGAGAGTTTTATATTCAGAATTTGATGGAAAGAAAACCGTAAATAAGCTTCATTTATTTATTGTTTACTAGATGTCCCCCGCAGATTTTCCCGCGCAGAGAGTTTCATTTCACTTAATCACGTCAAACCGTTACTCCGTTTTGCCGTGAAAGACGGACAAACAGACAGACACACACACATACTTTCCCATTTATAATATTAGTATGTGCTGAGTTAAACATATGTAATGTTCTTGTAAATGTACATTTCAAGTAACTTGTATGAAGTTACATGCCTACTTTAATACATGACCAGTGCCATTCGTGTATAATTCAATTTTAACAACAAGCCGTCCCCGACTCAGTTGAGAAAACGCTAGGGAGATGATGAACTGTAAAATAAACCACATTTTGCATTTAAAACGAGTCGAAATGAACATGGTTCGCAAGACAGAAAAAACTAAAAAAATTCTTCGTTACGTGAGCATGAAATGTAAACGAACAACAGAATAACTAAATGATCTGAAACAAGCATTTTGCGACTGTGTATGTACACCAAATGTTTGGATCTTCGAGGACAGAATTAATGTTATAATCTAAATACTAACGGGCATAGTTGAAACTGCAATACTTATCAGAAAGTTGTCATAAAAGTAGTATAATTTTTTTATGTATTTTTTATGAATATTGTTTAAAGATCGTCGATCGGGTCAAAACATAGGCATTCTTTTATCATGCGTAAAGATATCACCTTTGTAGGATGAGCAATAAACTTTTATATCTATTAATATAACTGTATATATCATCTAAATCATCTACTGTTATGTGAATTAAATCTAAACAGACTACGTCGCAGGGAATAGCTAATTTATATTATATAGATCAGTATTTATTTAACAGAAAACTGAGAAAGTGACCTCTTCTTATTTTCCTCTAATACTGTTACCTAAAACCTGTCATTATAGACTTTCTTCGGGCAAAATGAATTATTGAGTTTTTCTATCACGAATAATCACGATGTTTATTACCACCACGTGCCTCGAAAAGCACGTGAAGCACTTGGCCTAGTTTTCATGCGTAGATTTTTAACATTTCATTTTCATTTTCAATTCAAAGTCAAGTTAAAGTCAAATCATACTTTATTTTCATTAGTCCAAAAAGGCGTTTTGGAACGTAAAACAACAGTAAATTGATATAGTTTCTTAGGCAAGAATTGAAGGGTTAATGAGATAATCATTAGAACACCATGGCAGCATGGATCGCGGCACCACCAAAATAGGCAAAACGACTAAAAAATGAATGACTTCGTCAGTTTGATCATCAAAAGCTTTTGGACACGTATTTTTTTTTTCATTTTTCAGTGCGTGAAAGTTTGCGTGATGTCACAAGCTCCCATTCTTTTTTCCTGATTCTCCCGAACTTTGATACTTTTATCTTTGTATTTTTTTATTAATTTATTAAAACAAAATATAATTGTGTTCAGTATTTTTGGATGGTCTGATGGACGGACTAAATAGAATGCTATTTTTTTTATTTAGTCGGCATCCCTATTTATGTGTAAGTTATTTCTCTAGGCCACACTTGTTGCTAGCCACTAAGTTGTTGCCGGCGACCAAATCACCAGCTAGTGGGGCAATCAGCAAAATGTATAAAGTTCTATGGTCATCATTAGGATAACAATTTCGGTACCAAGAATGCCGCTTTCTCTCTTTTATAACGTACGTATAACAAAGGAACTTTTCGATGCCCACTTTTAACTGACAACCCTAGTGTTTGTTTTGGTGTTTCTCGCTTGATATCTCAAAACACCACGGTGGCAGGACAAAGCGGCGGAACCTAGTGTTATAGAAATATGGCCTTTAAATGAAACCCATATCTGGTTATATAAGTGTCACTGTCCACGGAGCATAGCTGCATAGGCTTTATTTTACGCTTAGTGTACACCTCCTTGCAGCTGACATACAAAACTCTGTCGACAAAGCGTAAACGTCTAACTTCAGGTTTGTATGGAAACTGTACACCAAGTCTATAATGATGCATTTCTTTGCAGCTAAATTCCGTGGACAATGACACTAACGCGTCTTGGCTGACTCAGGCTGATATTAATGACGATGAAAACTAAGAAACAACTTTAATTTTGTTTCAAAGTAAACTTAGAACAAAAGATACCAGAATAAACTTGCCAATTTAGATGAGAACAAGACGTTTAGACACGTCTAAAAATACAGTTCTTTTTTACTTTTATTATTCTAAAACAAGACGAACAGCGAAGAAGACAATTCTGCAAACTTTTACGAACGTTCGCATGAGTAAACTTTTTGTCAATCTGGCAAAAATTAAGGTTGACATTGGGTATATTTTATGAAACGTTAAACTTATTAGAAGTTACAGATAAAACCGTAAAATAAGTTTGACGTCTGACAGTTTTTATATCATTATGGAAAAACTGCCAAAAATAAAAAAAGACTTATTTGTTACGAAAGCTAGAAAAAAACCGTGCTAAATTGCCTGCACATTAGGTTATGAACCCGACTTTGTTTTATTTAGATAAATATAATAAAAGGGTTCATAGTTATGTTATGAAGAAATTAAAACTAAATCACCTCGCTGGGATATTTACTATCATAATTATTATAATTCCTGTCGGGCTTGCCCTATTTTTATAACCCACAAAGGGCAAGAAAGAAATTGACTCACAGCGACGGATGTGTTGGCCAATACGTATCTAGATGCATTTGGCAGTATCCGTTTTCCATCACACGGCCAAGTGTGCCAAAATCCACACAGAATTGAATATCCTCAGATTCACCTGGCACCTAGAGCACCCTACTAGTTTCGCTTTATTTCTTTTGTCGTCTATCTCAGTTTCCGCAGGCTGTGGCAACTGGCAGCCAGCCAGCCAAATGTTACAACTCAAGTTGTAAGCTACAGCGAATTAAGCTAAGCTAATTATGAACAGCGCCATCTGTCGGTGGTCAAAAGTACTTTTTTTAAAGAAAAGTTAACTGATATTTTGTTAAAGTTTTGGCTCCGTTTTGCGGTTGTGCTTTTTAGGATATCTGGGTGGTTTGTGTTTGAGTAGTGGGCGTTGTGAAAGTTTTTGTCGATGTTATTGATTTATTTTTGCAATCTATTCCAAGCCTCCAAAAGCTGAATAGACGCGGAGTGCTAAACGAATGCGTACGCGCTATCGAAAAAAGCGTTGTTTTCTTTGGACATTAGCTGAATAAATGTGCGTAGTCTTAACGCTATAAATAAGGCTTTTTCAATTCTTTTAATTCTGAAAAGCTCATTTTTCCCCACTTTTACGCTTAATGTGGCTGAATATGTGGCTTATACGTGAGGGCCAGTAATTGGCTTTATGTTTCATACATCATTTTTCTATACCTAATATTCAATAGCTGTTGGCCCTCCATAAATATAAATAAAATAAAATTAGCATATGACTAAATAAATGTGACCAAAAACGTTTAGCGAAACACAAAAGGATCTGAATAAGTATTCGAAGGCCCTAAAGAGTTATCTATTAAACCTAAAAATCTGAATCAAATTCTCCTAACCGCTTAATTGTCCCAACTTGAGTATCCAGATTCATTTTATAGTTAATATTATCTTATTATATTAGTTTGCGTGTAAATTATACGGAGAGCTAAAATGGCGGCTGGCCTACATTTGGCATTACATTTTTTTGTTTCAATTTAACTATTGTTTTTAAGTCGTGACATCGCGAATAAGTTTTGTTTGAAGGCTAAAATTAATATGTTTTAATTGAGAAAGTATGTGACGTAGACTATGTAATGGATTTGGGTCGAATGTCGTCATCTTCCTAACTCTATTATTATTCTTCTCCATATAAAACTACCTTTTGGAATGGGCGACTAAAATCAACAATTTTTTTTTCTCAATGTTATTGACGTTCCAAAGTGCCTTCATAAACAGAGAAATAAACATTTTGACTTTTATGACTTTTAAAAGGCTTTGATTCTTTTATAAAGTTTAAACATTCATAACGAATCATGTAAAAAGTACCATTCAAATCCAACTAATGGCCCTATAAATTATCCCTTTTATAAAAACAAAAAATCTTTACAGCTTTATTATATTATAATTATCAGTGTATAGATAAGAACCCTACCCTAATGAGTATCCATTATTAATCGCAATAAACGAAGTACGATGTTATTTTGTAATACTAACATAATTAGTTTTGTTAATTGAGTATCAAATTACATATTTTATGATATTGTAATGAGTTGTTGGATCTCAAAACTTATTTAGTAGATTCGTTTTAATTTAGTTATTAAATTTTATTTAAACTGTGAATTTTAGTAATGGAATTTTATTAAGTTCATTTCAATACACAGTGTAAATGTTTATTTGAAAATAGTAGGTTATCGTTTCGCTTCTATAGTTCATTGCGTTTTGTCAAAATTAAATATCAGGATATCATATACAATTTTTTTTCAAGAAATATTGCAATAAGACTGTTACTTCCAAAGATACGAGAAATATAAATAGGTAATGTCGTGGAAAAATACAAATATGATTGGTTTTCTAAGAGTACATTTTCTTTGTCCGGCTGAGAACTTTTTAATTTACCCTCACAAGTTCTTTTAAATAAACAAATAAGCAAATACGTTTCTTTGCAAAAAAGTTAGACCAGAGAAGTATTTCAAAATGAACAATTAAAGAAAACAAGAAAACTTAGATTTAAAACCACTTAAACATATTATTTGGAACAAACAAACAAAATTTTACATACATAATACATTTTTTCTCCAAAACTACACACATAAATTATACATAAGTTCTTCAAAACTACACATACCAACCACAACTACCATTGAAAATTGACCGCAAAAACTTCAAAAAATCTATAAGAAACAATGGAAAAGTTTTTCTACAAGTGCATGTAGACTACATGGTTGGCAGGTTTCCAGACACGACTTGGAAGTCGTGTATGACCTTTTGTAAGCTTATTGTGCGGCTTAGAGAAAAATAAATGCTCCATTTATTAGAGCATTAGAAAAGGTAATGGTTAGACGCGGAAAGTGTGGCCAATTTTGTGTTGGCGTCGTGGTTAAATGGTGCTATGTCTAAGTATATTCAAATGTTAGTAAATTCTCTGTTATATTCCCATATATTGTGATTGAACCCAGGTAAGTACCATATGGCATTTTCGATTCTTATCATTCGTTTCATTTATTCAAATTTTGGTAATTTTTTTCGAGATTATCTCTGGACCAATTGTACGGTCGCGGTCTGAAAAGGTTTACCAATTTTGAAATTACATTCTATATCACACTTTTTTCATTAAAATCTAAAATGCCATATCATGTTACTTGCTACCTTTTAGAAGTTATTATGCAAAATGACACAACGAGGAATAACAAATACGTTACTAAGCAACGGCTTAGGCTTAGCCATGTTTCGTCTCTATCGTGCACTTGACGTTTGGCAGTTGTGTAACAGTGATAGGTATAGTGCCAAAGTCAGTGCTTAGTAACGCCTATTTATCTCGCCATAAGTGATGATAAAACTCTTTTCTTAATTTGTTGAATTGACATTTGTCAAAAAACATCGTTTGAACGTCGTTTAGACAAGAGTAAAATTTTACGAAATATTTTTATTTATATCGAAATAAAATGGCAAGTTTAACCCTGGAGCAAGGGACAATCTTTGAAAATGGACATAGTTTTATATCATTAGTGCCTTATTACGAAAATTCATTATAACTATTGTGATTTACTGTGAGGATTGAATAAGACGTCACGGCGAAGAAGACCAAATAATAGATCATGGAAATGATTCAGGAAGAAGTGATGCTGCCTACTACGTAGTTTATCTTGCAACAGGATTCCCTCACATTAATTACGTTCAAGATAATGCACGGATACACCCAGCTTGTGCTACTATGGCGTGGTTCATTCTGCACAGTGAAATTATTCGTCTCATTCAATGGCCCGTTCGGTCTGCTGATTTAAACTCAATAAAAAAAAATATGAGGGGTTTTGGTTTAGCGCTGGTATTGACAAAATGAAAAAAATCCTCATAGATCACGCTGTGCTCGAGTGATACCTGAAAATGATACAAGAAATACTGATCTATGCACGTGTCTTGTTGCATCTATGCACTTGTCGTAACTGCGGAGTAATATTATACTAGATATTCAATAAAGATTTTTTAAGATTTGATTTATTATTTCCTTATATTCTTATTTAAAAAAACTAAATTAGTCGTAGCTGTGGATCCGGACTAGTCCAAACTACTATTATAATTACAAAAGTAACTATCTGTCTGTCTCGCTTACGTGTCAAAACTACCGAAACGATTTAAATGAAATTTGGTACAGAGATAGTCTATAGCCTATCCCAAGGGAATGGGAACTACGCGGGTAAAACCGCCGGGGACAATTAGTATTTAATAAAGATTTTGTTCAGTGTTATTTTTATTATTTCTTTATATTCTTATTCAAAAAACTAAATTAGTCATAGCTGCGGAGAGATGTTATACCAGATATTGAATTAAGATTTTTTATTATTATTTCTTCTTTTATTTATTATTTCTTATTCTTTTTTTTTTTTTTTTTATTACAATGGGCTTGCTCTTGGTCCCAGACTAGCCCGAGGGAATAGACGGAGCCTACGAAATATTCTTATAAAAAAATATTTGTTTTTCAAAGTAGGTTTTCTGTATATCAAACCTTTTTAGTAGTTAGTCCATCATTGCATCACCTAAAGCAATTGATTGCCATATCATTAGAAAAAAAATCTATGATCAATCAAATTATCTTGAAATAGACATTTAGAACTTGTGGCCTGAATGTGTGCATGCAATTGTGATCCTTATGGTGGTAACAACTTTCAGACCGCGACCGTACATAATAATATAGTACACACACACACACACACACACACACACACACACACACACAGTAAATTGCTTTCAGTCTGTTCCGTGTCTGGATGTAATTTGATTAAAATACGTATGTATTTATAAAATACTATCTGTCCCCCGCGGTTTCACCCGCGTTATGTCCGATTTTTGGTTATCTACTAAAAAAAGAAGAAAGTGTTCTATGTCCGTCTCCTAGTCCTAAGCTACCTCCCCACCAATTTTCAGCCAAATCGGTTCTGCCGTTCTTGAGTTATAAAAGTGTAACTAACACGACTTTCTTTTGTATATATATGTAGATATTCAGAAACTAATCTAGTCTACTTTAATTCTGAAAAAAAAAGTAAACAAACGCTATAAACGTAATATTTTTCCTCGCGCCGCCGTTCTCTTTAATGGCTATCTCAAGTTAGTGTATGCCTTACGCAATCCTTCTTTATTCTGTAAGCAAAGCTTCGCTCCCGTCTTTGTTTGTAAATCCCCTAATCTCGCTAACTTCTTCCATAGTTCTAAAGATTATTCCAAAACAAAACAGAAAAGTTACGACTTTTAATAGAGTTATAATTAA
Organism: Athetis lepigone; assembly: GCA_033675125.1. Lineage (NCBI taxonomy): Eukaryota > Metazoa > Arthropoda > Insecta > Lepidoptera > Noctuidae > Athetis > Athetis lepigone. The sequence continues at coordinate 3,155,378 of CM066225.1, read as the reverse complement.
AACGCCACATTATTTTTGTCCTTATCAACAAAATACACGAAGTTTTGGAATCCCGAGTGACATATTTTTTAAGATAATGTAGAAGCTTTTATTATGAGTTTTATTCGGTTATTTTTTTAATTTTTAGGTATCGCGCGTATGTCTGCCTTAGTTATGTCTGTTGTGATGTTTAAAGTGGCCAGGTGGTTAAAGTGTTAGTGGTTAAAGTGCCCAGGTGATTCTCACCCAGGACAAGCCTTTTGTGATGCGCGTGATTGTTTGTTCAGTGTCTGAAAGTTATTTATTTATAAAGATTTTGTTTGGGTTTATAAATTAAATCCATACTAATATTATAAATGGGAAAGTGTGTCTGTCTGTCTGTTTGTCTTTCTTTCACGGCAAAACGGAGCAACGGATTGATGTGATTTTTTAAGTGGAGATAGTTGAAGGGATGGTGAGTAACATAGGCTACTTTTTGTCTCTTTCTAACGCGAGCGAAGCCGCGGGCAGAAGCTAGTAAGTACATATATAGGTTTCCTGGTTACCATAACACAAGCTCTGCCCATTTTTGTTTCAGGTGGCCGTGTATGAGTTATCCCAAGAAGTTTATTTATTATAAAATAAAATAAGAAAGATCTGGTTACCGATTCGTAACCGGTCAAATAACAATGTGGCTTGTTTATTGGTAAGTTCGATGTGCTGATGGTCTCGGTTTCCATTCATAGAACCTAGTTATAGATAGGTAGTATGAAATCAAGCCCGACGAAAAGTCATATAAACCAGAATGTCGTAGATCAAATGAAATAATGGTGCTAATTCCTTGTACATAAACTTAACTTTAGTTAAGTTAAGTGCACCTTTCTTTTTCCATTTCTTAAAGAAAAGGACAGAAGATACATTTAAGTTTAATCCTGTCAATTTAAACAGCGCCAGAAGTAAATCGACGTATTTTTAGTCGCCATGTTTTTAATCGCGTCTTAATTATCTATGGAGTGTCTAAAGACAGGACTCAACTAATATTTTATCTTCTGTCCTTTTTTTAATGAAATGGAAAGATAAAGATGCACTTAACTTAAATTTAGGTTAGTTTGTGAATAAGAGAATCGGCACCAATGTCACTTCATTCACTGATATGCAACTGGAACAGTTTTTTTTTTAACTTCAGTGTTGATAGTCGTTTACTATTATCATCACTCAAATCCCCAATAGTCAATTTTTTATCATAAAAGATAAAGAAATTTCAAAATTAAAGCAGCCTTACCCCCAAAATATACTTAACCGTCAGAACCAACACCACAACACCAAAATATTCCGAGAAACCTTAAGTTTTCATAAACTTTCTGTCCATATTTTAGACCCTCAATGAAATGAACCGACAGAGTATAAACTCGAGAACATAACAGATGTTTAGGGAATAAATAAATCACTTGTAAAGGGGCCTTACCGTGTTTTGTTCCTGATTTAATATCGAAGAAAGTTCAGTTATTAAATTGTTATGAAAACCAAGATTTGTAAGGCCAGTAGATTGCGGGAGTGAATCATTTTTGATAAATATTCATAGGGATGATTCATGTACAATTTATATTTTTTTTTCTCTGGGGTGAGATTTCATGAGAGGTAATTTAAAACACTGAAACATTTTGCCGCAATTTATGTGTCCGTTAGTATATTTCGATAACAAAAAAGTATTATATTTTTTAGATGGATAAACCTTTTGTCCGAAGCACTCTCTTATCCTACAAACGAGAAATCAAAAACTAAGAATTTTAATGATGAAATAGATAGAATTTATTTAACAATTTGGTAAAAATTACACTTTTTCACGCCATGATTTAGATTTTTATAAGCAAACGAGGTTTTCAGGTGACTACTCTGAAAAACATCCAAAACAATACAGAGATTTAATTTTAAGATAATCTCTGTTATCTAAATATAAATGGCATGTCATTAATTTCAATCGCATTTAAAAGGATGCTGCAACTAGCAGTCGAATAATGAAGTATAAACGGACTTCGTCATATTTCATTAATGAAGACAAAAAAGTTTGCGCTCTGTGGGTACAACTTCCCAAATATAGAACTAAGTAAATGGGAAATAAATTATATTATGTTTTGACGGGCCAGTTGGTCTAGTGCTAAGTGCCCCTGTCTGCAAAACTAAAAGTTGTAGGTCCGATTTATGTCTGATATGTTTCTGTTAAAACAATAATAATACGACAGTTGCAATGTGGTTTCTTTAATGAACAAAATATGAACGGATACCACCCTTTCTTGGTCGATATTCCTCGAATCCGCACGCAGCGTTTTTCGAAATCCTGTATTATGCGCACCGCAAAAGAATGGAATTACCTGCCGGCGTCTGTGTTTCCAAAAGCATATAGCCTGGATTCAAGAGACGAGTGCATAGGCATCTTTTGGGTGTGCTCGCTCCACCGTAGGCCCCGTCTATGCCCTCGGACTAGTCTGGGACCAAGAGCAAGCTTATAAGTTATATAAAAAAAGAAGAGATTTTTACGAATTCAACTCGTAACTAGGTAAAATAAGAGATACAGTATGAATAAAAATAGGTAGGCGGAGCCGCAGCAATAAATAATTTACGTTTAAGACTGGTTTCATGGCAATTTAGAATACATAAATTAACATTAATGTTTAAAATGTTCTTTGATTTTGGCACTATCTTTTCATTAAGTTTACATTAAGTAGGCATGGAATTTCTCAATACTAGCCTGGAATTTAGAATATTGTGATGTCATACTCCTTGTGCCTTAGGAAGCTGGGAAAAGCCGTCGATTCTACACCTCACCTATAGGTAAGTGTAGTGGCTATAGCCACTAGAGTTGGATTGCCTTTCCATTGGATTACTAGAGTGGGGCAAAGTGCATGTATAAACACTACAATAATTATTTGCTGCGTATTACTCAATATAAATTAGCCATCGAGTTTATTATTAGAACTAGATTATAATTATTACCCAATCAAAACAAATACAGTATTGTCTCTCTTGTTTTATAGCAGTTGAAACTACTGCAAACAAACACAAATGTTGTTGGCGTTAAACGTACAACTAATATAATATTCTGACTTTAAAATTATAAACACACAACAACAAACAAAAACAGAATCTAAAAACAGTAACTAGAACTAATGCTAATTAGTTTAGGGACTAAATTTAGTCACTAGCCGAGACTCCGGATCGTTTACACCAGCGAAATTTCTCGCCTTAAAAAGGGTATTATCGAAAACAGATAAAATTTTACTGGTAGTGAAAATCGTATGGTTGCTTATCGAAAGCTGAGAAACGTCTAGTCTTTAGGGTTTTAGCACCCTTTGTCCATGATTATTAAGTACAAATCATTTTTGTAAATAATGTTGATTATTTTCAAAAATTATTTGTATTAGATTACTATAAAAATGCCACATACTGGGTAGTCTACTAGAGTTTGAAAGTTTGATATCCAAATAATTTCGTTCTATACCTACAAACACAGAATCTATACATAACACGCTGTATTTCTTTTGACAGTCAATTCTTTTATTGTTTGTGGTGACCCCTTGAGAAGCAGTAACTATACCCATACGACTAAACTGTGCGCTTTGCGCTGTGATTTTTTTAAACACTTTTATTGCGCCGTTGTAATAAAGATGTGAAAAAATGACATAATCGCTATAATGTCGGCTAAAAAAGCTGTAAAGGTCACAAAAATCTTTTTTTAACAAATATCTCGCGTCATATTCTCGCTCGGAGGTCAATAGAGTTCATTATAAAATTGTTTGTTATGAAACTATCTTCAAAAAATGGCCACTGCATTTTTTAGTAAATTTAACCGTTTTTGATGAAGAGCTCACTATATTTTTTCTGCAGATTGGGGTTTAAAATGTCTAGAATGACATGACTACTAAACGAACGAGGCGAACACAAGTAAGGGGTCGCATTCCAGCAAAGATAAGTCGCACAGATTGTATTGTTAATGTGCTTGTCAATCGGCAAACAACAGTCTTCGTGTAAACGGGCCTCAAGTCCCAACTATTAGGTACATATGTAAGCAATAACGACCGTGTCCGGCCGGACGCGGGGTCCCATGTTGCGCTTTGTCACAAGCATTAATATTGCCTCATTAAGGAAGCGGCTAGCAGATAGCGCTGTTGATAACATTGAAACAATACTAATGCTGTTTGTTAGTATTTTCTTTAACCCTTCAACGATTTCGTATAAACAACAAGGCAGCAGAAATTCCAAGTTTAAGCCAAAAAAACGTACTATCATAGATACATTTTTTTGCGTTCAAAAATTGGGAAATTTATCCAAGAACGTAAATAATCAAACTTAGTTGTTAATACAAAAGTAGTCTGTAAGTATTAAAAATAAGGACTAAAATGAAATGGGAGACCCCGGCAGCCGGCTGTCGGTTGGTCGTCAAGAATTAGAGAGGTGAAGACGGTTTTTCTTCTCAAATAGAAGTTAAACCGTCTCCACCTTAGGAAAATATTACTTGTAAAAATGGTAACATTTCACTCGAAAGTATTTAAATAATGTAATGTGTAAGGTTTAGAGAGATGATACCATAGATACATTTAATACATACAACACGGAAAAAGTCGACGGCAGCTTATAGCATGCTATTACTTTCATCTTATGAAAAAATCGACGAGCGACCTTTAAACAACGATATTTTAAAATTAAAGCATTTGGGTACACAGTAATACATCTAAGAATCATCTCTCTAGTTTTTTTTCAGCTATGTTAGGGTCGGCTTCCAGGCTTAACCATTGACCAGCCTGCTACTTATCCAATTTGCACAACCCAGTTATTGTGTAAAACTTGGTAAGACTGAATGTCAGACTTTCTGGCTTCTGACTACACGTAACGACCGCCAAATGACCTACAAATGACAACCAGTATTCCTAATAATATAAAAAATATATAAAAGAGAAGTAATAATCTTCGTAGACGTTAAAAGTAATTATTTCCAAAAGACTTAACATGCATAGTTGCCGGACCGGAAAAAATCTTATGGAATTTCCAATTAAGGACCTCCTGGCATTAAGTGTATTCACAAGAATTGACGTTTTATGGGCCTTGAGGGCACGAAATGCCAGGGGTCGTGAAACGCCTTGTGCCGGTAAAATGAGAAAAAAACGTTGTTAATCTGTGATATTTTTAACCTTCTATTCCCGAGCGTTTGTCTTTCAGAGTGATGAAATGGTATTTGCATTTTTGTTCTTTTATAGTCAATAAATAATAATTAAATATTATTATTTTGATCTTACAAATATTAAGCAATTAATATCCACCCCGCTAAGGTCACACTGGCGACCCACGTTGGGCGCCAGTGTGACGTTGGCGGGGTGGGTGTGCTGCAGATTAATTCATACTCGATAACAAAGTTTTATTTATGGAAGAAGTATCCAGATTTAGGTCACTAGATAATAGAATCTCAAGGCTAGGGTTAAAAAGGCTGATCAAAGTGACTCCCGTCGTATGAAGGGGCCACCTAGCTTGCTTGTCGCCGCGCGCCGGCGCAGGAAAAAGGGCCGAGTCTTCGTCTGCCGTGGCATCGTCGTCATCATCGTCGTCAGCGGCGTGGGGAGGTGAGGCGCTCGGTGGAGTGGTGGTTGTTCGTCGTGACAATCATTTATGCATAAAATGGTTTGTACAACCGAAACGGGTATAGAGAATGTAAGTAGCTCCAATGTGTTGTAAGTTTACCCAACACAAGGCATCACAACACTGTATCTAGGTAAAAATAGGTGGCCCAAAACATGACGTCATAAAATAATTGACTCCTTATACCCGAGTATTCAAAAATACCTTTATATTTTACAATTCAAGTTCGTACTTTAAGTGCTGGAACAAAATTCGGGAACTTAAACAGCATTTAATCAATTATACCAGATAGCACTGCGATTACTCAAATTAATTTTGGCACGGCACTCTAAAGTCCTATAAAATAATATTATCAATTCCTGCAGCATAAATTTAAAATACGAGTCAGGTAGCCACAGAATTTTGAATATCAGCCAAAATCGCATTAATTGATCTATCGAAAAGTAGAAGAGAATCGAACGACCACAGGAAGGACCAAGTTCGATTCCGGTCACGTACAATCGGCTTGGCACTCACCACCGTCGGATAACTAAGTTTTATGCGCGGCTTTACTTGCTAATGCCATTACGCCACTTTGAGGGACAATGGTATTTGATTTAAGGCCACCCCAACTTATTTTAGCTTATCTTTTTTTAGGTGTAGTCGAGTTTGTAAAGATACCTTTTTTATGTGTTAGTAGTTTGCTGATACTAAGAAATAAGTAATAAAAAAGAATGAAATGGTAATCATTTTAGGTTAAATTATGTCTATAGATTGAAAAATAAATGTATGCACGTTTAACCTCTGTGAGTTACTAAACCATTAATCAGATTGTGATAAAATTTTGGTATGGTGTTTTGAGGCCCGTAAGAATCTCCTTCTTATACATAATGTATTTTTAGGATCGGATATAGAGTTAATTTTAAATAGTTTTTCTCTAAAAGTAGCAGGAATGGTGTCCAGCCTAACACTGTTAAACCCTTTTTTCTCCAAACACGTAACACAGTACAACCTTATTTAGCTTAGAGTTCAATCCGAGGTCCGCTTTGCAAGTAAAAATACCGAATAAGTGCGAGTTGATCTAGCGCTAGGAGGGTTCCGGACTTTAGTTTAAAAGGTCGGAAAGTTCGCCAAAACCTAAGATTAACTACCGGTACCAAGGTTTAAGCGCTTTTTAATGCCAAAGTATGGCAATACAATCGTCACTTTTAGAGCCTGACTAACATTGCAAAGATTCTATGGGTGCTCTCGGTTGGGGGCGCGCGTGTCTCTTTGAGTTATAAGGTCGTTCGGGGACACGTGTTTCCAGCCGGTGGTACTCACAGGCTCTTGACACTTTACCTAATTAATACATCGTCATTAAAATTTGAACTGAAAAAAAAATTCCATCCTGGACATTGGCTGGAATCACCGAAAAGTGAATTGCCATATACAGGGTGTCCCACGGCTATGCCACATGGAGGGAAAGTACCTTAAATCTTGTAGATAGAACATTTTACTGAAAGAAGACATTATTATATTATAGTTGTAATAGTTTAGTAAGTAGTGTAATAGTTTTTTAGTGCGCCTCACATTTTATCTTAATACTACTCTGGATTAATTGGTAAAAAATGCCTTGGCTAAGGCATTAAACCGCCTTTCTACATTTGTGAATAAAGTAAAACAAACAAACAAGAAAACACAGTTAAAATTACAACTTTCTATCTAACAAGGTTTTTGAGATTCACCCCGCTGAGAGTTAGATGAAAAACAGATGCTCATAATAGGGTCTACTTGGCCCCCTTTCAAGTATGAACCCCTAAAAAGCCGCCTCTCAAAGTCTTAGGCGCCATTTTTCACAGTCTTTGAAACCTGACCGTCAGGGGTGCAACCATTTGTCTTATTCTCATATTTCCCCCGAGAGAGCCTTTATGCGATTTTTTTGGCATGAAAATAAATTTTGAGACAGCCCTACGCGACTGTTACGAGATATTCGCGGCTATGAATATGTATCTTTATTTTGGTTTATGTGTTGAGAATATTTTTTTTGTAGTGACGACAAAGCTGCTATTATTCTGTAAGCATTACTTGGTTTGTGGGTGAAGTGTGTTCGAGGTGAGTCGTCACCTAACTAGCCACTCCACTCGCTAAAAGAGGAAATTATATATTGAAAAAAATACCGCTCATTGCCCAAAGACAATCGAAAAAACACAAGCAACTTCAGGGGGCCAATTCTCGGTTTTAGAGATGATGTCGAATTCGACAAAAAATTCGAATGACGTCATGTTTTCAACAAATTTTAAAAGTTGCTATTCTGGGGATGTCGATTTCGACATTTGTCGAAGGCAAACGTTAAAGTTCATGCGGAGTGCTTCTGAGCAGTAGAGATGTCATGTCGATTGTAGAGATACGTCATTTCTGAGTGAATTCGTTGAGTTTTGGATTGTACACTGTTTTTATTTCCTTATTTTTTTAGTAAAATACGGCTTGGCATCTCATACCTACTGGAAATTCGATTTGGATTTGGATTTTGATTTGTGCATTGTGTTTTCTTGAAACGACGACCACGATTAAACTTGAAACCACTGAAAGATGGACGAGTTTATTTGTATATTAGAATTTCTATCTTGCACACCCTAAAATACCTAAATTACGTATTTGTTGAGTGCACAATTATTGTACCTAACAGATTTTATTATAATTGATTTTTTGTATGACCTAGCTATTTTTATTTTAAAACAAAGAACTTTATCACATACTTCCTACCTAACACTTGAATTCTGTCACTGACAGACAGTCAACTGTCAAACTGATTATTTTTACACTAAACGTTTCACTTTATACTTAAATATTTGTACATTCAGCATTTTAAAACAAAATCATTTATTCACTTATGCTACTTTTACTTAGCTACCAAAAACGGAACGTGCGATTCTTCATAATAGTAACATTATCTTTACTCGATTCGACATTTTCGTGACATTTATTTCTATTTTGACTGAGAATACGGAATTCTGCTCAATTTGAATTTTTTTGGTAGAGATAGAGATATTTTTGATAGACATAGAGATAGACTTACAATCTCGAACTCGAGATAAATGGCGAAAATCGAGAATTGCCCCCCTGTAATTTATCATACCGTCGAATCGCTTCGACATTACTCTGATAGCTTATTTTATACCTACTTTTTGAACAGACTCATATTGCTCTTAGGTACTCGTATAAACGTGAAAGTAACCCTGTTCGTTTGTCAGTTACGCTTTCACTCTTAAAGTACTAAGCCGATGTAGAGTCCATAGAGAGCTTGAGAAACTTTGCATTTTAACGCGGCAAAACCATGGACAAAAGCTAGTGATCTTATTAAAGCAAGCCAGGCTTTTTAGCTTGTATCTAAGAAGCACCAGTGCGTCAGAGATCTCGGATTTTTCTAAAAAAAAACAATCTCTACCTCAACTCTTACTTATTAAATGAAGTTATTTAAATAGTAAAGCAATAAAACAAGATCTCGCTGAGTAAGGCACACAAAGATCTCTCAAATAAATCTTACAAAGAGCGTGAAAATGGATTACGTCAAAATTACAATGTAGCTCATTTTGCCGCCAATCTCCCGCGCAATGGTCGTGGAGAAAATATTAAATGTATGAAAGAACGAATGGGGCGTTAAAGGGTGCTTCCGTTAAAATGGGTATGTTTTTATCATATTAGGTATATTATAATGAAAATATTTAGATATTCAGTTTTTTTTTTTGTTTGAAAGAAGGTTATTTTATAAAAAAAAGAGATTTTTAAGGTTTAGTTTGTCCGAATGATATAAGAATCCCCATAAAATACTAGTTTACAAAGATATTTTATTAATACATAGATGCACTATTAATCTTAGACATACTTGCGAAAGAAAATCATTGTGAAGAAATCTGAACATATTATTATATAAGCTATAGTAAAAATTGCCAACAGGATTTAGCCTGTTGGCCTGAAAAAAATAATGCAGTTAGATTATCAAAAAATATACCTGGTATTTTTTTCTTTTGTCTCATAAACGAAAAATGACGACATTACAGAGCATTGAAATTTTGCGTGACGTAACGCCTAGGTACATTTTTTACTGAGAAGTGACGTTACAAGCCCTCCAGATTTTTAATGCTCTTTATCATTTTACTAGCTTTTGCCCGCGGCTTCGCTCGCGTTAGAAAGGGACAAAAAGTATAGTATGTTACTCTCCATCCCTTCAACTATCTTCACTTAAAAAATTACGTCAATTCGTCGCTCCGTTTTGCCGTGAAAGAAAGACAAACATACAGACAGACAGACACACTTTCCCATTTATAATATTAGTATGGATTCTATTTATTTGTATCTGTCGTGATGGTCCAGTGAATAAGATGCCTGCCTCTCGTGTAATATGTAGGTTGTGGCTTCGAATTCGAGCAAGTACCAATGTGATTTTTCGATTCATATAATTTCATATAAATACTTTCAAAAGTTTTTCTTTTAAGTAGTCTATATTATTTGACAATATCAAACCATTCTGAATTTTATCTATGAACTTTAGTGGCATGATATCAATGATTTGTATTGTATTGTATAGTAATATATGTCACCAGATGGAAACCAAATAAAGAGAAAAAACTAACTATTGAAACCAGCCAGAAAACATGCCAAAACTATTACTTGAACAGTTGATGTATAGTCAGTAAGCAGTTTATCACTCTTGTAGATGTTTATCGGATCGGAAAATGGTATGTGGCCCAATCTCAACAAGATAACTAACCCACTATTTCTTTTGTAACGGATTTGTAAGATGAACTGTAGAGTATTTGATATGGTTGTTTCGAAAGGGATGTTGCCTTTTTGCGAAATCATAGAGATATATTATAGAGAGATATCTTCAGTTTCTAACAGACTTCAAAAAAAAGGAGGAGGTTTCTCAATTCGACCGTATATATGCTTTTTTTTTTTGCTTTTTTTATGTTTGTTCGCGGATAAGTTCGTTGTTTATGAACCGATTTTGGATATTCTTTTTTTGTTTGATAAGTCATGATTCAGAGGTAGTCCCATATAAATTTTGTGGCGATCGGTTTAGTGCTTCTGGAAAAAATCATTAAGAACAAAAAAATATCTACGTTACTACTACCTACTATATCTACATTGACGATATGTGCGTTACTTCAAGTTTCTATTTTCGTTTTATATTACTTTGAAAGATACTGTAAAACACAGTCAGACATTGGGTCTCGACACTAAAAAGTAAAAAATAAAAAACTTTTTCCAAAAGTTTTGGCTTTGAGGTGATCGAGATGAGGTAATATTTTTATTTTTAACTTTTTTACTCATAAAACCTTTTTGATGCTAAGGTTTTGTTGATCTTTGGTACGCAACGCAACTTATATTTAACTTTTGTTATGATAACCAAGCCCCTCGCACTTATGTTACTAACTTATATGAGCTTCTGAGTGTAAAGTTTTATACGAGAAAAAAATATGAGAAAGGGATTAAAGTGTGATAAAGACTGTTTCACGTTTCATGGTATCTCCTGTGTTTTCCAATTCGCTCCAATTTCCTTAATTTTACGTTTATAAGAACCTTCCACGGTTCTTTACTTTCTTGAATACAAACATTGTGTTTGTCTAAGGTCCTTTATTACAAGTCACTCAAAATCCATACTAATATTATAAATGGGAAAGTGTGTTTGTTTGTCTGTCTATCTGTCCGTTTGCCCTTCTTTCACGGCAAAACGGAGCAACGGATTGACGTGATTTTTAAGTGGAAATAGTTGAAGGAATGGAAAGTGACATATGCCGCTTTTTGTCTCTTTCGAACGCGAGCGAAGCAGCGGGCAAAAGCTAGTAACCTATATTCCAAATATTTATACGTAGTGTGTCCCATACTGTAGTTTAAATACGGCATTCATTTCTGTTCATTTAATTTAGTTTTCTGCACTTCTCTTTATTAAACTAAATGTATTACATTTTGCACTTCTATGTTCACGTAATATGCTTTAAAAGGATACTTCCCTCTTCACATTTATTTATAATATTAGAACGTTTTATAAAAATGATATTTTTAACAAGAATTTTCATTGTACTGACCTCTAAGGATTTCGACCGTTCTTTGAACAAAACTGACAGTTATTAAGTCTGCGGAGCAAAGAATTTTATAAGCACTTTCGTGCAATATTAGTTGGGAGAGTTTATTATTTAGATTGTAGTTAATATCTTAGAAAAATACACTTTTGCATTCGAAAGGTTTTAACAGAATCCTATTACTAGGAGTTTTCTGTCTGTGAATCCGTCTATCTGCGGGCTGTGTGTCATAAATCGAAATAAATAAAAAAAACGTGTCTGTTACCGCTTAGATATCAAAACAAAAACAATATTTGTTATTAACAAATTACTATCCTTTACTAGCAACCTGCCCCCGATTCGAACAGGTGTTAAAAATTTATAAAAATTTAGATCTTTTTATACAATAAAATGTATGTACTATTCATATAAACTCTGGTTTTGATACTCCACCTATTAAAAAAACGCAACAAAATCCGTTACTTGGATTAAGATATAAGCATACAGCGGCACAGACTGTGGAAAGCGACCTTGTTTTATACTATGTAGCGACCTGTTAGTGATTTTTGCACATTCTTAATTTTGTTAGGTGTTCGTAGTACGAAGCCTTCATAAGCCGATTCGTTTTATGGTGCTCCCACATTGCCGTTAGAAAATGTTTAATAACGTTAGTAAACATTTGTTAGCAAACATTTAATCACAAATAAATTTTCATGTTAGAAAATGTTTAGTAATGTTAGTAAACATTTTATAACAAAACAAATTATAACAAAATAAAACATGTGTTATCTTTTGTTTGTAAACATTTTATAAGGGTGATGGCGGGATAGGCGGTGCGGTGCGGTGGGGGTTAGAGTACGATTACGGTACGGTTAGAGATGTTATAAAATGTTTAAACATTTTCCATCAATGTAGGAGCACTTATAACATGTAACAGTTTCTAACAAAGTGCAACAATTGTTAACATTTGTTAGTAAATGTTTTGGTGTTATAAAATGTTTACAAACATTTTATAACGGCAATGTGGGAGCACCATTACAAAATTTTTTCTTTTATTTTTCATTGACTAACAAAAAATATCAGTAACAATAACTCGGTTCTCTTTCTGTCAATGCAAATGGTTCGTGAACAGACTCGGCGATTCTCCGTAACATTGCCATCAATTGTGGAAGACGGTTGTAACAATGAAACTTAACTGTTTTCCGTTACAGACCTATAGTTTGTATAAATGTATTCTTGATTTGTGTAGCGAGTGGAAAACTGGCTTGTTTGTGTGATTGTGAGTTTATTGGAGGCGGTAACGTAAATATGTGCAGCTGTCCCAGCGGTTTCAATCTTTGGTTAGTGCTTCGCTTTCATAAGTCGTAGTATAATTATTATAATGATGTATAGCGTATACTACTCTATATTATTAACATTAGCTTTCGTCAAACTTCTAACCACTATTTTGCTCCTTTAGGGGACGAATTTTCAAAAATCCTTTCTTACAAAACCTTTATGTTACTTTCTTACAAAAGTTTTATGCCCTGGGACCAGCGGTTTGGATTGTGCCATGATATAAAATATTATCAATTATAAGTCAGTCACCTTACCATGTTATATAGTCATTAAAGGAGATGTTTTAGAAATGTATGGAGCTTGGGCCAGCACTATGTACACCTAATGTGAATATCATTGTAAAGTATAGTTCACGGTTTTTGATGTTAATTCCCTATATTTTGGCTTCGTTTTTATGTATTTACTCGGTCAAGGAGAGCAACACAGCTACTAATAATTATGGTGGTCAAAAATAAGCGAAATGTCATTTTGAAAATGACGTTTGAAAAAAAAGAATGTCAGAACTGTCAAAGTCGTCAATCAAACGTCATAACACCACTGTCATGGCTACCATAAAGAACGGTTAACTCACTAAAAAACTTTGGAAACAATTAATTATTTACAATTTTACTTTTATTCAAATTAATTTAATTGTATTTTTATGAAAATCTATTATTTTTTTCCTTTTTATCTATGTAGTGTACATAGAGGTGGCCTAAAATCAAACATCTCCATAAAATCAAACAGCATCAGAGTTTTTTTAACACAAGTTTAAGGAAAAGGCCGCAAATACAATTTTTTGCTCGCCACCTCACATGAACACTTCACGCGAAATGTTTTGAGTCCAATAGATCGTTAGTTCTAAGCCTCACATCTTTTTGCTTTACTTTTTCGGAGAAACGCCCTTCCTAATGATCGTCTAATGTATAGTTACTGGAAATACAGAAGAATAGAGGCAACAATACGCACACACTATACTCTTATTTACGCTAATTCTGTGAATTTCAGGAATATAAACTTTGTTGTGAGTAGTGGTTAGTAACCTTGACTGCTAAGCCGGCGATCGTGGGTTCGATTTCCACTCAAGATAAACTTTGTGTGATGCTGGTAATTATCTGTTGTCTGGTTACCATAATACAAGCTCTGCTTAGTCCCAAACTAAGCAGATTAAACAGCTGTTAGAAAGTTGTCAATATATTATTTATTTAAAATATTATGATGATTGTAATTATTGTCTCATTTCGGGGTAAATGCCTGATTAATACACAAAAACGTTATAATAATATCTATAATTATCTTAGGACAACTCACACACGGTCATCTGATCCCAAGCTAAGCAGAGCTTGTATTATGGTAACCAGACAACTGATATACATACTTATATCTATACTAGCTGCTGCCCGCGACGTCGTCTGCGTGAAGGCTTCAGCTCCGCCGCCGTAGGTGATAGCGTGATAATATGTAGCTTATAATTATGTTGACCTGAGCTCTTAGTAATATTCATGCAAAATTTTAAGTAAATCCATGCAGTCCTTTTAAAGATTAGCCCAGACATACATACAGACAAACAAACAACAAAAGATATTTAACGTTCAAGCGTTTTTTTTTTTGTCAAAATAGTCTCTCTCCTCTCTCAAATTTAAACGGTTGGTTCGAAAAAAAAACATGATGGTAGTCCTTGGATTGAACCTTAAAAGAAAGCTAAGTATAACGGCTCAGATGAAATCGTTGTTAAATTGTTAATGCGATGTGTTTCGTTATGGAATCCTAGTCTGACACGCGCTTGACCAATTTTTTCTACATTCCACGATAAAAAAAATATTAACGATTGTGAATTGTTACAAAACTTCTCTGTAAACTACGTTTGTAGTTTTGCTCTCAGCAGCCTAAATATACAGAGAATCAGGAATCGTGACGCGGGAGCAAGCGACGTACAGCTGCCCGTGTGAGAAGCAGCTCGTCCTGAGGTCGACACCCGCAGCCTTCAGCGTCTGCCCCTGCGACTTGTTGATAGTCATGGCGAACTCCTCACTCACAGGGAACTGCACGCGCTTGAATTAGAAGGGAGTTTAGGAATTATACGGGATAATGTGTGGAGTGTTTATGGACGTATAAACTACTTCGTTTCCCTCGATTTCCGAGAGAATGCGTTCGTTGATGGCTGCAGCTTGATCATTTTTGGGTGTTAAAATGGCTCGCTGTCACACCCAAGAATTCTATTGGTTTGGTATTCGACTGATGTCCCCATGCACACAACAAATGAGTTCTGCTAAGGAGGCCACCACTCTACCGAGGGACTCTGGGAGCACCACCTGTTCACCTCTTTCCTAGAGTGGTGGAGAGCCTTCGCCGAGACTTAGAAGGACATCTGAGAATTCTTGAGCACGTGGATTGCCACCGAGCTGAGCTCGCATATTGATGGTCAAGCGCAGCCTATGAATTTGTGACCACAACGAATATCGTTTAAACGAAGCATTCGCCTCGTCAGCCCTAGACCCCCGCGTCACCACAGGGAGTGTTTGCCGGAAATCGCCACTGAACAGAACTGTAACACCACCCATCAAGTGTTCATTCCTGCGGTTGCCCTGCAGAGTTCTTTCTGTTCACGGCCTCCACTGCTTTCCTATTAGCCATCGTGCACTCATCCCATACGATCAGAGAGCAATCCCTGAGCACATGTCCCTTGTCACTGTTACGGGATACACCACAACAGGCATTTCGGCGCTTTCTAAATCTATGGGTATTTTGAACATGACATGCGCTGTTTTGCCACCAGAAAGCAGCGTAGCAGCGATTCCTGACGATGCTACAGCAATGGCAATTTTGCCTTGCGTCCTGACCTCTTCAAGGATACCAGTGATAATGAATGTTTTCCCTGTTCCATCAGGAGCATCCAGGAAAAACATTTTACCCTGGTCGAGCCCAATGCTTTCCAGAACAGTGTCATATATTTGTTTTAGCTCTGAGGTGAACCTAGGCCCGTATTAATAGACGTCACTCAACTCCGAGACACTCTCAAGTCTCTTGCTGTCCTTGTCATTCTAAAGGGAAAAAATAAGGACAGCAATAAACTTGAGAGCGTCTCAGAATTGAGTGACGTCTATTAATACGGGCCCTAGTGACGTGGTCATTTCGGATAGTGGTCATTAAACCCGAATCGTAATTGGTTTCAGCGGTGTACTCCCGATTTCCACGGTCTTGATGTGGTAATGATCTGAGAGCTCGCAACCCATACTCTACCAGTGGTTTACCCGCCGATTGAAATGACCACATCTTGAAGTGAACTGAGACAGGTGTTCAGCATGCGTTTGTCAGTTGCTTCGATTTCACCTTCAGAAGCACGTCTCAAAGCTCGTAAAAAGTCCTCGAACAGAAGATGGCGGTACTTCTCCCACAAAGCTACCGGGTTCGCAACTCCACAAAACACCAAAATGACGGCAAACAGATGACGCATGCGACTGGGACTGTCATCATCATCATCATCATCATAATTAGGTTTACAACGACATGAACATTTATATTACTTACAAAGCAATAATCACACAGATAAATACCGAACAAAAGTATTAACAGTCAATGTTTATTCAGTACTAAAAACATGAAATTGATGAAGAAATGATCATCATCATTGAACCAACTTTAAAAAAAGTAGGTTCTCTGTTCGACCTGTTTGTATGCATGTTTCCCCGCCTTCATCGAGTGGTACCTCCACTCGATAAAGGCTGCTCCCGGAAAATGAGTAGAAAATGAAGCTCCCAGCTTAAGTTATTTTATACATTGAAATCAGTGATAGCTTTGATTGCCACATCAGATCTATCTAACCTTCGATCTTATAAACCAGAAAATGCCTATCAGACCGAACAACTTTGCTAAGACGTCATTCTTATTTAATGTTTTAATGTGTAGTTGGGTGCTTGGAGTTCCACATTAGGTGTTGGTTCTAGGTCTTCAATATTATGCATCAACAGACAGGCTGAACAACTCTTGCTAAAACGTCATTCTTATATATGTTCGGTATAGTGTACGTAGCCGGGCTCATGGAAGTCCACAACAGGTGTTCCAGATCTTCAATTTGTATACGTCAACAGAAAGTGCTCATCAAGCTGAACAACTCCTGCTAAGACGTCATACTTATATATGATATAGTTTAGCTGGGCTCATGGAGTTCCACCTCAGTTGTTCCAGATCTTCATATTTATTCTTTCAACAGAAACTGCTTATCACGTGAAGCAATTTTTGCTATGATACCATTTTTGTATCTCTTATAGTTTAGCTGGTCTGTTGCGGTCCTGCACCAGAAGTTCAAGTTTCCAGGATAAGTTATAGCCAGACGAACAGACTTAATACCTATACAACAAAAAAAATCATTGAAATCCGTTGAGTAATTCCGAAGATAGCTGCTGCCCGCGACGTCGACAGCGTGAAGCCTCCAGCTCCTCCCCCGTAGGTGATAGCGTGATAATTTGTAGCCTATGTTTTGACCCGACCTCTTAGTAATATTCCTGCAAAATTTGAACTAAATCCATGCAGTACTTTTTGAGTTTATCCCGGACATACATACAGACAAACAAACAAACAAACAAACAGACAAACAGACAAAAATTCTAAAAACTATATTTTTGGCTTCGGTATCGATTGTAGATCACGCCTCAAGTATTCTTTTAAAAAAATATTCAATGTACAGTTTTGACTTTCCTACGATTTTATTATATGTATAGATATATAAAACAAAGTCGGGTATGTTACAACACTTATAACTCGAGATCGGCTAGACCAATTTTCATGGTTTTTGGTTCGTTGGATTTGTCCCCGCCCCGAATAGCAGAATACATCTTAAAAATAATGAAAAATCGACGAGAACATAATTATAAAAGATGAATCCTTTTCCTCTATAGTTAATTCTAAATTCAATTAAAGATTGAAAACTTAAGAGAACAATAGTACTAGGAGCGCAGTAATGTGAAGTGATAATGTGAGAAAATTTAAAATACTGAGATACTTAGTACTTAAATCAATCAAAAGTACTAGGCGCGCAGTTGTGTGAAGTGGTTAATGGAAAATGTGAGCGCAATTTTAAGAAAATATATGTTTATGAACTTAAATAATATCCATCCATACTAATATTATAAATGGGAAAGTGTGTCTGTCTGTATGTCTGTTTGACTTTCTTTCACGGCAAAACGGAGCGACGAATTGACGTGATTTTTAAAGTGAAGACAGTTGAAGGGATGGAGAGTAACATAGGCTACTTTTTGTCTCTTTTTAACGCGAGCGAAGCCGCGGGCAAAAGCTAGTAATTTATAAATACATACATATTACAGATAAATTACACCCAGATACAGTACAAACAATCGTGCTCATCACACAAAGTTTGTCCTGGGTGAGAATAGAACCCACGACCTCCGGCTTAGCAGTCAGGGTCATTAACCATTAGACCAACAGGCCCACCTAGCATTGCAACAAGGCGGATTGATGATTTCAAACGTAAAAGTCCAGGTTTCCTTACGATGTCTAGAATGTCCAAAATAAAGAAAGTATATATGCGAAAATAACTCAAACAGAGTTACTATTTATTTAAAATCTTTTTTTACTTTACCAGAAATTTGTGTGTGTGTCACTCGGTTGCATATTTATTGTTAAGCATCTGAACCAAAGACTCTAAATATATCAAAAACGCTCATTGAAAATTTATGTAATATTTTAACGGAAATAAGCATTAAAATTCTTTGAAAATTAAACAAGCCGCTGATCTGCCAACAAGTGTTTTTTTTACTGCAATTTGAGCTTTAATGACAGTCCATATACCCACAGTTTTATTTCACGTACTCACATCCTAGTCAAAATAAAAAAGAGATAGAAGAGCTACTTATTACCTTAAGTATTACTTTATTACAACATTAGCTGCTGCCCGCGACGTTGTCCGCTTAGATTTCATTCATTTATAAATATACCTTTAGGTAAATAGATATTAAAGTTAAGTGGTCATTCTATAAAGCTGATAGCGTGATAATAAACGCCTATGTGTTGGATCTGACCTCTGGGTTATATCTGTGAAAATTTTTAATGAAATATATGCGGCACTTTATGGGTTTATCCCGAATACAATCATACAGACACACAAACAGATATATAGAGAAAAAATAATGTTTTTTTGCTTCGGCATCAGTTTTAGAACATGTATCAATTATTCTTTAAAAATAACATTTTATGTACAGTTTTGAATTCGTTATGATTTTACCATGTCATGTATGTCTAGAATAATTGTGCTACAGAACTAACATAAAGTTTGTGTTTCTGGTCTGCCTTAATTATTACAAAAGGTATGCCTTTTGTTTTCTGAAACTTTCACGAAGTATTTTAATAACAATAAGAGCTGACGACTTTCGGAGTTCTATATTTTATTTTTGTTACTGAATTGTTGCGAATTGGTCATGCTAGTAAAAGAAAGAAAATGAAAAATCTAGCGAACGCCTACCTTCGCACGACTGCAACAAATCTTTAAAAATCCTGTCTTTTTCCTGCTGTAATACTGTGTTAGTTTTAGTCTTATGAAAACCTCCTCGTCTCATTATTTAAAAAAAAACCGCATGAAAAACCGCTTCGTAGTTTTACACACCTAAGTATTCACAGGTACAGACAGAAAGTGACTTTGATTTATACCATTTAATGACAACATTTTTTTCAATTTATATGGGTCAACTTCGAAAGTACTCTACGGAATAAAAAAAAAGGAATTGACATATTAGTAGACATAGTAAGTAATTACACAAACAAAAGTAAACGCTCAGACGAAAGGAGTAGTCGTTAAAAAAAGAGTTCACAATCTATTTTACTGTGTAATAAAATAGCCCCAGAAAATAATCTGTAAATATTCCGGAACCTACGCGATATTTTGATAACAAAAGTGGTATTGCGGTATTTTATAACGGTAATACATGATACTGCCTTCCGACCCAATAAAACGAATGTGGATTTATGCCCAAATTATTGGAGTAACTTCCTTAGATGAAACCTCTTTTTATCGAGATGGCACCGCGGCCATTTGCGAATTTTATTATTAGTACCGAATTTCCTTCAAAAATTTCCGTTGCGTCCTTTGGTTTTGGGTTCTCATACATTATTGCTGAGGGAGTTCAAACTCGGATCGCATATTAAGGTTTTTGAGTTTTTCATTAAGATTTTGTTAAAAGCACTCGCTAATGATTGTTGAGAATTTTTCAGCATATCATTCTTATGGCTCGGAGGGCGCGTAAAGCCATAAAGTATCGGAAGACTGTCTGGTGTCAGTTTTACCAACCGTACAACCCAGCAGCTGATTTTGGGGGCGATTGATCGGCTGTCATTCCTTGTACAACGTATTCTTCTGCGACCGGTTAGTCTGAAAGCCGTATTAATATAGTAGCGGAAAATAAAGATAAAGACTATGCAAAACAAAATATGCAAAGCAAAACTTTTATCTACTACTAGCTTTTGCCCGCGACTTTGTACGCATGAAATAATACTTCCCGTTACCGGAGATTTCCGGGATGAAAACTATCCAATGTCCTTTCTCGGGTCCCAGACTATATCTGTACCAAATTTTATTTAAAGCGGTTCAGCGGTTTAGGCGTGAAAAAGAGACAGACAGACAGAGTTACTTTCGCATTTATAATATTAGTACGGATAGTTGCATCTGTCTTTGAAAACACACATCATAATCCATTCCGTAGTTTTAAAAATCTTAACATACATAGAGACAGCCCGACAACAGAAAACTCCATTGCTCTATATAATAAAGTGATAATTTTACCATATTTCTGCATTTATCCGTAACAAATACACCCGCAAACACATAAAACAGTTATTAATTCTACCATATAATCTCGAATGTGTATCTTTAGTGTCTTGTTCCGTCCACTACGGTACTTTATAATACCCGGAGGGTAGTAAAATAAAATCTGTATTATTATGAAACTTGCTGTTATAAAGTATTACTTAGGGAATTTGTATGGGATAAGTTATGCCCCAGTTTGTATTATCCGGTCATTCAGTGTAGTAACTCTGCGCTTACACTAGCATAAATGAGTGATTTTATGTTGAAAGATTGAGGGCGTTTTATGATTGCTTTATTCTGAAAGTGATCGCTGCCAGACCGAACTGCTCTTTCTAGCAACATAGATTGAGAATGGCCATAGATTTTAATGAGTAAATTATTATACATTATAGAAGAAACAAATAATACTGAAAAATAAATATTTTTGAGCGTTGTCAACAACTACTCTTTGATATCACCTATATTATATACATATTATGTGATGTATATGTATAAAATATACATCACATATTATGTGTATACCGATCTATTAATTATTTGTTGTAATTATCTCTGCGCTGAATTGAAATAAAAAATATTGAATTGATTAAAAATTTATAAGTCTCACAAAAAAATTATAACTTTCAGATAACTCATTTACAAGTAAATAACCACAAATTTCAAATTTCACTTTTATGTTAAATAACTAAACTTCTGTGGTACGAAAACTAAAACTCTTAAACAAAATTTTCTTCACATTTTCGTGTTTCACAAATCAACCGTAAAGTAACAACTGAAAATGAAAATATTACTCTTTTACGCTCAAAATCTACATCGAAATGTACTCCCAAAAGATTTTAAGTTCGTAAAATTGTATCCAAAACATTTGTTCTCCGATCCAACGATTCGTCGAAATAGCCACTTAGTGAATTTAAATATCGCATCGGATCGGATCAAACCCCGTTTTAGAAGCAAACGCAGCAAGTTCAAACTTCAGAAAGTCGACGAAACTCAGAATTACTTGGGAAAGTCTTGCTATAAATTTTGTTGAAACACTTCAAAGTATTTCATAAGGAAAATTGTAAATAAATTTGGATGGGTATAGGGTTGACGAAACCGAAATAAATAAGTTGGTGTGTTGGTAGAAGAATTTCTACCAACGTTTTTAGAATAAAAGGTTATTCATGCTAACATTATACAATCATGATGATGAATGTCTATTAGTTCTAGTTGTGATTCGTATTTTTTTTTGTCGGATAACGGGTTATCTTGTTACTGCATTGTGGAGGTCAAAAAGGCAGTCGAGAAACCACCATCCTTGTTTAACACTGGTATTCTGCCGAATCTAATTATACTAGAAGACTCTAACATTAGATGAAAAAATTATAATTATATAATTAAAAAACCTTTATTTCTTTTTCTTGTAATAGGGATGACGACAGCATAAAAAAAATAGCATACTGTTTAGTCCGTCTTGTAGATCGGCTAAAAATATGGCACACATATTTATTGCTTGATCAAATTAATAAAAAAATACAAAGATAAAGAGCAACAAAGTTCCGGAGTGGGGGCTTTTGACGTCACCATGCTGCAAAAATTGTATCAAATCGTGACGTCATGCGCAACTTCAACGCACTGTATCGTCGTCATTTTTCATTTACGAGAAAAAAGAAAAAAAAAACGTGTCCAAATTTTTTTAATAATCTAAGTGACGGACTAATTACTTTTTTTTAGTCGTCTCGCCTATTGCCGAAATTGCAGTTGGGTTTTCTGATTTTTGCTTATGTCACTGTGGGAGTGAGACGAATTCAATGACACCTCATTTGACAAAATCTGTTACACGATTAAGGCTGTAGAGCGTGCCATAAAATGACGACATACATACGCTCGAAAAATATAACCTTCATTTCGGCAGTCGGGTAAAAGGCTAGAGAGATGAGATAAATAAAAAGCAAAAAATATCCAAACAACCAACCCTACAAAAGAATTTAAGCAACTCTGCCGGTAATCTCCAGGACTGGGGGAGCGATATCGTACTATTTACTTTACCCTCCGCTTGATATTTATAATGTCGCTAACGTTATGAATCAATTAAGATAAACTCCGAAGAGGCTGTTTGATATAGATTAAGCCAAGTTGAAGCTGAGGAGATTACCTTCTTATTTTGTAATTGAACACTTCGGTACAGATGGAGTTTTGTAAACTTTTGAGTTTTGATAAACAAATCGATGATGGATATTTTGTTTGGTTTAAGAGGTATGGTTATTTTTGGCCTAAGATCAAAAATTTTAATACTCTACGATATTCAAGGAGACGAAATGATGTGGTCTGATTTTATAAAGGTCTTTACCCAGCTGTTAAAAAAAGATTTCCATAGAAAGCTTACAATTTTAATTTCAATTCCTGTCACACATCAAAAGATTACCACATCCTTTCGGCCGACCCTTGGGGTCAAATCCTTTATTGAATATCATAAAGGACCCCATAATAACACAATTCGTGGCAAAAAAAAACTGAACTCTGTAACAAAGGTATGGGCGATATCCTGTACGGATACTTATATCACAAAAACTCTCGGGGGCCGCGTACGCAAATTTTTATAACGCGCTGACTTCGTACTGGCGGTAACCACTTGCAAATAAGAGTGGGGAATACGGGACTTTGGTAGGAGTGGGCACGTAGCTATGGTTGAAAAGTGTAGTTTCGTGAAAAAACTAACTACTAGTACTAGTTAAGGGCTTGCGCAAGCGAGGGACAACGGTGGACAAAATGTCTGCGGTGCACATTTATTTGTACTACAATAAGGTTGCACTTAGTCTGTGTAAAACCACACTTCGCCTAGTGAATTGCAAGCGGATAAAAGCAACCCAATAATAGTAATAATAAGGGCGCACCGTGGACATTTTCTCCGCTATGGGTTGCTGGGTTGAGCAGAGGGCCTTTTTTTTTTTTTTTTGGTGAGTGGGAAATCATCCAATGACTGCTCCCGTCCTGGGTGCGGCGGGAGGGCGTGTCAGACTCTTACTGACTAAAACCCACTCATGTTCCTTCGATTGCCTTTTATGTTCCAGGGTCACGGTAACTGTTATAAACATAACATTCCGCAACCCCGGCAGGCGTTGGCCCTGTTGGGCCCCTTCCTGTGCTGACTCCTTCTCTTTGAGGCGCGCGTGGAACAAAACACGCCGTCTACGCGGTCCAAGACAAGTGGCATTGTAGAATGGATAGCGAAAACGAATAGATTATCAAATGACGTCTCGAAGACTAAGGTTTTGGTTTAAAGCGTAAGAAAAACTTAAGAATAAAGTATAGTTCCTCTCGGTTCTCATTTGAAATTTGGCTTAATCCTCCTTTGATCTATAATTATCTTAAACACCATTTTGAACTTTATATATACTTCATTACGAATTAATTGAAAAACTAGGACAACCTTTACCCCATATGGAAGTGCCCAATGGCTTAACTTAGGACCGGGGCGGATTTCCCACTAGCATCCGGACAAACCCGGCTGCCGTATATTTCCAGCACAAGAGCGGTCTCCGCATTATTTCGGGCTTATGCCATTTCATAAACGAGATAAAACCTTCGGACGTAGCCGTGAAACAGATTATAATATTATCCTGAAGTATGAAGTTTTCCATGACCGGCATTCAAACGGAAAGTGTCATGGAGAATTGAGCTTGAAGCGCAGGAAAAATAAGTGTAAATTGTTAGTGACAGCGAGTAAGAAAAGTGAAGTGAGAATTGAAATAAGTGAAGGATTCTGTACCTTTATCACCATTTTCCTAGCCTTTTCCCAACTATGTTGGGGACGGCTTCCAGCCTGACCGGATGCAGCTGGATACCTGTGTTTTACGAGAAGCGACTGCCTATCAGGCATCCACAACCCAATAACTAGGCGACACGATACCTCTTGGTTGGACTGGTCAGACTTTCTGGCTTACCCGTAACGACTGTCAAAGTTTTACGAATGACAACTGGAACCAACAGCTTTACATGCTTTCCGAGGCACGGGATGTCAGTGATGTCCAAGATAATCTTTAGAAAGTACATTTGAATTGAAAAAGTCACATTGGTACTTGCCCGGATTCGAACCCACAACCTCTTACACGAGAGGCGGGCGCCTTATCCACTGAGCCATCACGACACTATGTAACTCCAAAGAATAAAATAAAACGCTATTATAAACGTTAAGGTTCGGTACCACCGAAAAATATAAAAAAGAACGTTTAAAAAATCAAATTTCAATTTTGTTGCTGTGGCTCGTGCGTCAGCTCGTCCCAAAACAAACTCGGACCATTGGGCCGAGTTGACGAATTTCAAAATTAATATTCTTTTCGTTCGTTATCTCGTCCCATTCTAAATTCAGTTTAATATTAGCAATAGCTGAACGTCAAAAACAGTCAGGAAAAAAAGTGTCTGTGATTTTTTACCACTTCACGCCACTGCGCGCCTAGTACTTTTGATTTATTTAAGTACTAAGCTAATCTGAGGTACTAGTATTTTTAATTTTCTCACATTATCACTTCACATTACTGCGCGCCTAGTACTTTTGTTTGTTCTCTTTAGTTTTCAATCTTCATTTAAAATATAACGGTCTGTTACTCTTTCGGACACTTTGTTCCCAATATGTAAACCTATTAAGCCCTATTAAACCTAAACGCAATTAAAATGTACCTACATAATAACTTTGATTTTTATTATCTACTATATAATAAAAACTTTTTTCAAAAAAATAATAACCGCCTTCAAAAACTAAAAACCCAAAAATAACTAAAATTTCGGAAGTCGGTGGCAACACAAATAGACTGGCAGAACAGAAGCCACCGACTTCCGAAATTTTAGTTATTTTTGGGTTTTTAGTTTTTGAAGGCGGTTATTATTTTTTTGAAAAAAGTTTTTATTTATTACTTTTTAGTGTCGACTCCCAATGTAGATATAGAAACTTGAAGAAAAAACACACATCGTCTATGAATATTTCATCTTTTTTTTTTGTTTTTGGTAAATTTTTCGAGAACCACTGAACCGATCGCCACAAAATTCATATGGGACCACCCCTGAATCATGACTTATCAAACAAAAAAAGAACCATCAAAATCCGTTTACAATTGACGGAGATATCGCGTAACAAACATACAAAAAAAAAAAAAAAGAACATACAGACGAATTGAGAACCTCCTCCTTTTTTGAAGTCGGTTAAAAATAAGTCGGGTTTTTCTTCCTGACGCTATGAATCCAGAACGCACGAACCGATTTCCACGGTTTTGCATTCGTTGGAAAGGTCTCAGGCCCCGTGAGGTTTATAGCAAAGAAAATTCAGGAAAATCCACCCGGACGAAGTCGCAGGCAGAAGCTAGTTACTTATATACATGTTGAATTCCTAAATTCTTGGCTTTTATTTACTTGTATATAGTGAAAAGTTTTGGTTTGGACTGTACCAAAACAACTTAAAATATTGAAGAAAAATAAAGTGGGACGAGATGATGAACGAAATAAATATTAATTTTGAAATTCGTCAACTCGGCCCAATAGTCCGAGTTTGTTTTGGGACGAGCTGACGCACGACCCGAAAAAATTGAAGTGTCAAGTACAATTTAAGAAATACAACTCTCGGTTGGATATACAATAGAGTCTATAATGGGACGAGTAGAGCCCTTTGTAACGGAACTCATCTGGAGAAGTTCCACTATCGTTTCCATCCTTGACTAAGCATTCAAAGTCAAAGGCTATCATTAGGCCAGGACTCCACTAAAGTGTAGAGGAGCAGAAATATGTGTCATACAACAAAGCAGATTGCGTCATTTTGACAGCTCAGCGCTTAACTTCAGCACAAACAATATCCTATTGGTTAATTACGAGACAGCTCCACTCCTCTTCGCTTTGGTGGAAACCGGGCCTTAGGCACGCACTGGGTCCCAAATATTTTAACTACATAACCCTAAAAAACGAGACAAAGTGAAGCTGCGCAGCACTTTATTGTATTCAAGCAATTTAACGTTAGTGGCAAAAAGACTCATGTGTTTAAAGAAAGGAGTTTTTCGGGTTAAAAGTTTCCCTTTCTTACGCAATAGAGAATTTTCTTGGAGTTCATGAAAGTATTTTTGTTGGTGAAAAAACTGGTTAGCTTAGCGTGTTGGTGAGTAAATTGTTTTTGTTTACTGAGACGTTTTGGTGTGGTATACGGCTTTATAAAAAGTATAATGGAGTGAAATGAAATAAGATGAGTTTTTTGTAGTGACGCTATGTTTTTGTCTTGTATCTCGGAGTGTTACAAAATTATTAACTCATATAATACAAGTAAAAATAGGCAAAAATTATATGAAAAAAAAAATATAGTTTTAAATCAGGTCGTGGATGCAAGAACAGCATCACCCTCCCGCCCGCTTAATATGCAGAAAAATGCAAGGCAAAACTACGTACCTATAATATTTACAAAATAAAATTTTTACAGACAAAATTAAATTAAGCCAAACTAGCAGAATAATATGAGGGATTTTGAGCCAAGTAAAAAAAAATAAGCAAAAAAACCCAACTGCAATTTTGGAAGTTGGTGAAAATTACATGATGTTTTTTTTTATAAGTTAAATCATTTAATGATTGTTTCGTTATATCCGTCATTAATAAAGTATTATATATTTCACATTTTTCTTGACTCTGATGCCTGTGACGCAGATTTAACTACTATAAGCGTCAACATATGCTTTTAGTCATTCGAATTCTTTGCCATATCTTCATGCCTATAGCACACCTCCGCTGCGAAACTTCAAGGGCGAAACCGCAATAGTTTCGCTGTGAGTTGTGAGTTCTTTGGCGGCGAAACAGGAGCAAAATTCCCTGCTCTAACGTACAAAACTGACTATGATGTTGACTTCTTCTAACACGATTTCGCTCATTTGCTCTAGCGCCGTCTACATCTCCGCCCGTTGACCGCTATTTTGGAGCGGTTCCGCGCGTGACTCGGACGCGTCTGTACCAATCGACTATTTATTTTATGAGAGCGAAATAGGAGAGATGGATTTGGAATTTACGGAAAAACTTATACAAGCAGTGAGAAATAGACCAGTTTTGTACTTACTATATCATGTGACTGTAACTCTTTACATAATCTATTTTCTCCCAACTTCTTTCTTTTTTTATTAATATCATGCACCCAGGTACTTCGCCTTTTTAAAGTTGTTGACCACAGTATGATTAGTTCCTCTCCTGACTCCGAAAGCGACTACATTTTATTTCGATTGTTATTTCTCAACTGTTCTAGTTTTAGGTTTCGCTAATAGTTTCGCGTAAGTGAAGTACTGTTGTACAGCGAAACTCGCGTGGCGGTTTCGCAGTTGTTGTTTCGCAGCGGAGGTGTGCTGCAGGCATTATATTTTTTGTATTTTACTTTAAGATAAAGTAATTATGAATACTGAAATGAACTATTCTATTCTAACCTTCAAGTAACACCTACACAAAACCAATCAACAACTACACAGCCTCAATAGCGTAAAGTTATCGCAAGTTTGTCTCAATCGACCAAACAATTCCGTCGGTACTTCCACTCGACCATTCCACTGGACAACCCGAATTGATGTGACGTTCAATTGCCAGCAGAAACAAACCCATACATTCAAGTAAACGTTTGCAGTAACGAAAGCCAATTCCGTTTGAAAATGTACTATTGTTTAAAGGAACCAGGGATGTTGTACGTTTTAGCACGTTTATGATACGAATATAGAGAACTAGAATTACTGATGCTATCTGCGGTTTTATCTGAAGCCACTATTTTTATACCGAGATTATATAAAGAGATAGATTTTATCGGAGTAATCAATGTCGTCAAAAACAAGCCGTACTTCTTATCTGTGCACTTCGCTGGAATGCGACCACTCTCCCGCTTCCCCGCGCGGCGCCCCGTGTTCGCCTCGTTCGTTTAGTAGCGATAGCATTCCGACATCGTTACGTCACAGCGCGAGGTGCATAGTTAAGTCGTAGTCTAGTAGTAAAGCTAGGAACTTGTCATTTGCACAATAGCTTATTTTTATTGAGTAGAGGCGTACTACGAAGATTTTTTGAAATGTAACCTCTATAGAATAAAATTGGGGCTGATAGTTTGTACAAATAATACAACTAGTACGAGTATCTTTACATGTTTTCTTACAATTTTATCAAAATTTAAATCAGCTGTAAAAACATACCTTATAACGATCAACTGAAAGCCGGCTGTCGGGCTGCTATTGTCTTTCGATATTGTCTCAAATCACGGTGTTTGAAGGTTTATTAGTCAAACAGATACACAGACAAAATTACGATAAAAGAATGGACAATACAAAAGTATTATAATAAAGAAAATAAGTGTGTGTAATATAAAATAACGTTTCACGGAGGAAGAATGGCGGCTATTTTGATTTTGTAAATTTTCTGCTGTTGAATTTTATCGTCCGCGTATACGGTACGTAGCCTTTATGTAACTGTATCTTTATGTAACGTAGCAAAATTAAACAATAATCGTTGTATTATATTGAGTTTTGTAAAGTATTGTCTAAAAAGGTTATTCAATTGGGCTTATAAAATATTTGATAAAGCCTAACCAATTAAGCTCCATATTTTAAATTTCAATGCTCCATTATTTTCTGTAAATGTTGGAATTCATTTTTTATTATGGCATTGAACCGTTGACTAATTCACCGAAATTAAAAGCGGAAAGGATTTTGAAAGCTTCTATCGCGCCTAATTAAATTCTTTGAAACTGTTAGTCAATTTTAGCCAATGCTCGAAAACAGTAAGACTACTTTTAATTTACCTTCTGTAGCAATCTATAATTCTGAAATTATTGCGTAAAAACGGTACCAACAAACTCACTTTTGAAACCTCTTAGCAAGACTATGGACATCAAAATTTCGTACTTCTGACTACCCGTAATGACTGTTAATGATTCACAACTGTCATTTGGGATGTATGTGCTCTTCAAGACAAAGGGCCATCATATCACTAATTGCCCTGAAAATCTACAAATGAAAACAGGGTTTATGTGATTTTCAACACAAGGGCCCGTTACGTCACTAATTGACAAACTTCAAGCTGTTAATACTCAAACGTCACCTAATTTTAAGATGCTTTCAAATCTGTTGCGGTCCTTACTATATCCCTTGAGAGTGACAAAGACAGTAACAGATTTGAAAGCGTCTTAAAATTAAGTGACGTTTGAGTATTCGGGCATTTGTGCCTCAACGGTTTTAATTATCATATCTCTGTTTAGCTAATATTCTATTACACATATTATATTCTTACACACGCACGACCCCATTGATAAGTACGTCTAGCTTTCCTTTCACATTTCTCTCAAACTAACCTAGTAAACCAACAAAGGTGTAGTGACTCAAAGTTCTCCGACCAGCCATTCATCTAAAGAAAAATATTGTACCACTGATAACCTACACAACAGACTGCGTCATACAATTTCTATGTCGCAGACATTTAGAAATTCAACATTTACATATTAGGCATTTTATATACGGCGCAAATTGGTAAATGTTAAATTGGTTGTTGGATTACTGGATGTTGCTGGATTTCTGGGTAATGAAAAAGATCCACGAACTAACCCCAAGTTAAAAAATAAATAAAAATAACAGTAAAGAAAACTAACATTGCGTGTCTCGCGGCTACGCCAGATAGGTCCAGTTCAGCAAAATGCCACATAACTATGTTGCCTGACGCTGGTTTTCAACTGAACTTTAAAACAAAGCGAACGGTTGAAAAATGTTTTTTTAATAATTTTTTTTTAGTGTTAGGTGTGAAGGTAAATAATGAAATTCGTAATAATACGGTGTATTAAAGTCGGATTACTTTGATTTTTTTTAAACATCGACACAACAGCGAGAGTTTACTCCGTACACAAAATGCCGGGCATTTAATAAACGGCGGATTCCGACAAAAACCCTGCAACATACAAGTAAACGGGTGGCCATGTGTAAACAGAAAACGACAATGGTACGACAGAATTGCCTCTGATTATTATGAAAGGGGTATGACAGTCATTGAATATTGATTCGTTTGAACGGGCTGGTACTGTTGTGGCGAACGTGGTTTCGCGGTTTAGATAGATAATGGTTTACTGCACTGTAATTTAGTAGAAATAAAATTGTATGTAAATTTTTATTTGTATTTTGTGTAAAGTAAAAATGTATGTATCACTGGAAGGGGCCAACAGGGCCACGCCTGCCGGGGTTGCGGAATGTTTATAATAGTTACCGTGACCCTGGAACATAAAGGGCAACCGAAGGAACATGAGAGGGTTTTAGTCAGTAAAAGTCTGACACGCCCTCCCGCCGCACCCAGGACAGGAGCAGTAAATTGATGATTTCCCACTCACCAAAAAAAAATGTAATATGTATGTAAAATCTAAGATTGCAGGCGTTATAATTGCTTGCAAACAGCCAGTAAAGCCACATCTCATTAGCATAGGGCTTAGTTTTCGTCCGCGAGGATGTCAATCTTCCATCTACTACCTCTACCTCTTCACAAAGAACACACCCTCCGAGTTACATGTCTCTAGAACCAGTGGTTTGGACAGTTCTTTGAAATATCACAAGTCAGTCATTTTACCATTTTATATAATTGTACTTATAGAATTACTGCACTCAACGAAATTAAAACAATGTGTTAAAATTTATTTTCAAAACTGGAAAATATAGTAAGAAATTTCGGCAAGAATGCTTTTAGTAAAGTTGTAATATGGGCCATTGCATTGTCAGCTACTCACACTCACACATTGGGTATACAGCGCAATACAGCGATGTAGCGCTGTGCTTGTGATGTAGTTATTGCGTAAGTGATATTTAGCATTTTGAATTCTGAAACATTATTTGCGGTTGACATGTGTTGCAATAGGTGCCACCATTCATCCAATAGATATTGTAACATCCTGCATGCTGAATTTGTAGTATATCCATGTTTCAACAAAATAATAGTACTTACTTTGATTTTTATCTTTTTCACAGGATTATATTATTATTTTTAGCTATTATTTTTATCCTCTGATTCATTTTCGGCCCTGTAAACAACTGACATATAAATTAATAAATAGGTAGACCAAAAAAATACCAGCAGGTAACACAAATATTTGTCAAGTTGCACAACGACATAATACGTAGCCAGTCGCAACAGTGGCGTCAAAATTAATATAAAAACACATTCAATTATTTATCTAAAATCTAGCAAAAGTGTATAATATATAAATGTCTGTCGATCCAACTAGAACAAACTATTTTTAAATGTAATTGACGTTCCAAAATGGAAGTAAACAAATTAATTGACTTTGAATTTTGACTTTGACCATCTTGGGACAACTCACTCGGCCATTAAATTTAGTCCTAGACAGAGACTGTGCTAAGGTAATCAGAGCACTACGATAAACACACTTAATTATTTGAAAAACATCCATTTAGTAACACTTTTCCATCTACCAGTACAGAATACTCAACGAAATAGTGGGAGGAGGCACCAATCGCGATCCAGTATCAACTTGATTGACAATAGACACACATTATGTATACGAGTTTATATTGTACTGCAGATAAGAAGTTAGCTTCGTCCCGTTATCAATATTGTGTTTCATTATAATAATTATTATTGTATTGTTTTGGCAATAAGACTGGGGAGAATGGGAGAAGATGGCTTGGTGTTTTTGGCCTGAATATAGAGGTTATTGAGTACAGATTTTGGTTTGAGTTTAATATTCATTGATAAGTTTTGTTACTGGTTAAGTTTTGCAAAAAGATTAAAAATATTGTTCCTTTATATTCGAAGGTATTTGAAATGAACAAGTTAACTTTTATTCATTCATATTTGTATGTCTTACCATAAACAAAACATAGCGCACCGTTTTTACCTATAAGATCTGTATTTTTTAATAACTATGTTTTACAAAAAATAAATGATTGATTGAAAACTAAGCCTGAATAACAAAAAATCAAACTGTAGTCTGTAGAACGTATACGTACTCTCAGAAATCAAGAAGAAAAGAAAACCGATCAAGTATAACACCTTCCCATAGTCATTAATCTAGTTTGAAAAGACACTAACCAAAGTTACTGAGTAGAGCAATAAGTTGTTATAACAAAACTATATTTTATGATCCTCATAAAAAAACTCGAAGAGCAACATAAAACATAGGAACGATAAACAACTACACGTAGTGTGAGCATTTGAGAGGCGTGGGCACGGACGTCCGTTGTCGCCAGCGGTCAACGCATGACTGCGCTAATTACGCTACTTTGTGACGTCATGTGCATTGTGCTGGCAACACCTCTCTTTGTCTCATTTTTTTTTTGCTCTGGTATTTTATATCGGTGTTGCTAATTGCTATGTCTGTTCTTTGTGGAGTTCTGAGACGTAGATAAATTATTTCAAAGCGAGTAAAAGAATGAAGTCTTTATTTTACTGTAATTTATTTTTCTCTCTGTGATTATTATTTTATTTGTTCTTTATGCACAAAGATACAAAGCGGACTTAATGTTATAAGTATTCTAATAGTTTTTCTGACAAAGGAGCAAACAAGCCGGCTCAGTTAAATAATGCGGCAGAAACAGTACTTTATATCCTTATATATAAAAAACTCTTATCTGTATTATGGAAAGTGTGACATTTGTTTAAATCTTTGTGACATAAACGTTCATAATATTAGTCATTTTAATCATCAGCCTGTCTGATAAACTTTTATAGTTAAACTGATGTAACGATTCCAATAAAATATTTTACAGGCTGATCTTAATCCCCGCGGAAGAACATAGCTACTTTTTAATTTACAGTTCCATATCCACGTAAACAAAATTTCAAGCAAACGCTGTTTAACGCCATAATGACGT
Organism: Athetis lepigone; assembly: GCA_033675125.1. Classification (NCBI taxonomy): domain Eukaryota; kingdom Metazoa; phylum Arthropoda; class Insecta; order Lepidoptera; family Noctuidae; genus Athetis; species Athetis lepigone. The sequence continues at coordinate 3,121,821 of CM066225.1, read as the reverse complement.
ACTCTGTGGGAACCAAAGCCTCTAGCAACCGTGTTCTTTACTTTCAATCCATTGAAGCTTATCGCTTTGAACTTTACGATGTCAAAACACGTTTTTTGAAAGCTAGTTCTTAATAAATCCGAATCAAATAAGATATTATTTAAGTCTTAATAGTTAGGCTATGCAGTAACTACACAATCAAATGTCCTACAATGTTGATATATTAGCCAGTTTTAGTCCACCAAAAAAATAATTATTAACTTTTAAACTTTACCATATTTAAACACGTTTTTAGAAAGCTAGTTCCTAATAAATCAGACTGTAATAAGATCTTTTTTCAGAGAGGACAGATGGGCTACACAATAACTACGTAATAACTACACAATCAAGTGTCGCGCCACCTTGACGCGCTCCGCCGGAACTAAAACGTCTAACGAAGGTACTCTTCATTTTCAGTCCACTGTAACTTATCGCTTTGAACTTTACGATGTGTTTTGAAACACTTTTTGTACCTTTTAGTGTAACGTTTTTAAGAAGAAACTAGTAAGAGCTTGTGACTGGCTTTGTGAGAGTTAAAGGGCTCCTTAATTTGGCTTTGTAGAAAAATTCGGTCTTAGTAAACTTTTTAACAAAATTTCTTAAGACATTTTAGCGACTTTCGCCTTTATTTATTTACTACTTCTAATCTAATCTGACCTTGACTGGTTTTTGACTTACTAAGATTGACTTTTTTTCTAACGGAAGCAAGGCATGAGACTTATAAAGCAGAACAAGGCAAGGCGTAAGCCTTGCAGGACAAAAAAGCACGTATAATATTTTTTTTGGGAAAAAATATTTGGATGCATTTCCTATTTTTAACTTCATTTAAATCTTTCTTTTCAACGAATAACATAGCAATTTATTAAAAAAAAGCACTATTGTATTATTGTATCTATATTATTAAAGTTACTTATTTTCCTCGTTGCAATTTGTCAATTTTTGACGCCATAGTTTTAGTACGAGTTTTTACGGTACTCGTACTGAAAAGAATAAAATTTTGTTATTGTTTTTTGCTGCATATTGGGATAAATATTGAAAAATAACCATTAATAGAAAACCACTTTTCCTGGCATATTTTAGCTAAATTACACGCAGATATAGTAGTAAATAAAGCACTGAGTAATATTGTATATTTTAATTGTTACTCTAAGTATAAATTGGAACTTTATCCGCTCGAAAACCAATACGATTTTATTACCAATTGCCTTCGCAATGTTGTAAATAGGTACTTTGTCCATTACTTAACAACACTACCGATTTAAAAAGAAAAAAAATGTAAGTACCATTTACAAGAAAAAAAACAGTCAAGTGCGAGTTGGAGTAGGTTAGAAGGTCCCGTATCACCTTTATTACATTTCGTAATATAATAAATATTATAAAACTAAATCAAAGTTAAACCCAAAAACTAATAAACTGATGATCGTTTTCACTAGTAGAGATTGTATTAATATGTGGAAGGTATTCAATTAAGTCTTTGGTACAAGTGTATATAACATATATACCGTAAAAAAGTGTAAATTTTCATTATTTGTATAAGTTAAGGTGAGCCACTATTATAAGAGCGAGATAAAAAAACTAAAAGTTTCTTGCAAGCCAAGGAAAAAAAATGTATAGTAAAAGAAAAAGGTTTCCATTTTTTCATATTTTTTTTAGTATTATTAAACCAGCTAAGGTAACATAATACATATTTTGTTACAATTTGAATATGCCTGTTATCATTTAAAATTTAACAAATTCAAAGACAAACCCTATGATAATAAGGTCTAGTTTGGCATATCATGGGTACAGAACCCTAAAAATAATGGACCTTATCCGAATACAACTTTGAAGTGTATATTGTCCTCTATAAAAAGAACCGTAAAGCTTTGTAGGAGTATTGTACTAACACTTTATCGCTCTTAGATCGAATCGAAATAGAAACGGTATCGTTTTAATGTTATTGTACTTTTTTCCTGTTTATTTCAGCTTTTCCTTATGGACTGTCGAAGGCTGCTCAGAGTCAGTGTAAATATTTAAGGTGCGTTGGGGTAAGATCGGCGCTGGGGTAAGAACGTAGGAATCAAATATTCCACTTATTTGGCTATATTTTTTAATGCCAGCCACATTGCGTAAAACGTTATTTTGTTTCGCCCATCCCTGCAGTGACCGCCAGTCCCTCCGGCAACTTGGACGTGTAATAAAAGGCAAAAAGTGAAACAAGGTAAGTTTTGTAAAATATTTGTCCGTCCGGTCTTACACCATCATTTTTATTTGCATATATACGGTTCATAATCATTTATTTCTCTAAGATTTACATAATCACTTATCGAGAAACAATGTTTTATTACTTAAAAATAATTATAAAAATCCAGGGCGCACGTCGCACAAATATTAGTTTGTTACTTTATTAAATCTGGGTAAACTAGTGGGTACATCGAAAAATACAAAAGATATAAAATACTTGAACGCGCTCGACCTTGGTCGAACGTTTTGTCTCAATGAGCACTATTATTAAGCACCGTGCACATTACACTAGGTGATATTTTATTTACTTAGGTTGAAGCTGCAAAAGTATAGCTTATTTTGCTATTATTTTGTCCAAATACTAAGTTTTAAGCAGTAATAACCTAATAAAACTAATCCAGAAGCGTCTACTACCTCTATAGGCTGAAATCCGGTGTTACCCGTCTTGAGTGAAGATCGGACAAAAATAGCCGATCTTAACCCATTTCAAAATTGGCAGTGATTGTCAAACTTTTATTACACATGATTTTAATTTTTAACCGACTTCAAAAAAAAGTAGGTTCTCTGTTCGACCTGTATGTATGTATGTATGTATGTATGTATGTATGTTTGTCCGCGATTATCTCGCGTTTGGCTAAACCGATTTTGATGCGGTTTTCAGCAAAGTGTTTGTTACATTCTGGGGAAGGTTTTAGTATATAACACTAATAGATATCCCGTGACGTTGCCCGCATAGACCGCGTTTTGCTTTCTTGGATTGTAGATTTTTTATATGATTATAAGTTTATTTTGAGAGCTTCCCTAAAACGTAGTCAGACACTGAGATTCTAACTAAAAAGTAAAAAATAAAAAGCTTTTTTTAAAAAAAGATAACCGACTTCAAAAACTAAAAGCTCAAAAATAACTATTTCGGAAGTCGGTGGCAACACAAATCGACCGGCAGAAGAGAAGCCACCGACTTCCGAAATAGTTATTTTTGAGCTTTTAGTTTTTGAAGTCGGTTATCTTTTTTTAAAAAAAGCTTTTTAAATATTTGTGTTCGTTGTTGCTTCAATATAGGGCTTAAATGAATGTAAGTATGCTTTTTTGGGGTAGGAATCATTTAATGGCTTCTTCATCACCAATTCCTCCCTCCTGCTACACCGGTAGTAGGAGGGAGGAATTAGTGCATACGTGCTAGGACAAACTGGCGACGAATATGACCACTGACGGGTTTGCGTCAGTGGTCATATTTTAGATACATAATAACAATTCACTTGCAGATGCCGATACTTGATACTGCTTTGATACAAATTGCATTAATGATATTCAATGTTTTGATTTGTAGTAAAATGTTCCTAAAAAGTGAAAATTTGTATTTTCTTATTATTTGCTTGGTTTTAATGGTTTTTTTAAGTAGATACCCTAAATAGATCTTATAAATGTAATTCTGTGTTTGTGATTTTTGCATACTTCATTACTATTACACATTTTTTTACATACGCTAAAATTTTTTGGTATATGCTTGTGGATAAAACAAACTTTGAGAACCTTAATATCTTCTAAATTTGATTTGTGGGGTAAGAACGGACAGAATAAACCAAAAAAAAAAGAAATCATTTGGAACATATATGTTTGTAGTATTTTGAAGATTTTGTTGATGTCATATAAAAGAAGAGAAAAGAACGGATGCATTCTTTTCATACATCTTATGCTCCTAGCAATAGAAGTAGTATTAAATTGCTGTCCGAACTTGCCCCTTGACGGCGAAATCGTCATTACACTTTCAAAAATTGTTTCCTGATTTTACAGGCTTCCCAAACAAAAACTATTGTGTTTTAATAAATAAATTAATATTTAAATTACACTGTGATAATTCATTATCAATTTCCACTATTTCTCAAGAGCGTGGTGTTTACCAAAATTGAGAAAAAAAAGTTTTTGCAACATCCTTGCAACTATTCGAAAAACCGTCCGGTGTTACCCCAACGCACCTTATACCATGCTTTTATTTTAATTAAATATTACTCAGTACTCAATTTTCTTATTGATTTCCATAATTATAATTATTATATAACATATTCTTTGCTAGTATTTTTATAAATCTTAATCTTAATAATGTAGGGAACCGCAATATAATATTATAGGCTGTAATTTATGTACTACCTAAAGTTTATCTTAAACATCACAGACATTGGTGAAAAAAAAAACATCGTGAAGAAACCAAAATTTTTATAAGCGAATAAAGCTTAAAATCGCCAATCCGCCTTGAGTGAGCATGGTGATGAATTCTAGTGCCTACTTTGTTTGAGATGTGATGAGTATGAGATGAATAGGCTGGTATTAGTGTTGCCCAAATGCAAGAACAAGACGAGACTTAGCCAGTCTTGGTCTTGGTCTTGCGCCAATACACCTGGTCTTGGTCTTGGTCTTGGTCTTGCGCTCCCAGTCTTGGTCTTGGTCTTGGTCTTGCAGCAAGAGTCTTGCAAGTCTTGCAATTACCTATTAGTCTATTACTATTTATTAAAGTTTACTTTAAATCTTAGAAAAACGTATTAGAATTGGAACATTGTGAGCTTGAATTAACATAGCCATAGTAAAGATCAAGCAGATTAATAAATAACTGAAGATTTGATAAGAAATTCGAAAAATCAACTGACCTATATGTCGTTTTCCATGGAAGTAACTGTTTCTTAATAAACATTTATGATAATATAAGCTTACATTTGCTAAAACATGTAAATTTTCATTGTAAGCACTCTGAAACTTATTTATTCTTTGGAATACCTGTAGGTACTCTTAAAAAAATTCCAAATATATTTTGCATGAGTATACCTACGCCCTATAGCGGCAATCAAATAGTGTCACAAATGTTATGATTTCGGCGTGGCGGCAACGATTGTTTTAGATTTCAAAAGAAGCCGCCGGCGCGTGTATCATAACCATAACCATGTACTTCCGAAAAGCGGCAAATTTCTTTGAGAAGTAAGTACAAAACCTTTGATGCCGCATTATCAAAGTGCCGATGGTTAAAACATAACTATGCATGCACTCAGTTTGATTTTAATAGATATTTTTTTATTCGCTATGTTTATGGTATTAGTCGTAATGCGCATAGGTCCAGTTTTTCATATTCTTTGATACAGTTTTTTGCGTCTCATAGAATTCCTAAGCGTACCTACCTATACACCGAACTGTTACACCTAACTACTCAGTGAAATAGCGCTAAGTCCTAGCTGCAAGACGCAAGAGTCTTGCAGGCTATGTCTTGTTCTTGCTCAAGTCTTGCACGGTCAGTCTTGGTCTTGGTCTTGCTAAAAATACGTGGTCTTGTTCTTGGTCTTGGTCTTGCAAAAACGCAAGAACAAGACCAAGACTGCAAGACCAAGACTGAATTTGGGCAACACTAGCTGGTATTATTATATCACATAAAAAATCTATAAGCTATGCGATGTCTTGATTACGAACATCGTAAATCAAGACTCAAAATTGAAGTAGATGAAAAATGCTTTGTTATTTTTTATCCAAAATTTAAAAAAATAATAAAAAGCAAACAAAAGTTTTTAATACCATTATCGCTAGCTGGTAATAATTTATACAATAGATTAATAAAATTGTAAGCCGAAAAATTTATTTAAAATTTTTTAGACTATCGCTTTTGTTTTTATATATCGATTTATTACGTGCACTTGAATTTTAATCGCATTTAGTGTGAAATTTTAAATATTGTAAATAAGTATTTTAAATGTTAAAGTAATCTTTGGTTTAGAAAGATAAAGCCTACAAAACATTTGGATTTGTTAAATCTAATTAAAATACTTAAAGGTAATTTTTAAACAACCTCAAAAAGGAGGAGGTTCTCATTTCACCGGAATACGTTTTTAATTATTTTTCCCAATTTGTTTGCTTGTGTATGTGAATTATGTTTCGAAATGGATTACCATTTTTTTTCAAAATGCTTTCAGCAAGTAATAAGCGCCCGTCCCGTTCTGTCAAAAAGGCCTTGTTACTGCTCCGCTCCGTAGTCAGTCATTCATCAAAAAATATTTATTCAATACGATATAGTTGATGATTCTCTTGTTCACACACTTAACTAAATTTAAGTTAAATGCATCATTCTCTTTCCATTTCTTAAAAAAGAAGACAGAAGATAAATTTAAGTTTAATCCTGTCAAATTGGACAGAGCGCGTGAAATAAATCGACGTATTTTTAGACGCCATGTTTTTAATCGCGTTTAAATTATCTATGGAGTGTCTAAATTTGACAGGACTTAACTAATATTTTATCTTCTGTCCTTTTCTTAATGAAATGGCAAGAGAAAGATGCACTTAACTTAAATTAAGGTTAGTTTGTGAATAAGAGAATCGGCACCCTCGTCAGCTTTACAATATTAGTACAGATTATTCCACGTTTGTTTCGATGTAAAAATAATACCCGCAAAATATTCCCTGTATTCATCAAACCATTACGAAAGTTGAAGAAATAAAAATCGAGCTCCTGACTCCATGTTTATGCAAATAAATATTGCTCTCAAACTTGGACCTTACTCGAGATAACTTTTATGATACCCCTCAGATAGGTAATTTTATCAGAAATTATTTCTCATTTATATTCGTTTCGCGTCGTCCGAATAAATAAAAATAAGCAAGTAAAAGTGTCCATTACATAAAAACTAAGACGCTGCCACATGTGTTTTTGAAAACGTGCCGCGTGTAAATGTTTTGCTGACTAGGTATTTATTGTCAAAATCCGTAATAATGTTACAAAAATATAAAAAATATTTCTATTTTCCTCTTTAATATTAAGTTGCTGGTAGGGATCTTGATTGTACGGGTCTGCCCTGGTAGTCATGAAATATTCCGAAATCCCTACAAATGTTACAAAAATGACAAATAATTCTATCTCTCTGTTTCATACGCGTTTGATACTGAATCACAAAACCAATGTTGATAAAATTTTGAAAACGTGCTATGGGAAGGAAGTATGCTACGAAGGTGCTGGTAGGGTTCTTGATCGTAAGGGTGACTTGACTTAAAAAAGTGTAACACCGAATATATATCACGTCCCCGTAAGTATACAAATACGAAACACTTAACAACGAATGCACGCTACCTCGAAAAACTTAACGCCGTAGCCATGCGGTCTTGAATAATGAAATTTCGAATTTACCTATTCACAACACACACACACACAAAGAATGCACGCCACGACTAAGAACTGAACACCGTACCGTGAAATACCTTTCCTCTCCTCAAACACCTCAACATGCTGCCCGCCCATCACTCAAGCATTTTAGAAGAAAGAAGAATATTGATAACATGTTGCTTCGGTTGTTCTTTGATGCACTTGAATAGTGCATAAGTATAATGGTCGGCTAATCTAATTTTATATAGAGTAATTATTAAGTGATCTCGGCGTGTTGGTAGCCCAAATGATATCATGATAAAACATAAGATAAGTATAAATAAAAAAATATGTCTGACGTTTGAGTTTTCGACTTAAACAGCACCCACGTAGCAGTAAAATCTAAACAACCCTCTTTTTAGTCGAGGTTTAAAAATGTACAAAATCATTACTGCTAACAAACTTTATACCCTCGCTAGAGGGTATTTTTGTTCCCGAAAATAATGTAATAACGTTAGTTTTAAACTTCATAATGCAATTTGTAGGAAAGACGACAACTACATTGGAAATGCACCACGAGTCCCAGTATGATTAAAGAGGATCGTGTTTTGAGAATGTTTTCAGTAAGTTTTATTCTTTTAATTGCATTGGTATTTGGTTTGTTGTTTGTGGAGGTTTACACAATTTCGTTAAAACTGGAGAAGTCCTAGTATGTAGATGTTGTTTAGTTTAAAAAAGAAATCAATCAACCATCTACTAATTGAGTCTATCCTTTTATTTTAAACTCTGCTTTAGTTTAGTATAATTATAATGACGGCACATTTGGCGCTGTGACTTATTGATTAGGTCTATGTCATGGGTTTGAAATTAATTAGTAGTAAATGGTCTGAATGAAATGGTATTTTGACTTTTCTTATGTCCTGTATTTTCATTGTAAAACTGCAATTAGGATTATTATTAATTGAAACCAATTTAGCATTACAGAATGCCGGGGTTGCGGAATAGTTTTAATAGTTACTGCAGCCCCGGAACATAAACCTAACCTACCTAACCTAGGGAAGTGTTACTAACATAGATCTAAGTTTTGTTTTTACTAACAAATTAATTAATTAATTATAATTGTATGTATGTTAGATTAAGGTATTTATATATGGGCCTATGCAGCCTGAAATAAATTTTATTTGATTTGATTTGATTTGATAAAGGGCAACCGAAGAAACAAGGGTAGGTTTTAGTCAGTAAAAGTATGACACTCCCCCGCCCAGGGCGGGAGAAGTCATTTGATGCAAAGACACACAGCAAAAAAAAAGGGAACAAGGGAGGGTTTTCTAAATCTGACACTCTCTCACGCCTCGTCCCGGAAGAAGTCATTTGATGATTTCCCACTCACCAAAAAAAAGGGAACAAGGGTGTGTTTTCTAAATCTGACACTCCCTTTACGCCTCGCTCCGGGAGAAATCATTTGATGAACTTCCACCCGTAAAAGTATGACATAAGTAATTTGATTCTGATCAGAGTTAGTTTCTTTTTATCCAACTTACACACGTGGACACGGCTCAGAATACCGCACCACGAACAAACGGTTTGCCATGCCAACTCAATTGCATCCGACCGTGCCTAGAATCGCAAAGTTCATTATTCTCATTGAACCGGCATGAAACACAGCCAAGCTTACATTAAACAGTAGTTGGGCACAGTTGGCCACAGTACGACTTCAATTGTGTGGCGCCTACGACTTTTCCCTGAGCTAGAGAACGCTAAAGAAAATTGCTCAGTGAAAACGTTGCAGAAAATTGTATTGAATAGAATTTTGTGTTGATAAAAATACAAAGAGAAAATTGTGGGTTTGAAAAGTGTCGTTAGGTGTACTGGGAATTCTTTTGTAGTTGGCATGTTGGTATTGTAGGCCTATGTTAGAAATGTTCTCTTTGAATCGAGTTACTGCATTATAATGCAGTATTTTTTTAAATACTGCAATCAATTGGAATCTTGAATCTGTGACCCAATTAATTTTGCACAATTGTTACAAAACCTTCCAAAATCTCTTAATCACTCTACCTTTTGATAATAAGAACAAAAAAATTAAGGAAAATGACTTCGTCAATAAATCACACGCACTTGGCCAATTTTTCTAATAATATTAAACATAACATTGTTGAAACTAAATACAAATTTTGTGGTAAATAACTTGGACCAGACGCTTTTATGTACAAACTTTTAGGTCTTAAGGCTCAGAAATCCTACTTTAAGTACGTTTCGTAGAATATTGCAATAATAAAATTAAGTGTCAGTTTCGAGTTTAGCAAAGGAAAATTTGAGGCAAATAAAATTCTGTGTACTAAAATACAATTCTAAAGCAAACAATTAAGTACTTTGGAGAATTCGAATTTATTTTTGTTGTATTTCTTATTTTCTGAAAACATTTGCATTTGACGCCATTTTTCAATTTTATAAAATTTGTTCGATGGCAAAATATTTTGCAATATTGAAGAGTTTCATGAAATACTTAGGCCCGAGTCACACCGGAATGGCAGCGGCCGGCAGCGGCAGCCCGCGGCGCCGCGAGGCCGCCAGCGGCCGCCAGCATCGCTAGAAACAAGAGGCGCGGTGGCGCGCGGCCGCTGGCAGCCTCGCGACCTTTTCAAGATTTTCAAGCAATACTAGTCTTTTAAGTATTTAGTTAAAGTTTAAAATTATTTCACACTGATGGTGCTCGCCGCGCCGCTGCCGGCCGCTGCCATTCCGGTGTTACTCGGGCCTTAATCGACAGATTTATTTGATCAAACAACAACAGTAACAACATAACTGTTTTTGACTTTGTCTAAATTTAATTATTTTTACTTTTTGAAGACTGTTTTTAGGGTGAATTTCAGTAGAAGGTTTGCTCGAAACATGGTTTGCCCGTTGAATTTTTGGTCAAATTATCGTTTGTTAAAAGATTTTTTTTCTTGTATAATTTTACGCCGAAGAAGTTGTGCTTGAATCATCGCTTGACCGAATAACTTTTGCTCAAATGATCATTTGGCCGATAAACTTTTGCTCGAATGAATGCTTAACCGAAGAACTTTTGCCAGAAAATAATGTTTAACTGTAAACCTACTAGACTTACAGTTTGACTAAAGATTTTTCCTCATTATTTATAAACATTTGCCCAATAAAATTTTAAGTTAATAAACGCTTGTTTAACTTTTTCATATATTAAAATTTACTTACTTTGAGTATTACACAAGGTGACTACGACTAATTATAATAAAAATATAACAAGCAAAAAAAAAAGGTTTTTTTCACACTTTAATTTCAACTACTACGAACCTTGAGACTTAAAAGTGCGAGAAAGAAACAAAGATAAAAAGTGAAAATATACCCAAACCTACAGTTACAAACTGAAATAATATTAAAGTGAACTTCTGTCTTAACAGTACAATTTATATGTTAATGTAACGTATCTAAGACAAAAGTAGTTAAGGAGAAATGAACCGTATGCGATCTGAAATAGGACACAACAAGGCAACTATTGCTTTCACATACTTGTGGGTAGGGTGGCTAAGGTTTTGTGTGTTAAGGGGGATATTTTTGTTTGGTATTTATTGATAGGAGTCCACTGAAAATTACGTAAAATCATCTTGATTGAACTTTGACAGTCGTTATGGGTAATCAGAAGCCAGAATTTCTGACCAGTCTAACCATAGGGTATCTGTCGCCCAGTAAGGTTGTGTAGGTCTGATGGGCAGTCGCTTTACGTAAAGCACTGGTATCCTAGCATAGCTGAATCTGGTTAAGCTGGAAGCCGCCCCAACAAAGTTATGAAAGGAATATGTACAGCAGAATAGTGAAACGAACCGGTCAAAATTCTAAGCGAATCTGATTTATTATTGCATTAATTTTGACATAACGAATATGGAACGGTTAATTGTGACGGATGACTTAAAAACTCACTGAGTACGCCTCAAACTTCATCAAAGCGGAAATGTCCGGGGATAAATAAAAAATATGTATACATTATATGTATATATATCTTGGGACAACTGTTATTGATTTTTGCTTGCTTCCCGAGGTCCGGCCATCATCATCATGGGTTGGGAAGCAATCATGCTAATTATCACCATTCGAGAACGTTTTCCCCCATCTGAAATAATTTCTTAGAACTATGTGTCCAGTCGACTGCCACTTTAGTTTTGGGGTTTGGTGAGCTGTATTGGTGACTTTAATTGTCCTTGGAACTCAGAGAAAGACATCCGTACTAATATTATAAATGCGAAAGTAACTCTGTCTGTCTCTTCTTCATGCCTAAACCAATGAACCGATTTAAATGAAATTTGGAACAGATATAGTCTGGGACCCTAGAAAGGACAGGATAGTTTTCAACCCGGAAATCCCCCGGGAACGGGAGAAACGGCGGAACCCTCGCGGATGAAGTCGCGGGCAAAAGCTAGTAAGAAATAAAATATAGTAAGTAGTTCAAGCTCTACCCTACAAGATCCACAAACGAATAAAAGTTACAGAACTTCGTTATCCGCTGAACTTGGTCGTCCTACATACAGACAATAATACGATTACCTCTCACAAACTAAGTTGCAAGTTAAATGCTCAAAGGCGGCAGATGGTAACTTGATGCGCGTTTCACTTAATTCAACCAACTTGGGATAGAACTGGATATTGCTTTTTTCTTTGACGGTTCCAATTGTGTTTGGTGGAGTATTAGGTTTTTATGGGCGTGTATTATGTAATAATATATAATTATGTGTGTCATTGAATATCATCCGTACTAATACTATAAATGCGAAAGTAACTCTGTCTGTCTGTCTCTTCTTCACGCCTAAACCATTGAACCGATAATATGAATGAAATTTGGTACAGATATAGTCTGGGACCGTGAAAGGACATAGAATAGTTTTCATCCCGGAAATCCCCCGGGAACGGGAACTATTAAGCCACGCGGACGAAGTCGCGGGCAAAAGCTAGTAATATATAATTTTGTGTGTCATTGTGTATTATTGGAAATATATAATTATTGTCTGACTGATTGACCGAATGGCTGATTGGTAGATACTAACGCACACCCCAAACCGTTTGTAACATACAAGAAACTTGAAAGGTATGTTGTTTGGAAAGAGAAAGTATCCACTAAAAAGGATTTGTTTAATTCCAGCCCTATAGTGGTATAATAGGGAATGGAAGCTCTGCAACCACGCATTTAAAACCGCGGGCAAAAGCTAGTGTAAATATATTATTCATGAGCTCCAAGTATTGTAATCACTGTAACATCTTTAGTGTTCACAGTATTTTCTTCTTACAATAGTTTTTGTCAAAGTATTTTCCGACATATTAATCCACACACGCCATTAGGTCTAGTTTATTTCATTCGAATATATTAAGATTTTTCCACCTCCCACGTATGTTAAAGAGCTAAATCGTTTTGAAATTGGCATGTCCGGACACAGATTTTATATATAGAACAAGTAATTTTAGGTTAGATCAGACGATGTAATGAGTGGATTACGTCAATTTTTCCGATATTTTTTTTGTGTGCCTGTGTGTCGGAAATTTTGTTTATGTACCACCAGGTAATGTAACAACATCATCGAAATTTGGATAGAATGGCATACAATCTTATGTATACTTGGTTAATTTCCACTGAGATTAACCGCCGTGATCAACGGCCTAAACTTGAATTTAGACGGGAGCCCCCTCCATTCACCTCGGGGTCAGATAGTCGCGGTTCGAATTTTTAGGCCAGGTGGAGTTACTAAGTCGCATTGATAAATCTATACCCTAGCAAAAGGGGGACAATGCTAGGTCCTCCCTTGGTCATGGCAGAAATTCTGCCTCTTTGACAGTTCATAAGTGTCTGTATAGTGAAACAAATTCTTTGAATTTAAATAAGAAGTATAAATCTAGGAGAATGTTACTACTAAACGAGGAAATAATAATAGCAGAGCTTTTTCATTAAGATGACTGTTTCGCAAGGAATTTAACCTAGCAGTGATGAGAGATTTAACGCCTCCCCCGGTATTGGCAGTAACAACTGTTACTACCCAATAACGTCGCGTGCCAAGCAATGATCTCTAAATATCAATTGTCATAATGTTTATCTCCTAAGAATAATAGAATATGTCATTATCATGTTAAGGTAACATCAAGGACTGTGGGTTCGAAATTGAGCAAGAACCAATGTGACATTTTCAGTTGATATGTATAGGTATTTTGTATATTTATTTATGACATCTGTGTCCTTGTGCCTCTGAAAGTATCTAAAGCCGTTTTTTTGAAGATCTTTGATAGTCGTTACGGTCAATTAGAAGCCAAGAAATTAGCGAACAGAAATAAGAAAATGGAGCTATCAAGCGACTAACGACTGATAGGCAGACGCTACAATAGACTTAAAATTGACTTTAGGAAAGTTTCTTATCTAGTTGAGGAACTAGCGAGCCGGTTTTATGGAACAATCCCGCCACACTATTCCCAACCGCTGCAACTCCTGAAAGCCAGAATGAAAGGTGAAGCCCACCAAAAAAGCACCGATAAATGAAGCTCGACGAGCCCGGTGAAACGATTCAACTGTCATGGATCCCGCAACAAAATTGAACAGAAAAGAACAACGGAGGAGTAAGAAAAAAATATTTCCCACTTCCCTCCACAACAAGAAAGCTCGCTACTCTTCTAAGTTTTAGACAATATTTTGTTTCGATTAGTCTACTTCAAACATTTCTGAACTTCATTCACAAATTAAAAAATGAACTTCCAAAAAATGTTTCGTATGAAGAATAACATTAATAAAAGAAAACAATCAAGATACACTCAACTAATAATCCCATCACTTCTTTTTTTCATTCAGTTGGTCCAAAATCTTAGCAAAATTATTCATTGACTACACATTTTCGCGCTGGTAACTTGCCAAAGCGATTTACAATTGATATAGAACCGGCTTTAATTCTGCAGACAGTTCGTAAAAACTATCATTTAGAACATATTCCGGAAGAATGTGGACAATAAAACAGATTAGCATAATGGAAATCTCACACGTTACGACGTAGTTGCACATGTAAGTGTCGTATCGGTGTATACTATAGGCTTAGACACTTACACTAATATTCTTTTTATTTTTAGAATTTAGAATTAACTATAGGGCAAAATGATTCATCTTTTATAATTATGTTCTCGTCGATTTTTCATTATTTTTAAGATGTATTCTGCTATTCGGGGCGGAGACAAATCCAACGAACCAAAAACCATTAAAATTGGTCTAGCCGATCTCGAGTTATAAGTGTTGTAACAAACCCGACTTTGTTTTATATATATAGATTACAAGTAATATATCTAATGTAAATATAAATGCCCTTACTAATAATCTCTGTCATATTGTCGTGATGTCATGAATAAAGCCTGTGTAACCATACATTTTTTGACGTATAAACCTGTCATAAGTTTATGCAGCGATTATTAGTAAGACGCTAAGTGTTAAACTGACTAACTGACCGACTACTATATGAACGCTCAGCCCAAACCGCTGGTTCTAGAGACATGAAACTTGGAGTGTATGTTTTTATGAAAAGTAATGATCTAATAAGATAGGGTTTTTGAGAATTCCAGCCTTAAAGGTATAAGACCCAAAAAAAAGGTAAAGGTATGAGGTTGGTGTACTATTCATTGAGTGACTTTTTTAATTTTATTATTTGCTATAATTTTATTCCAATTGACAATTATATCTACTTGACTATTTTATTATACATCATTAATTCTATTTGATAGTCCTATTTTATGTGTCAACTTATTTTGTATGACTTGTTTGCCTTTACTGATGACTTGTTTACTTTTATTTGCCATAACAATAATATTGTAAGAATGAGATTTAATTTGTTTTTTTGGGTACTAGTTATAAGCGTTTTGGTTTTAGTAGTGTAACCTTATAATGTATAAATAATTAATAAATAAATAAGATATGGAAGTTTGACATATTGCGAGCGGGCGAAAGCTATTCATATGCATAATTATATTCTTTATTGCACACGAACAAGAAAACAAAAATACATAATGGTAGCAAATAAAATAATCATGTACAAAGGCGAGCTTAACCCACAAATGAGTTTTCTTCCAGCAAACCATAATTTGGTAGAGAAATAACTGAAGCTAGTCAACGATAAGTATTAAATAGTAGTACGTAGAATCAAATTTCAAATGAGAATATTTTTACAAAATGTGTCTGCCAAAATTAAATAATCGTAGATTACTAATATCACATTGACAGCCTCCATTGCCAAATAACTCGTATATGATTCACGATGAGTGTACCAGCCATAAATAAAGTTTGCTAAAAATAGTCATCCATTTATATCGACATGATGAAACGGACAGATAGCTGCAGGTGAATCTAGGAAGCGTTGAGTGCCAGCTCTGAATACAAGCGGAGTCACTGGCACACCTGATGGGTGCAAAGGTCTTTACGGGGGAACAGGGCTGTCATAATAAATCACAATCCATACTAATATTATAAATGGGAAAGTGTGTCTGTCTGTCTGTCTGTATGTTTGTCTTTCTTTCACGGCAAAACGGAGCGATTAATTGACGTGATTTTTTAAGTGGATTTTTTAAGGGATGGAGAGTAACATAGGCTACTTTTTGTCTCTTTATAACGCGAGCGAAGCCGCGGGCAAAAGCTAGTAATAATATACTCTAACAAACATAGTAAATTAAATTAGAGGAAAACTATGAAATTTTAAATTTTCTTATCATAGGACGACTTATAAACTGTCGAATTTTTTGTTCAATTGAAATGAAATTCTCAAAATGTATGCTTTTCCTTTAATTAATTAACCATGTTTGTAAGAGATATTTTGTCCTTATGAATGGCCCTAACGTTTGATGCCATAAAAATACTAGGAATTACTTTTTTTGGATTTTAGCCGGTTCGATTACCGAGTGTGACAAGCGAATTTTCGAAAATCTTTGAATGCAGTTTTGTTTCTTTTTAAAAATAAAGGAAAGTTTCCTTTAGGTAAAATAATCTATCTTGACCATTTAAAGTAGTTTTCTTCCAGGGCCCATTGTAACTTTCCACCCTGTATAATATTGGTTTCTTAATGATTATCTCATTGATGTCATTGAAATGTCAAAGAAAAATGCCTTTCTAAAATTACTGTCATAATAAGTCACAGTAATAATGTACTCATCAATAAGTTTTGAATTTTTAATAAACTATAGTTTTTTTTTTTACCTATAATTGATAATAAATTGCCGGATATTAAATTGACAAACCTCAAAGGACAATAGATTGTCTTCCAAAAATTGTGTGTAGACGGGGCTACAATGCTGTTTTTTTTTATCTTTGTATCACGTCTATTCAAAAGGACTACATTTTTGCCCAGTCCGTTTTTTTCTATGGTAATTAAAAAACTGTAAATTCTTACCTTTTGACCGGAAAAGTTGCACCATGTTTTCAATTCTCACGTCTACCGCTATTTTCACTTCACTATGGCGGCGCACCTGAAAAAAGAAATAAGATTTTGAAAAAAATAACGTGTGAAATAAAAGATTATGTCAGTAAACAATATGTAAATTCCCGACATCTGTCTTATCAATAGGCTATGTCTTAACAAGGTCATAACCTTGTCAAAAAAAATAATATTTAAAAGAGCTTCTAATCAGAGAAGCGCCCAGGTGACTATCTATAATAATATAGCAACGCTAAAGAGTTCGTTTATTTGGTTAACCGCGCTAATTTCAGGAACTTATTATCGGAATTTAAAATTCTATTAGAAAATTCTATAGGCAAAACACTCGTAATGTTTTATGGAAAATAAGTATTAAAGTTTAAAAGTCACACATTGCCTGAAATATCTAAATCATCGCCTAAATAATTTACAACCCAAAATAAATTACATATATCATTATGATGTAAACTAAATATGACCTTTAAACATTAAGTATTACGAAATAATATCCTTTTGTAAACGACTGTAACACTCCTAGGACTTGTGCTTAATGCTGAACATAAATTAAAGCTTCACTTGTATATAAAGGTGATTATATTATAAGCACACTTATGTATAGAATATTAATGGCGCAATAAGACGTACATAGTTCTAAAGCTGGTGATAGATATGACCAATTTTCTCTATGCCTAGGCAAACGGAGCGGGCAACAATTATTATTAATTGACATTCTTTTTATGAGCTGTCAAAACGCTATTTCTGAAATATCGCACTGTGGCGTGATTTTTTTATTAATTTTAAAGTTACCAAAGATCTAATTTTATAATTAACTAGCTTTTGCCCGCGGCTCTGCCCGCGTGGATGTCAGTTATATCGCGTTTTCAAGAGAACTCTTTAAAAGTTCGGGATAAAAACTATCCTATGTTCTTTCTTAAGATCAACTCTATCTCTGTACCAAATTTAATTAAAATCAGTTCAGTGGTTTAGACGTGAAAGCGTAACAGGCAGACAGACAGACAGAGTTACTTTCGCATTTATGATATTAGTAGGGAAGGGATTGAAAAATAAACGTGAACGCTACAAAAAGGTTTATTATTGTTCTATAGACTACGCTCGCCAAGGCGGCACGACAAGACACAGTGGCAGTATAGCAAATGATTTTTCTTCGTGATTATGAATGATTTTTAGCCTTGAGTATATGCTATGATTAACATCGTTATGGTTGAAAATCAAGAACTGTCAATCTCTAAATGTATGATCAGGGTAATAATTTACTTTTCCTCTACTGGAAAGGAAAGATCCATTTAATTAACAAAAGGACAGAACAAGAGAATCAGCACCAATGAAAAGATTCGACCTTCATATCTAAAAATAAATCTGCCAAGTACAAATAAACAATATCAAACGAAAGTCGTCAATGAATTTGCACAATAAGCTTTAATTAGAAACTTCAGTCGCCGTTTCTTCATAAATTACCTGAATATTAATTTTCAATCAGGAGAATGCTTTAAATATTAACTCAACATGTTTGTTACAATAAGTAAGAAATAAAGAAGAATTACTTATGACGATCTTTGAAAATTAAGACTGCCGTCCCCAAAGTTATTAAATCCGTACTAATATTATAAATGCGAAAGTAACTCTGTCTGTCTGTCTCTTCTTCACGCCCAAACCACTGATCCGATTTGAATGTTTGGTACAGATATAGTCTGGGACCCGAGAAAGGACATAGGATAGTTTTCATCCCGATAATCTCCAGGGAACGAGCACTATTATTCCACGCGGACAAAGTCGCGGGTAAAAGCTAGTAAATTAAATAAGTTGATAACTTTAAAACGGCTTAACCGATTTTGTTGATTGTTTCATTAAAATAGGTTTAAACATTTTAAACCATCGCTAGATAACCTACTTTCAAATAAAAAAAAACACATACAAATCGAAATACCAGTTTAAGAGTTACGATGCCACACCAGCCCAAACCGCTAGTCCTAGACACATGAAACCTTTAGGGTATATTTATTTGTAAAGAGGAAGTATCCACTAAGAAATAATTTTTGGAAATTTCAATAAAGGAAAAAAGTTTAGACATCCACGCGGGCAAAGCCGCTGGCGAAAGCTAATAAAAGATAAATATTAAATAGTAAGAAGAGCACAATTTTTAATGACTTTTTTTGTAGAGTACCTAGTAGTTGAGAGTAATAACGGTTCCATCGTTCGCTTAAAATAAGAAAAAAAATTGACGTGTAAAAGTTTACTTCTTTTTACCTTTTTATTAAAATTAATCATTTTATTTATTTATTAATATGAAAGTATTTTTGGAAATTTTAAGCCTCAATGGGCAAAACAGGGGATAAAAGTTTCCGCACGGGAAACGCCGCAGGCAAAAGCCAGTATGATTATATAATAGCGGCCTTTAACTAGGCAGTACTGTTAAGACCGTTAATTTATTATATTTTAATGCTAATGTAACTCATGAAGCTTCTGTCTCCACTCTCAATGCGCCACAAGCGTTTCCCTTTATGTTAATAACACAAATTAATCTTCCCTTTTGTTGAGTCGAAGTTTCGTAAATTAATTAATGTATCGCAACTAATAGGTAAACGACGGCTTAGATAGATTAACGAGAATTACTTAATGTGCCTTACTTATGTGACTTTGAACTTTGGGTGTTGAGGAGAAATGGATGGCGTAGCTTTTATTGAAGTTTGAATATGAACGTGCTGATCTTCGGGTTTTTTTATGTATAGGAAATCATTAAATGACCTATTCCGTCCTTAGTGTCAGACTTTTACTGGCTAAAACCCACGCTTGTTCCTTCGGTTGCTTTTTATGTTCCGGGTCCGCGGTAACTATTAAAACTATTTCGCACCCCGGCAGGCCATAGAGGCCCCCGTCACGTGCTAACTGTTCTTTGAGGCGCGCGTGGAACAAAATGTGTCGTCGACACGGGCCTGGTCCTACTCGGTCGTGGATAGCTGGTTGGTCATATAATACTACCAGCTTTCACCTGCGGCTTCGCCCGCTGAATGTCGATACTTCCATCGACTATTTATATTCCCTTTAGTGTTTGAATTTCCAAGTGGTGCCTACTCTTTACAAAAAACACACCTTACAAGTTTAATGTCTCTAAGACCAGTGGTTTGAGATGTGCGTTGATTATCAATAGTCAGATAATTAGTCAGTCAGTTTACCATTTTATTTACAAAGATTTCTGCTACGAACGGGGCCGTAGAATATTTTTTGGAGGAATGAGTGGAACGGAATTATTAAGGCAAGCTTTCTCACATTTCAGTAATGTGAACAAAAGTATCGACTTTATTCGTTACTTATTAAATTTTTGCTTGCATTGATTTATAATAATATTTAATTCACATATTTGTGAATGTAAGTATTTGCACTCGCGATCCAAAAACTAAACTAAACTGCTTAACTCTAAGTAGGTAACAAAAGAAAAACAAGAGAAATTAATAACAGAACCAGTGCACCGGGGCGAACTATCGTAATAATTCAAAGCAGTTTGGAAATGTTTTGAAGTTGTCGGTAACCTGACAGCCAGACGTCTGTGATGTCAAAGAGGTGTTAAATTGTCAGTAATCTGTCGAGTTTAAACCAATGGAAAAACAATTAACTTCTAAATTAGAAGAAAGTACCTGTTAAATCGTGGCATGTCCGCCATTTTTTCAAAATTAGAGCCCAGTAGATTTTCATTTGTGAATAAACTTCAAAGTTTTAGACATTTTTTGTAGTTAACATTATTAAAAGTCCGCTATGAGTGAAGTGAGGACGGTAATTTTTACAATTCAAGTTTTAAAAGACCGCATTATGTTAAAGTTACTTCATAATAAAAAATAACAATATAACTTAGAATACTTTTCTTTCACGTAGTAATTAAACCGGCCAAGAGCGTGTCGGGTCACGCTCAACGTAGGGTTCCGTAGTTTCCCGTCCGTCACAATAAGTGTTCCCAACAATAAGTGTTCCCACTTATGAGTTGAAAAAGGGGTATTTGTTACGTTGACATACTAAATACGCAGAAATTATTTTTTACATTTTTTGTCTTTTTTGTACAAAAACTGTTCTTTCCATCAAGTTCAAAAAATATTCGTAGAAAGTTCTTATAAAGTTCTACTTTTCCGATGTTTTTCATATTTTTTAAACTTATTATATAACGGCTTATTATTATATAAGTAGGTAGATTGCCTATATTGTACCATTTAACGAACTTGACAAGATGACACAAAAACTGTATAAATGGATTATATTGTTGAGTTCATTTTTTATTAAATAAAAAAAAATTGAAAATTATAAAACGTAACCACAGTCTAAGTTTAAAAAAAATGGAAAAGGTACAATTTAGGAAACCGGTTTCATATATTGTACTGCTACGACTACACGGTCTAATTGAGTGTCAAGTGCCTCTTACAAACTAAAAACATTATAATATAATTATCAATAAATAATTTCTACACGAACGAAACAACCATAGACAAAAGCTATTAAACATATTTGTTAACTAATTCGTTAACAAATATTTATAAAAACCATTGCATATTGCCGAACTAGTGTCCTGCTTCAACTTTGCACGGATGTTAAATGGAATGAATGGATGGAAAACCCGGCTTTAATATGTATATAAAAGTTTCCTCCTGAAAAGCAAATATACCAAAGAACCGCTACTAAATCCGTTGTTAGTTTTAAACATCTATGAATACATAAAGACAGATAGCAGAAAATGACTTTGATTTACACCATGTAGTGGTAACGACAGTTCTAAAAACTTTTATTTCAATCCATTCCAGGCGGAATTGTTTTGAACGAGAGCGCCCATTGTGCTTATATTCTAATCTTTATAGAGCTAAAATATGGCCATTCAACAACGATATATACGGACATTCAAAACAGACATTTTACTGCATTTCCAAACAACATACGACGCTGTAAAAGTTTGCCAAGTCCGAACTTCGTGTAGTAAACATAACAATTTGAAGTTATTTTGAGATAAATGAAAGCGTTTATTAACTTTATCAAGCTGTTTTATTCCACACACACTGTTTCCGTTACAAGTACAACCGCCAACAGAGAAGATCATAGACTACTGTCATAGACTAACTATACTGTGTTACCAACTAAACAATAAACAAATCTGAGTTAATACTACCAACATTAAAATATATGTATGGACATTGATAATACAACACCCCTCCTCAATGTCATACATTTTCAAAACATAACATACCTATAAACCTTTAACATACTAGGTACTCAAAATACTAAACATCAGGAAACAATAGTTTATAAACAATTAACAATTACCTCCACTAGCTTTAGTTTACATTACCTACTCCACATTCTTTCAGAAACTTAACAATTAATTCTTTGCTTAGAGATTTAGTTAACATATCAGCTGGTTGCTGTGATGTAGATATATATTTAACATTTATCTTATTATCTTTAATTAAGTCTTTAACAAAATGATATCTAATGTCCACATGTTTCAAGCGTTTTAATGACTCTGTGCTTGCACTTAATATAGCAGAATTGTTATCACAAAACAAATTTACTGGACAGATATTATGAAAATCAAAATCTTGTAACAAATTTACCAACCAACATGCTTCACTTGAAGCCATGCTCATGGATATATATTCAGATTCTGTCGAAGACAGACTTACAGATGCTTGCTTTTTAGTACACCACACTATTAAGCAATTTGCAAAAGTAAATAAGTATCCTGAAGTAGACTTTCTGTCTCTTAGATCACCCGCCCAATCAGCATCACAGAAACCTTGCAACATTGTATCATTACATTTGTAAACTAAATTATAGTCAATGGTATGCTTTACATAACGCAATACCCTTTTCAAAGCACTCAATAATGAACTGTTAGCAGATGATTGGAATCTGCTCAACATTGAAATGGCAAAACAAAGATCAGGTCTAGTACCAGAAACAGCATACATAAGACAGCCTATTATTTGTCTACAAGTTTGCTCTAAGTTCTTATCACCTATCACATCAGACTCAAGTATCTTACTATTAAAATTTACATCCATAGGGGTCATCATAGGCTTACAATGTTCCATATTAAATCTCTTAATTACATTTACAAGATAGTTTTTCTGAGACAATATAGTTGTACCATTTTGCAAATTCTGTTTGACATTTATTCCTAAGAAATCTGAAATGAACCCTAGATCTTTCATCTTAAATTTATTACTTAATGCACTCTTTAATTCTGTAATATTTTGTTCATTAGTTCCAAAGATTAACAAATCGTCAACATAAATTAAAACATACATTTTTTCTGTGCCACTAATTTTAGTATATAAACATGAATCACATTTTGATCTAACAAATCCTTCCTTAATTATTACTGTATTAAATTTTTCATTCCAACACTTAGGAGAGCGCTTTAATCCATACAATGACTTCTTTAATTTAACTATATTATTATTATTAGTATATGCCCCTTTAGGTAAACGTATATACACATCTTCTTTAATGTCCCCATATAAGAAAGCCCCTGTTACATCCATCTGATAAATGGGTACATTTAATTTAGTAGCTACTGCAACAAATAATCTAAAAGTGGACAACTTGGCAACGGGAGCATAAATATCAGACCATTCAAATGACTCCTGTTGTTCAAAACCACGGGCAACCAACCGTGCTTTATACTGTACATCACTATTTACATTTTTAACTTTAAATACCCACTTACTGCTAATTACTTTTACATTCCCTGGTGCATCACAAATGTCCCAAGTATTATTGTCTTTTAGAGTCTGTAGTTCTGTAGCAATTGCTTCACTCCACTTACACGCATCACTTCTGTTCATTGCCTCAGTGTATGTAAGAGGTTCACACTCACTTTCACTTAACTTTACACTATTGCACTTATAGAAAGATGTTTGCTTTCTGACACGCCGGCTTTTTTCCTGTACAGATGAACCACTTTCTTCTGTTGAATGCTCTTCATCACTGCATGGTAAGTACTCACTGTCACATTCATTATCTGAGTCATCTCCTGAACTTATAGTGCGCGTTGCCTCCAATGTTTCATCTGTGCTAGGTACTTCATTCACAGGAGTTGAGTCAATCTCAGGGTTGTTTTCTTCTTCGAGGATTACTGATGTTGTAGACTCCTTTCCTTCACCTTCCTTCACATGAAGTTTCTCCTCTTGGACTTTTTCATTCAAGAATACAACATCTCTCTTTATCTCCACCACAGTTCTGTTAGAGAAGTAAATCCGATATCCCTTCACATTATCATCATAACCCACCATTATCCCTTTGTTACCTTTTTTATCCCATTTCTTTCTATGTTCCTGTGGGATATGAACATACACCTCAGAGCCGAAGACTTTCAACTGATGAATGTTGTACTTCTTATTTGTCCATACTTCAAATGGAGATCTTCCATTTTCATGACTTTTTCCAGTTCTATTTAAAACAAATACTGCGGTATTTATTGCTTCCGCCCACAATTTCTTTGTAAGACTTTGTTCATGTAACATTGTCCGTGCCGCTTCCACCAGTGTTCTAATTTCTCTTTCCGCCTTCCCATTTTGTTCTGGCGTGTAGGGTACTGATGTTTGGTGTGTTATCCCACGTTTTGAAAACAAACTTTTCACTTCTCTGTTAACAAACTCCGTACCATTGTCGGATCTAAATACCTTCACTTTATTTCCTGTCATGTTTTCCGCTTTATTGACAAAATCCTCAATACAATGCTTGATTTCGTCTTTTGTTTTGACAAAGTACACACTCCTATAGTTAGAATAATCGTCTTTTAGTATGACAAAATATCTTGACCCGCCAACAGAAACTTCCTCCATGGGACCACAGGTATCAGCATGGATCAGATCACATGTCCTTGTAGTAACATTCTCACTTTTACTGAATGGCAAACGGTGAATCTTCCCAACTAAACAGCTCTCACACTCAGGTTTAGTGGTTTGTTTGATAACAACATTGTGTTTCTGTAGAATATCTTTTACGTACGTAAAGTTTTGATGCGCTAGTTTTCTATGCCAGTCGTTTAAATCGGTTTGTAATACAGTTGCAGTGCTTGCGGTCTCGCATTTATTGTATTTATACCGCATTTCTAAATAATAAGAATCACCGATCCTCTCCGCAATGGCGCAAATTTTGTTTTCTTTGTAAAATTTGCATAACCTCTCATCTGTCACTATGGTGTAATCCTTGTCTGTGGCGCGAATGACCGAGAACAAGTTGTTATTCAAGTCAGGAACGTAGAGAACATTGTTTATGACCGTATCAATCCATTCGGTCCCGTTCGAAACCTGTACCGCCACCTGTCCGTAGCCGAGGACACTAATTGTTGCACCGTTACCGACGATCACTGATTGTTCTTTTGAACTTGTAAACGATGTAAACAATGCGCGGTTTCTGCACATATGCTCACTAGCACCAGAGTCCACTAGCCATTTTGATGAATGCTGTTCATGAACCGAAGTAGACACTACGAACGCATTGCTCTTCGTTTTATTAACTTTGTGTTTACGAAACCTACACTGCGCTTTAAAATGACCGGGCTTTCCACAATAGTAACAGTTATTATTTGCGTTATCTTCACTGCCACTTTTATTACTTCTACAGTCATTTTGAAAATGTCCTGTTTTGCCACATTTATTACACTTTATTTGTCTTTTATTTTTCGCCACGAACGCAGAAGATGACGTTTGCTGAGACTCTTCTAACTTGCCCTTTTCCCTTTCTTCTTCAATCAGTAAACGAGCCACCAAGTTATCTATAGTTTGCTTATTATCAGGCGCCGACTCCCACGCCGACACAAAATGTTTATATTCGTCAGGCAACGACATCAACACCTTCGTTATGACAAATTTATCGGAGATATCTTCGCCCATTTGCTTTAAATTATTACGCATCTCTTGAATCTTTGATAAGAAAACTGACATATCACTACCCTTTTCGTATTTGTACTGAAAGAATCTTTGCTGTATCATATGTATACTAGTCTCAGTTTTCTGTTCATATATACTCTGAAGTTTCCGCCACATTTCAGCAGAACTCGTGCATGTGATGATGTGTAGCATAGCCTCTTCAGCCATCCGTGTCACCAACAGCGTTTGAGCCTTAGCATCTTTTCCTTCCCAAATGGTTATTTCAGCAGCCGCTTCAGGTTTGACACATTTTCCCTCCACAACATCCAGCAAGCCTTGTCCTCTCAACAGCACCATAGTTTGGAATTTCCAGACATTCCAGTTTCTAGAACCTTCCAGCTTGATCACGTTCACACTGTTGCTCTCCATTATTCCTGCCTTGTTCAATCAGAAGAAGCTTTTTGAACAAGTTTTCTTTTCGCTGACTAGGTATGACGCCGTAGTTCCCGCGCTTTCGTGAGACTTAACCCCACTTTTCTTTTTCAGAGAGTCACAGCTAACGTTGAACTTTTTCTTCAAAATAACTAACTCGCGACGCAGAATTATGTGCCTGGGCCCATAACCTGAAGTTATTTTGAGATAAATGAAAGCGTTTATTAACTTTATCAAGCTGTTTTATTCCACACACACTGTTTCCGTTACAAGTACAACCGCCAACAGAGAAGATCATAGACTACTGTCATAGACTAACTATACTGTGTTACCAACTAAACAATAAACAAATCTGAGTTAATACTACCAACATTAAAATATATGTATGGACATTGATAATACAACACAATTTACGATGGCATACTTTAAGGTATTTCGCGTTTTAGTGTTCAGAAATTATGTACTATTATTAACAGACAATAGTGCTGATTCTCTTGTTCACATACTAAACTAAGTTCAAGTTATGTGCATCTTTCTCTTTTCATTTTATTTAGAAAATGACAGAAGATACATATAATATTGGTTTAGTCCTGTCAAATAGCCAGCGCCTGAAGTAAATCGGCATGTTTTTAGTCAACAACATATTATTAATATAAAAACTTTTTTCAAAAAAATAATAACCGCCTTCAAAAACTAAAAACCCAAAAATAACTAAAATTTCGGAAGTCGGTGGCTTCTGTTCTGCCAGTCAATTTGTGTTGCCACCGACTTCCGAAATTTTAGTTATTTTTGGGTTTTTAGTTTTTGAAGGCGGTTATTATTTTTTTGAAAAAAGTTTTTATTTATTACTTTTTAGTGTCGACTCCCAATGTTTGACTGTGTATTAACTACTTACAATCTTATAAAACGACAATAGAAACTTGAAGAAAAAGCACACATCGTCTATGAATATTTCGTCATTTTTTTTTTGTTCTTGGTGAATTCTTCGAGAAGCACTGAACCGATCGCCACAAAATTTATATGGGACCACCTCTGAATCATGACTTATCAAACAAAAAAAAGAACCATCAAAATCCGTTTACAATTAACGGAGATATCGCGTAACAAACATACAAAAAAAACAAAAAAAAAAAAAAAACCTACAGACGAATTGAGAACCTCCTCCTTTTTTGAAGTCGGTTAAAAACGTGTATTAACTGTTTTAATAATATGTTGTTAACATGAAACGCGAAAGTTTAAAAGTTAGTATGGTTTTGGTCGCCATGTTTTTAATCGCGTCTTAATAAATTATCTATGGACTATTTTTTTACAGGACCAAATTAATATTATGTTTTTTTATATATTATTCCGAATAGTGTATTTTACACTATTTTCTAAACTGATATTATAAAACTAAAGCCTACGAAATGTTTTAAATAATATTTTCCAAAAAAGCCCGTGGTTTCGCCCTCGGGGGTGTCGAAATTTCTTTCCCCTATTTTACTCTTTTAATGTTAGAATTTTCAAAGATCCTAGAAGTTACCTTCTCTTCACAAAGAACACACCCTATAAGGTTCATGTCTCTAGGCCCAGTGGTTTGGGCTATGCTTTGATATACCTACAGTCAGGTAATTAGTCAGTCAGTTTACCATTTAACCTTTCAACAACCAAGCGACAGGCAACTGTTGGGCTGCTATTGGTGCCAATTCTTTTTTTCACAAACTAACGTTAATTTAAGTTAAGTGCATCTTTCTCTTTCCATTTAATTAAGAAAAAGACAGAAGATAAAATATTAGTTAAGTCCTGTCAAATTTAGACACTCCGACAATTTAAAAATATGGCGCTATCTAGTTTGACAGGATTAAACTAAGATGTTTCTTCTGTCCTTTTCTTTAAGAAATGGAAAGAGAAAGAAGCATTTAACTTAAATTTTGTTAAGATTGTGAATAAGAGAATTAGCACCATTGTCTGTCTGTTGCGTTTTGAATTACGTGTGTTCGAAGGTTTAATATAATAATAAATAGATGTGTATGTTAGTGTGCCTTTTCTGGAGTTCAAATCTTATGTAGGTATACAAATTATTTACAGCTTTACTTGTATATGTGTATACAATTTGCTTGAATATCTCTTGCGATGTCAGTTTCGTCGGAGCACGCGCCTTGAACGATTTTGATGGATACAATACATTATTACCTTGTATTTAGGTGAATACTAAATAGGCTGAATTAATCAGGTTACTGAAACTATTAGTTAAAGCTACTGAATTGAATTGTTCTGTTGGAATTGTAATGGTGATGAAATTTTTAAATATCATTGAATCGTTTCATGATGTTTCTATATGTATATACTAATAAGAGAAGCAATAATGTTTTACAAATATTATAAAAGGCATATTTAAAGTTTTTATACAAAAAGCTAATTTTATATGCGTTAATATTATAAAACCAATTGGATTTAGTTGTAACTTTACAATATTTAGAAAAGACATGGCTCCTGTCGCGCTATAACCCACGGGAGCAAGTAATAACCAATGACCTAACATAACGCAATAGAATCCGCGACGTACAACAAGTCTATTATAAAATTGTGCCTCAAATTATTTCATAAAAGAAAATTCTTAACGTACTACAATGCAAATGTTTCAGTTATTTCCACTCATAAACAAGAATATCAAGAGCAGCTGTGTTGAATCATCGGGTCGTTGTCTAAATACCTTGACCTACTAATATTACATTCTTTCACGTCATTTTTAAGAAGATTTTAAAAAAATATGTATTTAGCTAGTAAATACGGCCTATATGATTATTATCCAATCCCGCCACAATATTCCCAACCACCTGCAACTCCTGAAAGCCAGAATCAACAGTGGAGTCCACCAGAAAAGCACCAAGCTATAAAACTCGACAAGCTGGCTAATATAATTGGTAAACATTCCTAGTCGATTAAGAATTTTCTTGGATCGTGTGGACCAGTGGCCCTTTCTTCTTAGCCTTTTGCTAGCCTCCACTATCCCTCTACTTAATAGTCTATCTACCAGCTAGTTCGTGTCAGCGGGCTATTCCGTAACCGTTATAGGTAGCGGATTTAATTTGCATAAACTGCTTATTACGTACCGCTATAACAAAAATTAAAAAAAGAACATTCTCATTATCTGCAAAACCTTTACCCAATTATGTTGGGGTCGCCTGCGAATTTATCGAATGAATCCAGCTGAATAGTAATGTTTTATATGCAAGGGCTGACTATCAGACCTCCACAACTTGCTGGGTAACACGATACCCCTTGGTTAGATTGATTGTTAACCTTTCTAGCTTCTTACTCGCAATTACTGTTGTAACATTTGGAAAATAATAAAAATAAAATAATACAAAATAAATAAGCCTTTTCTGGCGTTTTCAGTATTAAACTTTGTTAGGGTAATCATAGTACAGAACTGTGTACGGCAAGACTGTCTACATATTGTGTTAGAATGATTGTACTATGACCAAAATAATACAGGTAAGTTTCTCATTAAAATATTAAGAAAATTGAAGCTTAAAAGCGTCTCACAAGTCAAAGTCCGACAAGCGATAAAATTGGTTTCTCTTAGATATTATATCAACTGGTGACTGCCATATAAATTTTATTACAGGCCACCTAAAATTCTATTCATTTTACAATCTGCATCAGGTTAAAGTTCTATATAAGAGAGAAAACAGTTACCAGACGCGTTAGTTAAATATAACGAAATAAAGTGTTATAAAGAACGATCTTAAAATAGATGTCGCCTGGGCACTCTCCAATTTCACACTCGGCAACAAAAAACTAAGAACTTGTCACACAGAATAATTGCCACTAATCGCCACTATGTCACTAACACTTAATATTAACAATAATGAGCACAAAACTATTAAAAAAACTACACAAAATTGAACACCAACAACTAAATTAAAATCTTAGTAATTGATTTGCAAAAGACGTTTTGACAGCTCGATTTCGGCGGGAAAAATTTTCGCTAATCTATGGTTGCATTTTTTTAATGCAAACTTTTTGTTGGAAACTTACTGTAGTGCGCGCGCCTATCGCAAAGATACTGCTTCTATTCAGATCGTCGCGTTCCGTTCGCTAAATTCTAAAAAAAGATGGCACACTCACTCGCTGAGTGCGAGTACATATCTGGCCGACATTGTAGTTTTTTTTTATGTTCGCTCGGTGTCAGTACGTCTGGTTTCTTTTAGAACTTGACCCTTATGATATTGTGTCATTGCAAATAGGTTATTGGTACGACGTTTTTGTAAACATAAACGTAATATTTTGTAAAAATTGTCTTTTTCTATGATTTTTATTTTGGTACTGTAATATTTTATCTATTATATTAAATGCTGAAGTTTGACTGAGTGACTATAAATCAACGCACCGCCAAAATGGCTTGTCCAAGAGACATGAAACTTGCAGGCCGTGTTTTTTGTAAAATAAACAAACATAAAAGGATTTTTTGGAAATTCTATCTCTAAAGGGGTAAAGCAGGGAATGGAATTATCAAAATTCACGCAGGCAAAGCCGCGGACGAAAACTAGTATTTTATAAATGTGTAACTTAGTAATTCTGTTAGTTTTTCTGTTTTTTTTTAAACGTTTGTTCTGTTGCAATACACATCTTCTAATAATCTTAGATCGTAAATATTCACATTTTTTATTATGTTGTGTATGAGTATCATAGAAGCATAAAGCACATAATATTTTAACAACAGCTTGTGATCTCAATTAGTTTTTATAGACTACTAAAACAAACTCCATCTAATTGATTGTGTTTTTAAATTCAAAACAAAAAGGAAATTAATAGATGTAAAGATTTATTTTGACTGCTCTTTGGGTATTAGTAAAATGGATTTACACTAATTTGTTAAGACAACAAAAAGTGTCAAAAAACATTCGTTCATTCCAAAACTTCGTTCTTTGTATGTATATCTTTCCGTAGCATAAAAAACGTAGTTTTTTTAATGTTATTTATTTTGTAAATTGGTTAAACAGAATAGTTACATTATATTACATACTCATTCGCTCAAATGTTCTTCGGGATATTATCTATTCGAGCAAATGCTCTTCAGGAATGTATTTTTCATTCGGGAGACGTTTCTTTAGGCAAGTGCACGTATGACAATAATCTCCTAGAATACAGTTAGATTTTAAGTTAGGCCTGAAAAAAGCGCGCTTAAAAGTGCTGTCAGCAACATTGCAGGGGCACGCTAGGGCCGACCCTTACCGGGGCTGCGGGTTTTTTGAAAGGGATACTGCAGCCCCGGACACAAAGGGCTAAGAAGGTACATGGGTGGGTTTTAGTCAGTAGAAGTCTAAGTGTAGGGCCTGAGTGCCCGCTCACATAGAGCGTCCAGCGGGGCGGGGCGTGTGGCGTCCATATCAAGCAGACGCATTAACACGGAGGTGTCCTGAGTGGCGGCCGAGTGGCGCGAGAACAACTTGCACGTAACGCTGCACGCTTCGCTCAACGCTCCGCTGAACGCTCTTCACTCAGTTCGTACACTACACTTCCTTACGCTCCGATCAATGCGGGAGGAGTAATTTAATGATTTCCTAACCACAAAAAAAGTCTGTCTTTTACTGATTCACTTAAATTGGCCTCTGTGTATCTAAAAGTATTGTCATAATTATGATAACTGACTGACTGGCATTTATACACCTATCGTAAACTACTAGGGCCATGAACCTTTGCATGTGATTTTCTTTAAAGCTGAGTAATTAAGCCTTCGAACACACGTGATTTGGGACACAATAGAAAGACAAAGCGCGACAGCCGGCTATCGCTTGGTCATCGGAAGGATAAAGAATTTTTGAAATTGGTAGGTGGTAAAATAAAAGGTGAAAATAGCCGTCATCTTGACTTTTTCAAAGCATTAACGCT
Source organism: Athetis lepigone (assembly GCA_033675125.1). NCBI lineage: Eukaryota > Metazoa > Arthropoda > Insecta > Lepidoptera > Noctuidae > Athetis > Athetis lepigone. The sequence continues at coordinate 3,089,872 of CM066225.1, read as the reverse complement.
AGCAAAGTCACTGGCAGCAGTTAGTTATTGATTGACTCTCTAATAAGATTCATTTTCAGTGTCAGTGCAGAAAATTAAGTGGGTGACAGTTGATATTAATGGTTCTAAGTTGTGTGCCCGTGTTGGCAGAGCGATATTTGGTTGTGTCACTAGAATTCGCTCTCATGTTTGTGCGATTGATATAGTTCCATTTTCACACCTACTTTGAACTGAAGGCTGCAATATGTAGCATTATACAATAAATAACAACAACAAATATTTAATAAAATCAATACAATGATAAACAATAAAATTACTGTACGGTGGCCAAACCAGATAAGTATCCAGGGCCGTCAGATACAGTTTAAGTTTTCTTAAAAACCCACGGATATTTTTTAATAAAAATTTAAACTACCTATAGCAGAAAATGACAAGTTCTTCAATTAGGTTAAATTATTTTTTTAATACATTCAATGATATTTAAGAAAACCTCAATTGTATGTGACGGCCCTGGATAATTATCTGCTTTGCGCACTACGTTTTTTTCAAGAAATTATTGTGAACCGAGGATTTAAAATTTGTTAAAACGGGCAGTTGTTTTCTAAGAAGGTATAAAAAAAACTTCACTGACTGACTGAATGGGTCATTGGTCAACTAAGAAAGGTGGTTCGCAAAATCTACCCCAAAATAGGTAAAAAAAAATATGGGGTGGAAGTTCAAAATCCACGCGAAGGAAAACTATAGTGACCTATAAAAAGAATATCATTGATTGAAACCTATATTATTTCTGAGGCTATAAAACTATACGCAGACGAAGTTACAGATAAAAGATAGTATACACTAAGGAAATAATAATACAGTAATAACGACGGAAATAAAGGTAATATATTACCATAAATTACTTAATGTCAACAAGAATAAGACGTAGGTAAATATGAGTAATAGGGTATTACACTCTTTTTTTTTAAGTATTTCAAATAACTCCTACAGTACTAAGAAACCACTAAAAAAAATCCTAAATTTTTATTTAAGCGCTAAGTACCCTAAATACGCTTTTAAAAATTGTATTTTCAAATTTCGCGCGGAAATTTCCAAAAACGGAAAACGCCGTGGGCGTGGTTTTGCTTTGGCGATATGACGTCCTTACGTCATGTAAATAAACAAACGCGCTGTGACACTTTACATATTTTTTATTGTTTTTATCTCAAAAATTAGTTACTGTTCGACTTACCGTTGGTGTGCGTTTCGGAATGCAAGAACACAAGTGTGAAAACATCGGAATAATTGTGAATTCTAGTGTTAACCGATTCAAATTTAAGAAAAACTTAGTTAAAAGTTGTGGGAAGAGTATTCCAACTATTACACCATAAAAACCCGTTTGTACTGTTTGTACTGTTGTTGTAAATATCACTTTGATGTAAGTACACATGTGCATTAGCCATCTAAAATATCTTTCACAATAACTTCCATGAAAAAGTATATTTTTATAATAAAGATCGTATTAGGAGGTTATAAATAAAACAAATAGTGACGTCTAGTTGACACTGTTGACAGTCGACAGCTGTCACTGTCTATGGTCTGTATTTCGGTGTGTTCAAGAACAGGTAAAAAAAACTGAAAACTTTGAATTGAATTTGAAAATATATATTCTAGTTTTATGAACTAAAACTAACACTGTTCGGCTGCTTTTTGCATAAGCTACCTCAATAATATATTTTTATATTTTTTCTCTTATACAGTGTAATACCCTATTGAGTGGGATCAATTATTGTGGCATTTGGACATTGGAGGAATTCCAAGTTTTCCGTACAACGAGCACGGCTATATTAGATTACGTTCTAGTAAAATCATGGACTAAGTTATTACGTTGATTTAACCTTTATATATGTACATTCTAGCTTTTGTCCGCGACTTCGTCCGCGTGGAATAGTTCCCGTTCCCGGGAGTTTCCGAGATAAAAAGTACCCTATGTCCTTTCTCGGGTCCTAGACTAAATCTGTACCAAATTTCATTCAAATCGGTTCAGTGGTTTAGACGTAAAGAAGACACAGACAGACAGAGTTACTTTCGCATTTATAATATTACTAGCATTTGCCCGCGACTTCGTCCGTGTGGAATAATAGTTCCCGTTCCCGGTGAATTTCCATGATGAAAACTATCCTATGTCCTTTCTCGGGTCCCAGACTATGTCTGTACCAAATTTCATTCAAATCGGTTCAGTGGTTTAGGCGTAAAGAAGAGACACAGACATACAGAGTTACTTCCGCATTTATAATATTAGTACGGATATGGAATAGTATGGATGTTGAGCGTAGGACAATCGAAAAATTTTGAGGTCGTGGTTCGTGGGCTAAGTGAAGTGACAGTTGGATAATTGATTTCGGAGATCACTCCCTACAAACAAAGTAAAAAATACCAACCTATTATATCAGATTAAATTACTATTACCCACGTTTTTACTCCGAATTCTCCTGTGAATTATTGTGGTGTTATCTTATTTTGTTTAAGCGTTATTTTGATGTAAAAGCTATCATTATACAATAAAGTTTTGAGAAAATCCCATCAGTTATTACGTACGCACACATAGACACAGTACAGAAATACGTCGCAAAAACGTTACGGTGGGCGGTATCACCGATTTTGGCGGTACGTTACCGCACTTTAGCCTATGACACTCATCGTAGCTTTCGTATTTTTAAAATGCGTATCTACCTTAACAACCAATTTGGTTAAGGTACCCGCCTTTTATGTAAAACGTTGTAGATTTGAAATAATATGGACATAATATGAATTCGAATCTGAACTTTGTAAAAAAACTTGAACATCACTGATATACCATTTCCTGCTCTGCGGAAACCACGTAAAGCCGTTGATCGTAGATCTTTAGTAGTAAGAAGTCAGGAAGTCTGACCAGTATACCCCCCCCCCCCCCTCGGGTTAGCACACAATAAACAATTACCCCTTAATCCCAGGCGAAGACGTCAAGAGTCGCAAGACGACTACCGGCCACCGTAGGCGCGGTTCTGCGGATGGCGAGCGATGGGTAGCTCGCCGCCCGGCTAGGACCAGGACCGCGTCGACGGCGCGTTAGTGTTCCACGCGCGCCTCAAAGAGAAGGAGTCAGCACAGGAAGGGGCCTAACAGGGCCAACGCCTGCCGGGGTTGCGGAATGTGTATAGTAGTCACCGTGACCCTGGAACATAAAGGGCAATCGAAGGAACATGAGTGGGTTTTAGTCAGTAAGAGTCTGACACGCCCTCCCGCCGCACCCAGGACGGGAGCAGTCATTGGATGATTTCCCACTCACCAAAAAAAAAAAAAAAAACCCCTTAATTTTCGATTTCTTAGCTTATACCTGGCAAAAACGCCAAACATCCTAGCTAACAATACAACGGTGTTGGCAGCTGGCACGCGATAGCTTCCAGAGGCTATTTATGGGATCAACGCATGGGTTAAGGCCATTGACTCGTTATGAAGTATGTCACTGTAATCTGAATTTAATTAGTTTTTCGTAAGGTTGGTTTTTGACTGGTGATGTTTTTTTTAGTTATATAATATGTGATAGCCTAGTGGTTAAGGCGCCTGTTTCTCATGTAGAAGGTTGTGAATTCAAATTCGGGCTATGTGCTTTAATATGTATTTACTTTCTAATTTTTGTCTTGGACATCAAAGAAATCGATAAAACATCGTGAGGTAACCTTTAATGATTTTAAGACCGACATCGTTAATGTGTTTTAATCTTATGTGTTCAATGCTCGTGTCTTCTCTGTATAAGAAGAGGCGTCTTTTCTGCATTAGTATAGTAACTCCGTTACAATGATTAAGTCATCGGCTGGTATAATTATTATAATTAATAGCTCTCCAAAATAACCACAGACTTACATCTACATAAGCATACAAAATGATGAACAGAAATAAACTCGCAAGCAATTTAAATCGTTATTTTTAGCGAACTATAAACACTGGAATCATAATCAGAATGGAATGATGTTGTGGGTGAACTTCAGCGTGGGTTGCCAGTGCAAACACGTGCGGTGCAATGTCAGTGGTGCATTATTTTTGTAACTTGCAACATTTGTTACTGACCGTGAAGGATGCCATAATTTTTAGGTTTTATGAGTTTGTTGAAGAAAGTTCTAGAAAAATAGTTTTGGCGGTATGTTTTTTATTCGTTGAGGTTTTCACGATGGCACTACTACACAACAAGTACATATTTCAACAAGAAAGAAAAAACCACTGTTTTAATCACTAGACTGATTTGCATAAATCAATCACCACAGTATGACTACTGTGGCCCACATAGCATAAAACAAAGGCATTTTCCGCCTGTCCCTATATAATAATATGCTTAGATCATTAAAACGACGCAACGGATTTCGATGCGTTTTATTTGATTAATACATGCGTACTACATACACATAAACTAGAATATTCAAAGGTTTAAGCTGGGGCGGATCGCTAGTAGTCTATAAAATATTGAAAAATAGCGACCCGCCCCAGCTTCGCACGAGTGTTACAAATCTTTAAAAATCCCGGCTTTTTTCTACTATATTATGCATGTATTATACATATAAACATTTCTTAAGAATCACTCTATCTATTAAAGAAAACCGCATCAAAATCCGTTGCGTAGTTTTAAAGATCTAAGCATACATAGGGACAGACAGAGGATAGCGACTTTGTTACTATGTAGTGATGATGATAAATAATATTTTTTACAGCGTATCGAACTAAATAATGATACTTTGTATAAACAAACGAACCTTATATTTTTTACTGTAAAACAAGCACGTACAGCAATTACTGTTATTGGTACGTGATTATATTACGGTTCATTATATTAGTATTATACTTGATTACAGAAATATGAGCGGAATAATTTATTGCTCTAGACTGATATTACCTTTTCTCATACAGACAACAATACGGTGTTGTAAAATATATTTAGAAGCCCGAGATAAACTTTGAAATACACCTAAACAGAGAAAGAGACATTCATCTATTTTTGTAATAAAAATGATTACCTTTCATCAAGAGAATATTTTTATTACAAAAGCAAAATAAACACAAAATTATAAGATTTAATCTATGGAAGGGTATCAACCGTACAATGAACAAACATGATGAATGACGCCATTTTTAAAACCCGTTCCAAACTCAAATTACAATGTCAAAATTATCGCTCAAAGTTAAAATTACGTTAGGACGAATATCCATATTCTCGTTACGGTTATCGTATTTGATCTCCCAAGGATCATCTATCATCGCAAAGTGAAGTTGTTTTCGTCAAAAAGTTGATCCCAGTTTAATGTACCATTGCTAATGCGACTGCTAGTTGCTTGCCGTATGGAAAACGTATTACAAGTTTTTGATAGAATGGTCGCTCGTCGGTGGTGGTTTAGTTAGAAATTAAAAGGTTGATTCGAGTATGAGTAATTCGAGGACTAATGAGATTAAAGTCGTTAACGTTTTGACATGTGTGACCTCTCTAAGCCCAATGCCAACCACAATTGCGTAATAGTTGTAATAGATTCCGCGGTCCCGGAACATAAAGGGCAACCGAAGGAACATGGGTGGGTTTTAGTCAGTATAAGTTTGACACTTCCTCCCGCCCCGTTTAGGGCGGGAAAGTTATTTGATGATTTCCCATCCATAAAAAAATGTTTTACACCTAATAAAAACAAAGAAATTAAAGCGGAAAGCTATTATTTTTGTGATTTAGGATATTATGTTTCTACCTATGTCGTTTGATAGTAATTTTTATGGGTGTGGTATATGTTTCACAGCTAAACCAACTGAACCTTTCGACGACCAAGCGATAGCCGGCTGTCGCGCTGCTATTGTTTTTCTATTGTGTTTCAAATTGTAGGTTTAAATTCGTAATGTAAATCTTCGGATCAATGCTCATGCCGTCTGTATTTTTAACCCGACTTCAAAAAGGTGGTTCTCAATTCTATGAATTTTTTTCATTTTATTTTATTGTTAACCATTTCATTACCCGATTACTCAAAATCGCGTCCGTGGCGTCGACCGATTTAGAAAATTCTTTACAGGTGTTTTTATAGTGGTAGGATTCTCAATAAATCGAGGATGCCAATTTTTTTTGTTCAATGCAGGATTAAGACCTAACAGATAAAAACATGGTTACACACACATTTATAAAACTCTCAACCCTTCTAACCAATTTCAAAAAACATCTCTATTTACCAGAATCACGTTATTTTTCACAAAAGGGGTCAATTTTCTCCAGCAAAAGTTTGCATAAAGACGTTTGCGATCTAAAAGATTGGACACCTTTCATTGAAGAAAAAAAGGCCGTATTTGCCACCGAAAATAGCTGTTTGTGAAGCTGTCGAATTAAAAAAAGGACTAAGGTCACCATTCGGATTAAATTTCAAGGGTCTCATGAAGAGTGAACGGAATTTTTTATCCATTGCCACTGAATTTTTTGTCCATTTCTTTGAAATCTTTTTCCGTGGGCGAGGATTTATTATGCCTTCTGGCGGTTTTAGTACTTAAGGACCTATCGAAGAATTTGACGTTATTTAAAAAAGGTCGGATTTTCGTACGGTTTATGTATTTAATGTAGCGGATTGCTGCTTGTAATGTTTGGGTAAAAATAGGGATCAGATGAGGCCGAATTTGATACATTTTTACGGATGATTTTTTGGTGAAGATCAGAATATTAACAACTAAATTCTGTGCGCTTTTAGGAACAATATTCCGTTTCATTCACACATCACATTCGTTTAAACACTAAAAATACCTTTTAAATGAGTTTTATTATGTTTATTCGTAGAATAAATCTTTTATTCAGGGAATATAATTGACGTCTATCAGTTTTTATATAAATAATATTATGTAGTGAAACTGTCAAAAATTTCAAAATCATTTTGATATTGGCAGAATAATTAAGAATTAGTCACAGTCGTTACTTGAAATAGTATTATAGACTTTTACTTGCTATAAATGATTGATGAATTCAATCCTGATTTATAACTTAACTGTTGAATTTACACTAATATCATAAAGCTAAAGAGTTTGTTTGTTTATTTGATTGATGTTGGATAATCTATTCCTTAAGAAAAATTATACTTTGGCTAAATAACATTACGCTACAATCCTCGGGAGCGGAACAGTAACCATAAATACGGGTGAAGCAGAGGAGAGTAAGTAATTGATAAAAGTCGTAAATTAATAGGTATTATTTCACTGCTTTTATATCTAAACACAACTTTTAAAAAAATACTTAAAAACTTTCCTAATAAGGAATCCAAAAACAAAAACCGTATAAAAGGTATACTCAAAAAGTTTTTAAAAAACAGAAAACTTCGTCGAATTGCCGGAAAGCACCTATTTCCATGTTTGAACCAATATTTGTGCCTTCCAAGGTAATGTGTATACACGCCACTCCGCTTGAATTGGCCATCGAAATGTCTAGAACCTTTTACTTGCTGTGAGATGTTTGGGCGACTAATGGTCTTACTTCAAAGTTTAGAGAGATCGTCTTGAAGGTACTCGGAAATATGGAATGTGGAGTGCATTGGCCGCCATTTTATTGCTGCTGGGAGTGGTTATGCTTTTCGCGCGTATTTTGTATGTTTGTAATTTTTTTCCAAACGGCTGGATAGATTTTGACAGTTTAGGTGTCGTTACATTCGTTTCAAACCCCAAGTGTCCAAAGATTTTTAACTGCTTTTTATTTTATCTAAAAAAAAAGACAACAAAATAGTGGAATTTAGTGCTAAAATGTTAACTCGTTTTTTAAAACCCTTCTTAAAGAGTGGGGTTTCAAAATGAAAGAAATAATAAGAAGATCACGAAAATATATAAATAACGTAATTATATGTTTTATATTTATAGTCGAATACATCCGCCTTTCACTTCCTGTTATATCTTAAGGGACCAATGTTTTTGTTCGAAAGTTTATTCTTGAAACACTTTAAAAAATATGAAATGTGTTTTTAAAAATTACGTTTTACAACACTCTAGAAATTCGCAAGATATGATTTGGTGTCGTAGAACATACATAAATCGGAAACTCATAAGTATTAAAAAATTAATTTTAAACACGCAAAGTTTTAAGGCATTCAGATTTCGACGAGCAACGACGGAATCAAACGAATTTTCAACGTGCTCAGGGAAAGCGGTACTGTTAAGGCATCTGCACACTTGTTTATAATCCCCATGGGGACAAAGCCTTATTTTCTATCTGGCAGACATAAAGGCAGGGAAATTATACCCGTGAGAAACGTAAAAAACAAATTAGAAGAGTAAAAAGGATTTTTTTTTGTTTTAGTGCATCACGTTTTTTTTCTTCATAAAATACAAGCTTTCGCCCGCGTATTTTACCCCTTTAGGAATCATATTTTCAAAAATTCTTACTTAACTGTTACCAACTCTTTACAAAGAACATATCATACCAAGTTTTTGTCTCTGGGACCAACGGTTTGGACTGTGTGTTGATATATCAACAGTCAGTCATCAGTCAATCTGTTTACCGTTTAAAGCAGAAGATCAATGATATTATAAGTAAAAAGGTGTAGATAGGTTACCTAAACGAAATTCTATTTTCAAAAACGGCACACTAACGTACACATAGGTACATTACACGTCAAAGTAGGATGGTATGATTGAAGTAATGCGAGTGAAAAAGAGATAAACGTCAAATGTCAACGCGGTACTGAGTATCATGTTGGTCAAATAGCAAACTTTTAAAGTGCCACTTTTTGACTGCATATAACCTATCTACACTTTTTTACTTATAATATCATTGCAGAAGATTATGTAAGCTCTCTTTAAAGTTATTTTTTATATAACATGAAAAAAGTTGGAATTCTGACCACTATCGTGACTCCGTGCGGTTATTTTATTTTATTTTTATTTTATTTTTAATAATAAGGAACAGAAAACAGTTACACTATGAAATTATAACTTAAGAATAATATGGATAACACAACATTGTTCAGGCAATAATGTAACCAACAACACTGTTCACGGATAGACAAATTAGTAATAAAAGTAAAAAATTTCACTAGGTGGTTAGCAGAACATGCACAAACTAAATCTATATAATTTAACAAAATATCTATATCCTATTAATATTAATGTGCAGCTTACATATTTAAATAATTTCCAGAGAGAGAGTTAATGGTTCTGATAGAGAGCAGCATAAATGTCTTTTAAAAGCATTAATAGTGCAGTTGAATATGTCAATATTGACAAAAATGGTATTGTATGTGTCAACCATACGTCTGATAGGTGAACGCAAACCAGAATTAGTCCTACAAGTGTTGACAGCAAAGAGAGTGCCTGCGCGTACCTGCCGCCTAAGGCATGTTCTGGGCACTGAGTAACATATCGTGTTAGTTAGGTTATTATTATATATATTATTTGATATTCCTTACTTTATTTCAGTAGCTTTAATTAACATTTCAACTGATCTATCCTTTGATATAAAACTGATTAATCCGATCAAAACGAATCAGTTTCGTGTGCTCTGGTTTTGATTTCAATTATGGACCAATTTAGAAGTTTTAATTAAGTAAAGGTTAACTTTTATCCTCTTCTGCTTAAAAAGATTAAAAAGTCCGAACATTTATTGTTTTATACATAAAACAGATTTTATATATTTTTTAATAACAAGCTGTCTCTGCTATTTCATACGACTCTTGGAAAGATTAAAAAAAATTTGAAATTTAATTTTTTTTTACCTATTTTCGGCCATTGGGCCATGCTCAGAGTCAAATATTGTTAATCCCCATTACAACATTAGAAAGGCATTTTTTTTAACGTCATTTATAAGGAAAATGAAAATTGATCTAGTTTCTCGTTCCAAAAATTGTTTTGTAAAGAGAAAAATGGACAAGAATCTTCATACTTACGAAATTTATTAGTCGCTTAAGTAAAATTTTACAAAAATTAAAAAGAAAACTTTATAACTATAGAAATGAAAGTACTCATTTTCACTGTTTAGACATATTAAAACTATAGGCGACCACTTTTTACAAACAACTTAATATTGTGCGAGCTACAAAATATAGCCTAGCTTTATTTCTTACCATATAAAAATATTTTAGTAACAACTGTCAAAAATTTACGAATGGCAACCAGGGCCAACAGATTTACATATATTTTCCGAGGCACTTGATGTCAGTGATGTCCTAGATAGAAAAATTTCTTTGCTGAACTATTCTACGCAAGTCCAAGGCCTCTCTCCACTCTTTCTATATTTCACGATCTCTAAGAGATCGGAAAGAAGCTTGAATAACAAGGCTTTTCAGCCATTTTACGTATAAAATGACAAAAGACGACCATTTCCAGTCGCACTTTTAACCTCAACAAAACCGCAGCCATCTTGAATAACTAATACAACTAGAAAAATTAACAACTAAAGAACTACTTACATATGCTAATGTTCCTTTTTCAATCTACCTTCTAAACCGTGTTCCTTGAACAAATATAGCGAAGTGTGAAAGTGCCATTACCCTAAGAAAGCGAATTTACAAAGGAAATTCTGGATGCAGCGAGCAACGTACTTTAATACATGCTTAGCACTCACGAATTCTCTTTACGGAATTAATATTTTCACTAAAACAAGATCAACACTTTTATGTTTGTTCAACGTAAAATAACTCGGAATTTTTTGGGTGTTAACGTAAAGAAGGCGGGCGAAGGTCCATACATTATTGGGTTTGACTATACAGCAATGATTCTTGCATTATTCATTTTTAATATTACTATTATTAAAAAAAAATAACAATATTTACAATTTCTACATGGGAGAAAAATAAAAATATAGGATGTTATTAGTCCATACAAAATTAGCTTTGTTTGTTTTGCAATAAACGCCTTGAATTGATAATTATGAATTATTGACTGGAAGTTTTGCATTATGATCAGGCTTGGTTTGAGTAAATATAAATCAGAAGTATTTTAGTAATAGTAACAGTTTATGACCATGTGAACTTATTTTGAAATAAATTACTTACGACTGCGTGGCACATTGCTGTCTAACTGAAAGAATTCATTCCTCTTCTATTTAGCGCAAACGTACAGAAGAATTTACGCCATCAGGTTAATATAATTCAGATGTTGATCACTGATTGTATTTTACTTCGTAATTCAAGATAACTTATCGTAGGTCGTTCGTCAAAATAATAACCGTCAGAATCCTTTATACGTAGCCAAAGTCGTAAAATAATACCAATCAAATAATTAAACCGCACAGAAACACTACAGAACATAATATCCACAATTGCAAGTTTAAAACCAACGAAGTGAATGATTTGTTTGACTTTAGATGTGACATTGACATGAGTTTTTACTGTGTGGCCTGTATAATAAAAAAATATATAACTTATTGCAACTTCAATGATTAAAAATTATTTTGTGCGATATTTAAAACCAAAAACCATTATTTAAAATATATTATAAAACATGTCAACAGATGAAATCACGATTCAGTGTTTCTTCTGCAGAAACTGTTTTATTTACTTGGTTTTACATTTCCATTTTAATCTTATTTCTTAACTGATCGATTAACATATTTCATTTGGCAACATTGTTAAAAACCGGAAGTGCAGACAGTCAGTAATGTTTTGAATAAATAATTAATTTACTATCCCATGACTAAATATCTTAATATTTCATGGTAAAAAATAATAAATCTTGAAAAAAAATATTGATAAAGTTTTCATTAGTGTAATATAAAAAGCCCAGATTCGCTCGCCTCCTTTTAATGTTTTTGGAGACGGTTTTTATATATAATAGTCTGTTTACGCTGAGGTTGTGTCTGCTATGTAAACAGATTTTAATGTAGATTAAGATGATGTCTAAAATGAGGTTTTTACTAAATTTTAATAGATTATTTTAGAGAGAAACCAATTCTAATGCAATTACAAATATTTAATTGCTTTCCTGTGTAACTAGATAGTAACTCTAAAAACATTTTTCTTTACAAATTCCTTCCAAAGTGTGGAATTCTTCTCAATTTAAAGTTTCTATTTCCTGTTTGTTGCTTGTTATCGTACAAAGTTGAGCAGAACTACAAACGAATGTGACGAATAGAAATCTTTAACATAACATAATAAGTCCTGTTCTCGGATGCTGGCGTATGACCTACATTGTTATAATTGGTATGTTACAGTGTTATAGCGAAGTTGTTTGTTATTGAAAAGTTCTAGTTTTTACTGACTATGCTTCGTCCGCTTGAATGTTATTTACAATCGATGCATAAGAAGTAGTAGATCAAAAAGTAGCATTTATGTTCTTCGTTAGGCTTCAAGCTTATTTAGTATTAAGAATGTTGAAACTTGATGATATTATAATGCCATATTTTAATACAAATTTAGATGAAAAAAGAACAATTTTTAAATTAGTAAACTCAGTATAAACTAGCTGCCGGCTTCAGGTCTTTGGTTCATTGAAACATAATCCCGCTTCCGTAGGTCATAGTGTAATGTTACGTTACCTATGTTTTATTCTGATGCTAAACTTTAAAGTTTTATTAAAATCCGCTTACTAGTTTATGTGTGAAAGAATATAATTATAAACTTTATTTATAGGAGATAGGATAGGATTTTTCGTTATAGGAGAAAGTAGGATATTTATATTAAAATTATTTTCAATTCTTCAACATTTTACTTATTATGTGTATTTTATAGAATTGTTATTACAAAACCGTTTTCAAAATGTTACTGCAGCATAAATACGTGTTGTTAAGTACAATCGACCAAGTTACACCGTATATGGTGAGCGTGAACAATATTTCTGTTTACTCGCGGTATTATGCTTTGAAAATGTTTTAGGAGGTATAGTAAAGATAGATAAAATATAAAATTATAAAAGAGAACCAAAAAGACAACTCACATACGGTCATCTGGACCCAAACTAAGCAGATCTTGTAACATACCTATAAAATTTATAAATACATACACATTATAGATAAATTACACCCAGACACAGAACAAACAATCTTGCTCATCACACATAGTTTTACTGGGTGGGAATGGAACCCACGACCTGCGGCTTGGCAGTCAGGATCCCTCATCACTAGACCATCAGAAGAAGTAATTAGTTACCCAGTAACTCAGTCGGGAAAGACAGATAGGCAGCTGTGTTATGTAAAATACTGATATTCTGCTGCATCTGTTTAGAGGGAAACTCAAACCCATCATAGATGGATAGATGGATAACCTGGGTTCATCCCAGGCGTAGACGTCGAGAGTCGCAAGATGACTACCGGCCACCGTAGGTGCGGGTAAGCCGACGGCGAGCGATGTGTAGCTCGCCGCCCGGCTAGGACCAGGCCCGCGTCGACGGCGCGCTAGTGTTCCACGCGCGCCTCAAAGAGAAGTCAGCACGAGAAGGAGCCCAACAGGGCCAACGCCTGCCGGAGTTGTGGAATGTCTATAATTTACCGTGACCCCGGAATATAAAGGGCAACCGAAGGAACATGAGTGGGTTTTAGTCAGTAAAAGTGTGACACGCCCTTCCACCCCACCCAGTACGGGAGAAGTCATTTGATGATTTCCCACCCCCTCAAAAAAAATCTAGATAGATGATGATTTATTTTGCTAAAAGATATTACAAATGCCAAAGGCGGCTGGCCTTTCGGATGAACTTGTCGACGAATAAAATATATTTTTGTCTGTATACCAAACAGCTGGTTCGTCAGTACACGTCCAATAGACTATGTATTTCTTTAACTTTATATTCAAGTTTTCCAGTTAAAGGGCTGCTAGTTGGCCATCAATGTTGTGAACTGGGTTTTGAAAGAAAAATAACTCTTCTCTTCGACTTTGCGTAAACTTAATTTAATGTAGTTTATTATGTGTTTTTTTAGCTGACCTGTGTTTGTTTGTTATAAATTTTGTTACAAATTTTGTTAATTTCTTTTACAAAACCGATATATACTTATGATAGTGCACATGTTACCATCAATCGGTATTTTTTTATTAACCTTTCGTGTGTCTAGGACATGGATCAACGCGAGACACAATGATTTTATGATTTTTGTCTGTAATTAGAGCATTCAATGAGTTAATGTATGCTATACAATACTCATCCTATATCCTTCCTCAATAAAATGGCTATCCAGCACACAATTTTTTTATAAATTCAGACTAGTAGTTTCTGAGATTTGCGTGATCAAACCAACTACAATTCTTCAGCCTAATAATATCATTATTAATTAGATACAAATTTTCTTCTTAAATTCTTGTACATCTTTCCTCTAAAACCACTATACATCCCACAATATTTACACGAAATAATTTAATTACCAAATTAATATTACATCCGCGTCGGAAACCTGTAAGCTTAAAACTAAACAAACAACAAACCTTAATTACAAAGTGGGAACAACAGAAGAACAAACTTATTCACACTGTTAAATGTAAATATGTTTATACTAGCTTTCCCCTGCGGCTTTACTCGCGTTATGTTATGTTTTTGATCACTGCTTCGATACCGATCGTGATGTAACGTAGCCTTGGCAGGGTTGCGGAATAGTTCTAATAGTTACCGAGGCCCCGGAACATTAAGGGCATCCGAAGGAACATGAGTGGCCTGCCGGGGTTGCGGAATGTTTATAATAGTTACCGTGACCCTGGAACATAAAGGGCAATCGAAGGAACATGAGTGGGTTTTAGCCAGTAAGAGTCTGACACGCCCTCCCGCCGCACCCAGGACCGGAGCAGTCATTGGATGATTTCCCACTCACCAAAAAAAAATGTTAAGTTTTACATTAGGTACTGCTTCGATACCGTAGGTCGCGATGTTACGTAGCCTTGCCGGGGCTGCCCTACTCAGGACGGGAGATTAAAAGTCATTTGATAGTTTTACACTCACAAAAAAAATTTAACATAGCCTATTTTTTTTTATTCTGGTGTATCTAATCTGGTGTATATACCTATCTTGCGTGAAGGTGTAACAAATTAATATCCACTCACACTCATACAAACTTTCACATTCATAATATTAGCAGGATATTGTATCGCTTCCGTAGGTCATTGCGTGATATTCTGATATATAAGCTATACTAGCTTTTGGCGGCGGCTTCGCTCGCGTTAGAAAGAGACAAAAAGTAGCCTATGTTACTCTCCATCCCTTCAACTATCTCCACTTAAAAAATCACGTCAATTCGTCACTCCGTTTTGCCGTGAAAGAAAGACAAACGTACAGACAGACAGACAGACACACTTTCCCATTCCCATTATTTATTATTATTTTCCCATTTATAATATTAGTATGGATTACCGTAAAGTTCAGTCAAATTCCTATCAGCAGTTTTAGCGAGAAAGAGCAACAAACACCCACACGCACACACATACACACAAACTTAACATTTATAATATTAAGACAGTAGGATATGTGTATACACTGCGTATATACCACGTACACCCCGCGTAGACATAGCGTAGTCGGACTATTCATATGCAGATCTGTGAGCATATTGTTCAGGTTTTGTTATCTTGGATGGAAGGAAAATATCTGTTTAAGCGATTAATCAGTTTAAGCGATATGATTTATAATACCAGCCTATAACTGTCCCACTGCAGGGCAAAGGCCTCTTCTCATACTGAGAAGGCACGAGCATTGATCACCACGCTTGCTCAAGACGGGTTGGCGATTTTAGACATATATTCACTACAAGTCCAGGCTTCCTCACGATGTTTTCCTTCACCGGTGTCTGCGATGTCTAAGATAATCTTTAGAAAGTACATATGAATTGAAAAAGTCACATTGGTACTTGCCCGGATTCGAACCCACAATCACTTGCATGAGAGTCGGGTGACTTAAACAATAGGCCATCACGACAATAGCGATATGATTACAGAACTAAAATATACTAGGTGAATTTTTGGTCCTGTACCACCCGCTAGGAGAAGATTCTACCCATGAAAACAAACAACTTTTATTATGGAACCAACTCTGAAATCGCGAAAAAAATATCAGCTGTTCCTAACAAAAGTTCAATGCCCTCCGACCGTAATATATGACACAGCTGATATTTTTTTCGCGATTTTAGAGTTGGTTCCATAATAAAAGTTGTTTGTTTTCATGGGTAGAATCATCTCCTAGTGGGTGGTACAGGACTAAAAAATCACCTAGTATACACAGTGTTAGGTAAGACAAGGTACATATTGAAGGAGGCTATTCAATATTCGAATCTCAATCCAAGTATGTAAAAAAAAAAAAACAATGCCTTAGTTTCTTACCAATCGTAGGTTAGTGACCCGATGCAACCGCGAGCACTAGGGTGTCCTTTTTTTAGACTTTAAGAGCCTTATTGCGATAATTCAACTATGGTTTTATTTATGATTTTATATTGTTTTATTATTATTTACATTGTATTTGTAATATATAAGCATTTATTATCGAGTCCTTAAATATGACCCTCAATTCTTTATTGCATTCCACAATGTACAGGCTTAGGTGGAAAACATTTGATAAAGTATCAATCATGGACCCTGTTGGGCACAGCAAAAGAAATACAAGAGGACTCCATTCTTATTTAAAATACATGATAATTTCTTTTTTTTTGGTGAGTGGGATATCATCCAATGAATACTCCCGTCCTGGGTGCGGCGGGAGGGCGTGTCAGACTCTTACTGACTAAAACCCACTCATCTTCCTTCGATTGCCCTTTATGTTCCAGGGTCACGGTAACTATTATAAACATTCCGCAACCCCGGCACATGATTAATTATTACATTGTGTTACATTCAATTTATTTAAGTATTTAATGAATATTTATATTCGTTCCCTCGACTTACCTGACACGGTGTTTAGTGTACGGAGTAGAATACAAAGTGCCTATGTCGGTGCAGTGATAGCAAGTGTAGTGTGTGTTGTGTAAGTAAGTAAGCAAATGTGTTGCAGCGTTTCCTGGTTTTGGCGAGTGATAGGACCGAACTGAATAGATATACTAGGTGTATTTCTGCCGTGCTTATGTTTATTTTATTTATTATTTATTTATTTTTATTCCCAACAATATCCTATGTTAATCACAGTAAGTCACATTTTTGGCAGAATTGAGTTGAGTATATATTCGGAATGTCGAGATCGAGATCTACATTTCTGTATATTTGAAATTTGAAAATGTCGAATAGAACGCCAAATAAGCTTTAGCATAATTACAGTAAGACACATTTGGCGGCAATCTTACTTATTGTAATTGCAGTATGGGCACATACGGTGGATTTTTTCAGAAAGTTAAAACTATTTCCTAGGTAATGTTGCAGTAAGTGGCACTTGCTATCATTACATTAAGTTGAAAATAAAACATTAATATACTAATCCATAACATATGTACAGTAACAGCATATTATCATATTAATGCTTAAGAGATTCGCAACGTATGTATCTATTATTTTATCATAAGTACAGTAAGTGGAACTTACTGTGTATATGTGTGTAGTCAGCGAATTAAAGTATATACTATTATGCGCGGACATAGTAACAGCAAGATTCATTACTGTAATTATGTTTAGGAATATTTCAACTTATGCGTAGACTTGCCTTGACCAAATAAGGTAAATGCGTTACTTACTGCAAAAATTCTAAGGCGTTTAGGGTTCGGCCGGGTAGTGCGGGGAGGGTCAGTATGCAGTCGCGGTCACCATGCAACCACAGAGTCTGCTGACGACGTGCGACAGAGACTAAATTTGGCGCCAAAATAACTTAATAAAAGTATACGTTGTTTCATTTCTTTATAATATGTTTGGCACTTATTTTACATTACTTTAAAGACAGATAACTGATGTAATCTTAATAAGAAATTAAGGTCTGACGTGGCATCGCCAGCCCACCGCAGCTGCCGTCGCATTATATAAGCCTCTATTCCACCGACATTAGCCCGCCGTAATACCTCCGTGTTACGAACACGGTCTGACCAATGAATGTTCATAATGTCACGTAGGCATTTCATATGGAATTTATCAAATGTGCGAATATATAACAGTCGCAAATCATTATATATAATCTCGGGACCCAGGGACACCCGGACTTTTTGAAGGCGCACGAGGGTCGAAGCCAACTCGCAGAGGCCCCTTGAGTAAAACTTTTGGTTTGAGAAATGGGACACGAACCGACGATTATCCCTATATGCACTATGTAAGTGCACCTAAGGACAACCCCCGGTTGGTGTATATAGCATAACATGGCAACTAAAAAAAATTGGACTATGGATTTGCGTTCTTTAGTGAATAAGGTACCAGATACTATGACTATGGCCCCTGCCTAACCAGTGGTTGCAAACACGGTAAGAATGGCAGGGGGTGACTTGCACACTCAATAAATGGGCCCCCGAAAACGGCCGCTACGACATATAAGTGACGTAGCGACAAGGGGGCAACATAATATATCGAGGTGCTTGAGGAGTGGAGATGTATTCCACGGCTATCAGCATCTTACTGGAATACTTCCTTCCTCCGAGTACGTTTGCTCTTGCGAGTCTCAACTCAAACCAGCTAATTAAGGCAAGAGTGAGGTGGAAGCCATGTTCCTCGTCGTTGCTCACTCTAAGCTGGTCAATGAAGGCAAGCCATATTATTAAGAATTCCAAAAGAAAACTGCCTTTTTTAAAACAATGTGTTATTGTATGGTTTTTTTTTGTATGCAGCAAAAGTTTTAATAAATTCGTGTTTGTAGACACGAGCTGTGTAATTTTACATTAACTATGATTTAATAATAAGTCTTTTGTTTCATTTATGTACTAAAATTATTGAGGAAAGTCATTAATGTTGACTTTGGTGCTTTATGGCTGATGCTATAATTTTACATATTACTCCAAGCTATAATTACAGTAAGTGATTAAGATATATTAGGCAAATTGTGTAATTTTTGTTATTCTATTTAAACTTTACCTCGTTTTGTAATCATTGTTGCAGTAAGTACTTTAAAGTAAAGATTGTTACAGTAAGTCGCACACTTACTGTACCAATACTAAAAAAAACATTATTTTTTAATTGTTCATTCCTTAACATAAATATTTTTTCACATTTTACAATTATAAATAATATCAATAAATAAAAATAAAAATATACAAATTGTTAAGCAATCCTATGTTTATCTTAAACATTTGAGAAAACTTAAGTTTTATTTATATTTTAGGAGAAACGTCAAAAATAAAAATAAAAACTTTAACCGCCTTTTTCTCAAAAGTGTCTCCAAGGCACTTACTGTATATATCACAAGCACGGCAGATTTTTGGTCTTGCTCATCCCGCTAGGAGATGATTCTACTCATAAAAACAAACAACTTTTATTATGGAACCAACTCTGAAATCGCGAAAAAAATATCAGCTGGTTCATACATTACGGTCGGAGGGCATTGAACTTTTCTTAGAAACAGCTGATTTTTTTTTCGCGATTGCAGAGTTAGTTCCATAATAAAAGTTGTTTGTATTCATGGGTAGAATCATCTGCTAGCGGGTTGAGCAAGACCAAAAATACACCTTGTATTATGACGACAACATAAAAAAAATGACTTTCTGTTTAGTCCATCCTTCTGAAAATTCTTGACACAGTTAAACATTATGAAATTCCGTAGAGAAGGCTTGTGACGTTACAGTTCAGTAAAAAAATATAGGTTACGAGAAAAAAGAAAAAATGTGTGTCCAACATTTTTTTGTTAATCTAACTGACGGACTATTACTCATTTTTAGTCATCTCACCTATTGTTAGCCGCTAAATCCCTTTTAACTAGCTCCGTAAAACAGCCATAACACGCGTTTGAAAACTACGCGTGTTATGTCGCTTTGTCCTGTCACGCTAAGCTCTCGACTTAGTAACTACACGATGGACGCAAAGGCTTCGCGTCTAACATCGCATCCACGCTAGGCTTGTGTGGTTTAGATTGCTGGTGTGACACCTAGAAAGCACGTCATGCCATTTTTCTTAATTTTTAGATCACGGTTCTACGCCTGATCAAAGAATATTAGTAAGAACGGGAAGAAAAATATTTATTCATCATTTATTGTAACAAAATAATGTATAAATAATTAAATACCCTGGAACAACTCACACACGGCTATCTGATCCAAATTAATATTAATAAATTTATTAATATAAATAATATTGTAATCAGACGACTGATAAACAGACTTATATAAATCATAAATACATACTTATTATCGATATATTACACCAAGACACGGAACAAACAACAATAATTATGCTCATCACACAAAGTTTGTCAGGCTTAGCAGTCAGGGTCTCTAACCACTATATCAATAGGAGCGAAAAGAAAGAAAAAAAATATTCATTCATTCATTTAATCGTGGGGCACAATAAATATTTAAACGGTTACAAATATAAGCATACACATAAAAACACAATTGTGTGAGTCACACAATCCCAATAGAGTAAAGAAGCCACTGGGTCTGACGCGGGTCTTTTCCCCGATTGCATCAGCTTGCCTTCTCATGGGACGGAAGTGCAACTATGTTCACACACAATTGCGGACTATAATATCTTATGCATACTTGGCCAGTCTCTATGGAGATTGCGGTGACCAAATTCGGTTAAGAAAATTGTGAAACTAAAATTGAATGTGAATGTAAATGCATCTCTTTGTTCTTTTCTAAACCATGACAAACAAGAAGCCACTAATAGACTTTAAGCACAGATTACTAAATAGTGCTATTATTATCATGCTAGTCCGTTATGTGTTATTATTATATTCAGAGTTGTTTCAAGGTAGCTCTAATTTCATGATACGAATCTAAAGCTGAGGCTAGGGATAACTTAAATGAATGCAATTTGATACAGAAACAGGTGGTGTTTGTCAGTTTCCAGTTGATCACTAGGTTGAAAGCGTGACTTCAAATGTGATTTTACTGGGTTCCATTTTTGTTCCACGTCAGGTAGTGTTTAGTAGTCTGGTAGGCATGGGTTGTATTTAGTTAGTTGAAGTCTGATACTCCCTTCCACTTCACCGAGAACGGGAGGAGTCATTTGATGATTTTTCACCTACAAAAAAAGGTGAAGTACCTTCTTACACTGTACCCACCTTACTGTATGTACTACATATTTTGTTGGTGGCGGCGCAAAGGTGATGCATCTCGGTGTTCTAATTGAATAAGGCCCTATAGGTATCATAGATCTTGACAGTATAAAAAGTTTTATAGTTACATTTTTCCGCTAGCATTCCCAGTTATGTAAATATGTATGTATACGTTTGTATACAGAGTGCGTCCATTGTAGAATAGCTGATGTCGGCTTACTATTCAAATGCAGATCTGTGACAATCTAGCTAGCTTGGGTGTTTAGTTTGAGAGACAAAATTGTGTGAAATACAGGTAGATGAATTTAAAGTAGCGCAGTATACTAATGCCCTTACTAATAATCACTGTGTAAAGTTATGCAATGAATAAAGCCTGTGTAACCATACATTTTTTGACGAATAAACCTGTCATAACTTTATGCAGCGTTTATTAGTAAGGCACTAATATAAATGCTAAAGTAATTCTGTCTGTTACGCTTTCACGCATAAACTACTAAATCAATTTTAATTAAAGACACAGAAATAGTACGTAGCAATATAAAGGATATTATGATACATTTTCATTGCGATATTAGGTACGGGGCGAAACCGCAGGCAAAAGCTAGTAGGTATGTAAGAATTTATTTCATCTGGTTATAATAACCATTGTTTAGGCTTATTAAACTTTAACCTTATTAGACTATTTAGATTATTTTTTAACTTATTTATCTTTTTATTCGTACTGAATGTCAAAAAACCACAAATCATTTAACTTTATTCATTTATCAATAAGTTATTTTATATGGGCACAAAAAGTACCAACTTTACTTCCAAAAAATCTGAACGGTTACCAAAATGGATAAATGGTCACCAAATAACGTTTCCTAAAATATTATTAAATAAACCCAATTTCGTTTTTATATGAATTTGACTGAAAACTGAAACTTTATATGAATCACTAGTAAATCGGGCGCTCAGCGGCCGCTGCTGCGGCTTTTTTTGGATATCATTTAAATTATATCTTAATAAAATTCTCGTGTCACAATGTTAGTTACCTTACTCCTCCGAAACGGCTTTACCGATTTTTACCAAATCTTATAATAATATGCATATTCAGTAGGTCTGACAATCGGCTACTATCTATTTTTTATACCCCTAAGTGATAAGGGTTGTTCACCCTTAACATTTTTAACGCGGGTGAAACCGCGGTAGGCAGCTAGTCCTTTTATATGGTACTAGCTGTCCCCCGCAGTTTTACTCCCTTAATGTTCTGTTTTAGATTACTGCATCGCTCCCATAGGTTGTATCGTAATATTCGTAATGTTATGTAGCCTATGTTATATTTAGATGTATAAGCTTCTGATTACTGCTAGAATTTTCTAACTTGAAAGACATCCATACTAAAACACATTCATATTAGTTAGAATAAATTCGTAAAAACTATGCCCAATTACTCGCTGACTTAAACACGTACCTACGTGTCTACATTTTCACATTACTTATGCGCTTTTTAGCCATGCTTACACACGTACTCTGTACTCCATTTGAATCTTCCGTTCTCGCTGCGATGAGACCTTGAGAATAATACAAGATAAGGCAAATGTACGTATTTTGCTACGCTTTTGCTATTTTATAAGAAGATAAGATAGGTAGGAAGCTACCAACTTATGTGTCAATGTGTGAAAAGGCTTTTAGAATACTACGACGTTTGTTTGACTTTGAATTGGTTTTTCTTTTTTTATGACACCAGCTGCTGTAGCTTTTAAAACTAAATTCTCCGTTTGTTGCTTCTTTTACTTAATAGTAAACAACAAACGGATAATTTAGTTCAACAGATAGTTTAACTAAAAACTAATTAATCAAAAATAATGGTATCACAACCAGTGTTGTAATACCGTTTGTTTTGATTGCCTTTACTACTCCAGTATTGTTAGACAAGACAAAATATTTAGCCTTTTCCTCAACTTTTCACGGGTGTTATATAAATCTGCCTAGAGATACCTTTAATTGTGTCTGTAATAACCGTAATGAGACTAATTTTAAGAGGGTTTCTATCTTTATTTCATCCGTACTTTGCAATAGAATGAGTACTCTTAAATCAATTGAAATAGCAAAATTAGAACTAGGACAAACTACAGGTGTTATCTCACACCTATGCTAGAAACAAAATATATTTCACAAATATAAAACTGGTGGACACATTGACAGCTGCAACCATATTTTATCTTTGCTGCCAAAACGCAGATGACCTATTAATGTGCCAGAGCAAAATATTGCTCTGTCCTGTATTGCTATATCTGTATCATAATATATGATCTTCATTGTTGTATTATTATTAAAACGTGTATAAATAACTAGGTACTCTAGAGTACCCTTCCATCATCTAGGGCCTTTTCAGCATGAACAGAGATCTATCAATCCTTTATATCTCTCTATATAGAAGAAAGTCGTGTTAGTTACACATTTTACAACTCAAGAACGGCCGAACCGATTTGGCTGAAAATTGGTGGGAAGGTAGCTTAGGACCAGGGGACGGACATAGAATACCTTTTATCTTCTTGTTTTAGTAACCAAAAATTTGATATAACGCGAGTGAAACCGCGGAGGACAGCTAGTTTTAATTTAAAATGGTAAACTTACTGATACATAAACGCACAGCCCAAACTGTGGGTCCTAGAGACATGAAACTTGGAAGGTGGGTTCTTTGTGAACAGTAGGTAGGCACTAAGATAGGATTTTTGGAAAATCGATCCTTGAAGGGGCTAAATGTGAATGGAAATTCGACATCCACGTGGGCAAAGCCGCGAGCAAAAGCTAGTCGACGTATACGTATACCAAATAATACATCAATATACCAGTTCGCTATCTGAAAACTCCTAAACGGATATTAAGGCGATTTTGGGTAAAAACAGAGCGATTCACGAAAATGATTTAAGTTAGAGAAACGCAAAGAATTTCAATAAATGGTTTCACGCACAAAGCTGAGGCGGGTCGCAGGTACTTAATAAAAAAAAACAATAATATAAAAAGAAAGGAAAGAGTAAGAGATTACAAACAACCTTTATTCTTTCTTGGGTTTCAAAGCTGCTCTGCCAAAAATCAAAATTCGCTTGGGCAGACGAACTATCAAATAGTAGAGTTTCGCATTTATAATATTAGAATCCGTTCTAATACATATTATTTGAATTAAATGCGAAAGTAACTCTGTCTGTCTCTTCTTCACGCCTAAACCACTGAACCAATTTGAATCAAATTTGGTACAGATATAGTTCGATACCCGAGAAAGGACTTAGGATAGTTTTCATCTCGGAAATCCCCCGGGAACGGGAACTATTATTCCACGCGCACGAAGTCGCGGGCAAAAGCTAGTAGTATAATATATGCGTCTGTTATTGTGCAATCTACACCCAGCCGGATAGCTTAGGCACACGCTAATAACCATAACAATGCAGTAAGCGGAACATTCCGCATAAATCTTATCATTGCAATGTCAAGCTACCGGGTTATCAGGTCACAGTGTTAGTAAAGCCTGCTGAGAGGTATATTGTTTAGTACCGATAATTTCTATCCAAACAGAATGTTTTAGATATTTTCAAACCGACAACTCAAACTTAAAAATTCAAAAGAAATAGGAGATTCTCAATTCGTTTGTTAAGTTTTTCGCCAATTTTGCATCGGCATGAACTATAAATCATTATAACCCGGTATTTGACACCATCATCAATTGACGTACTTATTATGAGCTGTCAACGCGCAATTCTCCAATAGACTTTGTATGCGTTTTTTTTTGATAGCTGTCAGTCGTGCTGGAGAGATCGTTTTTTTTCAAAATTTTCTTATTTTTGTAAAATAAGTTAGATTTTTGGATTTTCTTCGCAGAGTTCAGTGTTTTTTATATTTCTGAATTTTATCAGTAGGTATGGACCATCCTCCTCCCCCTCCAGCTCCTCCTGACCCTCCCGATGCTGTTTCGTCATACTCGGCGGTTGGTAAGCGACGCCTGATAGACTCAGAAACAATTGAGGTTGTTTCTAAAAAAACTTTTATTGATAAGGATTTGGCTGTTGCAGCCATCCAAACCTTATTTATTCACCCTACATTAATAATAATAATAATAATAAAATTTATTGCAGACCATAAGTCCATAGGTAAAACATACACATTTATACACAAAACATACATACATACATAATTAGAACTACACAAGTTATTTTAAATATTCGAATGACGCACGATGACTGGTCATCCAATGCCACATCATTGGACTGTCCATCCTGTCGGCTACTATAGTCACCAAGCTGTTGGAGCTGTCGCGCACTCGCCGCATCAGGGAAGCTATCCGCTTCCGTATCAGTGCGTAAAAATCTGGTACGCCATTCTCAGCAAACATCCCCGACGCACTGCAAAAGCGCGGAAGCCCCAACATAACTCGGAAGGCATTGTTGTATTGGACTCGCAGAGCATTGTACGAGCTTTTTGTATAGCTAACCCATAGGGCACAAGTGTACATAGATTGGCAATACGCTCTAAAGAGTGTAATTTTCACCTCCCTTGTACACCGCGCAAACCTACGAGCCAGCATGTTACATCGAACTGCCAATGCTCTGCGTTCCCTCTCCACGTCCACATCATCGGACAGACTATCGGTGACCCAATGCCCCAGGTATTTAAACTTTGTGACCCTGGCAAGCTGAGCGCCTCCCAAGGTGACTGGCGGAACAGTCTCATAACATTTGTTACCCGCTTTAAAAACTAGTAGCTCACTCTTGGTCGCATTGTACCTAAGGCCGTGAGCCACCGCATAATCTTCACAGATGCGAAGTAGCCTCCTAAGTGCACTGATCGATGGGCTCAACAACACCATGTCATCCGCGTAGCTGATGTTATTGACGCAGTGCCCATCAATGGAGCACCCGACATTGGTGTTGCTGAGCTCACAGATCAGCCCGTCTACATACAGGTTGAAAAGCTTGGGTGAGCTGATTCCCCCTTGCCTCACACCGCACTCCAACCCGTATGCATCCGACAGGACACCCGCCCACTTCACATAATTGTATTGGTTTTTATACCAATACTTTAGTATCCTAATGATATCACTTGGGAGGTTCTTAACATTTGACAGTTTCCTCCATAGGCAGTCATAAGATACGAGGTCGAAAGCCTTGGAGAGGTCCAGAAAACATGCATACATTAAAAGAGGGCATTAAATTATACTCAGACTCTGAAAAGGGTCCTTTTTTGGTTCATGTTTCCCGGTCCGAACCGGATCCATCTGCAGGGACATCTATTCGTCCGATTAAGTTTGGCCAACTGTTGCATCACAACAAAATAAAAAATATATGTAGGGATGGTGTTAAAAAAGTGGGCAGAAATAAAATTTCTGTTGAATTTACCACTGGTGAAGCGGCCAACAATTTCATGTCTCATCCAGCCTTAGACTCTAAGTATATTGTATCTATTCCATCGTTTAATATCACTAAAATGGGTATCGTCCGTCAAGTGCCAGTTGATATGTCCATGGACGAGTTTGTCGACTCAGTGGTCCTCCCTGAGGGTTGCGGCATGATCTTAAAAGCACGCAGACTGAATCGAAAAATAAAACAGGAGGGCAAGACCTCCTGGATTCCGTCTCAAACAATTGTGGTTACTTTCAAGGGACAGTTCCTTCCCCAAAAAATTTTCTTGTTTCACACGTCTCTTCCAGTAGAGCTTTATCATTACCCCACAATTCAGTGTCAGAATTGTTGCCGCTTTGGGCATGTTAAGGCTCAGTGCCGATCCAAAGCAAGGTGCTTTAGATGCTCTCAACCTCACTCTGGCGACAGTTGTGAGATTGTAGAGGAAAAGGCCACTTGTATCCATTGCTTGGGTCGTCACTTTGCCTTTTTCGGCAGTTGTCCCGAGCAAGGGAGACAAAAATCAATCAAGTTATTAATGTCACAGGAAAATCTATCCTACGAAGAGGCTTCTCGCTCCATTCCCAGCGTTAAAAAGCTGTATTCAGAAGTTACTCAAAATTCTCCGTCCCAATCTTCTTACTCGTCTTCTCAATCTTATAGTCTATCTCCTTCTACCTCTTATAAAAAAACGGTATTTTCTTCCCCAAAACCTAGAGCTCCTCTAGGAAAGTCTTATGACAAAGTTGCCCATAGATCCATTGTGGCAGAGGTTCCTTCATCTTTGCCCAATGGCTTCTCTCTCCTTTCTCAGAATTCATCTCCAAATTCCCTTCAAGAGGATAGCCTCTTAGAATTACTTGTTTCGCTAATTATTAATCTTGTTTCCCGTAATAATTCCTCTTTACCGTCCCACGTTGCCCGTAACCTTTCCCATCTTCTCTCTAGTATCAATTATGGATCTAGTCTCCACACTTCAGTGGAACACACAAAGCATTCGGCCGAAGAAGCCTGAACTTTTATTTTTAATTAATAAATTTCACCCCTCAGTCATCGCCATTTCGGAGACTTGGTTAGTGCCTGGTTCTCACTTTAGAGTTTCAGGTTACTCCTGTCTTCGGAGTGATAGGGCTGATGGGTATGCTGGCAGTGCGCTTCTTGTTAGGCGCTCTCTTCCTTTCTCTCTTATATCTTTGCCCCCTACTTCTCCTGACATTAATATCGTTGCTGTTAGAGCTTTTAATATAACATTTCTCTCTGCATACATTCCTCATCCTCATTCTAGATTAATTCCAGACCTTCTGTGTATTTTTTCCTCAGTTCCCTCTCCGATTATTTTCATGGGTGATTTAAATGCTCATCATCGCTCGTGGGGTTCGAGCCATGATGATTACTTCGGTCTTGCCCTCCTAGAAATTTTTGATGAAGCAGATCTTTGTGTCATTAACAACGGTTCTCCCACTAGGAGAGTTCGCCCTTCTCAAAACCCTTGTTCAGCTGTGGATATTACAGCATGCTCTGCGTCTCTTGCTTCTGTTCTTTCCTGGAATATTTTACCTAATTCTTATGGTAGTGACCACTTTCCCATTATTATCTCTATCTCAGATAGAGTGGTACCTTCCCGCAATTTTAATCCCTCTCTTAAGTATAGATTAAACAACGCTACCTGGACATCTTATTCTGATTCCTTAGAAAATAAGTTAGCCTCTCTTCCTCTTCCCGACAGTAGCAATCTTGTCGACTGCTATTCCAAATTTGTAGACTGTATTATCTCTAGTGCTGATGATAATTTTCCTTTAAAAAAACCGTATAGATTCAAAGTCTCGACTCCTTGGTGGGATCGAGAATGCACTTTAGCTGTCAAGGAAAGAAAAATAGCTGAGGATAATTATTCTAATTCAATGACTCTTCAAAATTTTTTAATTTTCCAAAGAAAAGCAGCCATTACCAAAAGACTTCTTTACAAGAAAAAAAAAGAAGGTTGGCTTTGCTACTGTCGTTCCCTATCTCCTTGTTCCCCTTCTTCCCTGGTTTGGAAGCAAATTAAGCGGTACAGAGGCTCCTGTAATTCTGTCGATATTACTGCTAAAGATCCTTTTTCCTGGATTGAATCTTTCTCGGATAAGCTAGCTCCCCCTTCAGTTCCAAGTTTAGACTCTTTTCCCTCTTCTCCGGCTTTTCTTCCTTCTGAAAATAACTTTGATGCCCCATTCTCGTTCTCCGAACTTCAATTGGCACTTGATGGTCTCGTTGATTCCTCTCCAGGTGCAGATGGAATTCCTTACTCATTTCTAAAAAATGCCTCTATAAGTTCAAAACAATATTATCTTGCCCTGGTAAATAAATTCTTTGAGTACGGTTTGGTTCCTTTACCGTGGAAGCACCAAATAATAATTCCAATTATTAAACCTGGCAAAAATCCGTCAGACCCTAATAGCTATAGGCCTATTGCTTTATCATCTGTTTTGTGCAAGGTGGCAGAACATATGATGAAGCATCGACTTGAATGGTTTGTGGAAAACAGGAGCTTGTTGCCCGCTTCCCAGTTTGGGTTTCGTAAAGGTATGAGCACAATGGATAGTCTTAGCATATTAACTTCTGATATTCGTATATCTTTTCTTCGTAAGCAATTTTTGGTAGGTGTTTTTTTGGATATTGCCTCTGCATATGATAATGTTTTACTCCCGGTTCTCAAGAATAAACTTGTGCATCAGTTGAATATTCCCATTAAACTAGTCCGTTTTATTTGTAATTTATTGATGGAAAGATCCATCTCTATTAAATCTCAAGTCTCCTCTCTTCCCCCTAAGACTATCTGGAAAGGCTTACCGCAAGGTTCAGTTTTGAGCCCTCTCTTATTTAGCCTCTACACTTATGATTTACATTTTTCTGTGGATTCATTTTGTGAAATATTGCAGTATGCTGATGATTTAGCTTTATACTTTTCTGGAAAATCTCTAGATGAGGCTAGTGTCCGTTTAAATTCCGCTTTTGATTATCTTTCTGATTGGTTACTACGACACGGTTTGTCCTTATCAGCATCTAAGAGCTCTGTAGTAGTGTTTACGAAAAAAAAGTTTGTTCCTCCTGTTGATATCAAAGTTAATGGTGAAAATATATCGCAAGTGAACAATGTCAGATTTTTAGGCGTTTGGTTAGATTCAAAATTATCAGGCATTGCTCACACAAATTTTGTGTCTCAAAAATGTGAAAGAAATGTTAATGTACTTCGCTCTCTCTCCGGAGTTTGGTGGGGTGCTCATCCATATACTCAAAAATTGATTTATAACGCTATAGTTCGTAGTCACTTTGATTATGGTATGTTCCTATTAGATCCTTGTAACAAATCTGGTCTTCAAAAACTTGATAAAATCCAATCAAAGTGTCTACGGATTATTCTTGGAGCGATGAAGTCTTCCCCAATTAATGCCATGCAAGTCGAATGTGTTGAACCGCCCCTTTCGATCCGAAGACAATTTCTGGCTAATAGATTTATTTTTAAACTTGTGCAAAATTCTGAACATCCTCTCCTTGGTAAGCTGGACCAATTATCATCCATTTTTGACTCTTGTAGTCATCGTTCTAACATTGAACTTCCTTGTCTTCTTCGTGCCTACCTTCAATTCACTCGTCTTTCTAGCCCACTTTTTAAAAACCCTATTGTCTTTTTATACTCGGTGCCTTATGATGCCCTGGTATTCCAACCGGAGATTGTTTTGGA
The DNA here is from genome assembly GCA_033675125.1 of Athetis lepigone. Lineage (NCBI taxonomy): Eukaryota > Metazoa > Arthropoda > Insecta > Lepidoptera > Noctuidae > Athetis > Athetis lepigone. The sequence continues at coordinate 3,059,785 of CM066225.1, read as the reverse complement.
CTTTGGAATTCACAAGAATTCCTTAGAACCACATAATACATTTGTTCAAAAAGTTTCTTCTAATTATTATAATTGGACTACTATATACACTGATGCTTCCAAAGCCTCCGATGATAGTCCTGTTGGAGTTGCTGTTTGGATTCCTCATACAAAAATTATTTTAAATTATAAGTGCCCTTCTATTACATCTGTTTTTACTGGTGAATCAATTGCCATTTTCGAAGCCATTTCATTTGTTTTGTCTCATAAGTTGAATGACTCCATAATTTTCTCTGACTCAAAAAGCTGCCTTCAAGCCATTTTATCTAATCCCTTTAGGTCTAAATCAAGATTTCCTATCATTTTAAAAATTAGAGATTTGCTATTTCAATGCCATGAACTTGGTATTAAAGTTGTCATAGCTTGGATCCCTGGTCATATCGGCATTCTTGGCAATGAGTCAGCTGATTCATGCGCCAAGAGTGCTGTTTACTCTGGCTCTCTTGCTCACTCGGAAATTTATTCTCATGATATTTGTACTACTCTTCCTCTTACTATGTTAAAATCTTGGTCCATTGCATGGCAAATTTCTAAGTCCATAAAGGGTAAATTTTATGGAGACATTCAACCAGAGATTCCTCACAAGCCCTGGTTTTTTAAATATAAATTAGAAAAAAAAATCACTACTTCTACTATCTGTCGATTACGATTAAATCATTGTTGCACTCCTCATTTCTTGGCCAAACTTAGGATTAGGGACAATTCTCTTTGTGAATGCGGTTTGGATGAGGGAAACGTGGACCACATATTTTTTTCCTGTCCCAAATTGCGTTTTTCTATTCATGAAATCATTCCTTCTCATATTCCTCGTCCTACCTCGGTAAAATGTCTTCTTTCTTTTGTGTTTACTCGTTTTGTATTTAAATTATGTAAATTTATTGAAATTAATAAGATTAAATTGTAACTGTTATTCTTTCTTTATTTATTTATTGTATTATATTTATTTTTTCTTTTTCTTAGAGAAATATTCATTATCTGTGGTTGTAATGTTCGTCTGCGAGGAAATTCTTAAATTTTGATCTTTATTTTAACTATTAATATTTTATATTTACGGTAATTCTCTCAAAATACTCTCCAGCGTTTGATGGTTTATTATCAAAGTTCACGTGTTATTGGCAGAATTGTGGTGTCTTTTCCACAAAGGCCATTCATTAAGAGTTGAAGTTGAAGTTGACTTTGTATGCCAATACCAGCTTGTGACGTCACAAGCTAGCAACCCTATTGACTAACTATTTATTGATTTTAAAGCAATTAAAAATCCAATTTTACAGTAAATTAAAAACAAATCCGATGCTTAGGACTAATAAAAGGATAGGTTTTATAAAAAATATGTCTTAGATTTATCGGTTAATAGTGTCAAATACCGTATTATAATTAGAATCATCTTTCAGTATTATCCGGATCTGTTTAAGTCCTGTAAACTAGACAAGATGGAGGATTACATCATATATCATGACTAAATAATCTGGCTTAATCATTATTAGTAGCCTAGACTACCTGTAGGACAGTACGTCTGTCTGTAATGGAGATGGAGTTGGAACTATGTACAATGGAATCCAGCTAGTTTATGTTTATAAATAATCTACTAGCTGTGCTCCACGGTTTTACCTGCATAGTTCTCGTTTCCGTGGGATTTTTGGAATAAAAACTTTCCTATGTCCTTACTCAGGCTATGGACATTTGAATTGGTTCAGTTGATTTGCCGTGAAAGACTGACAAAGAACACACTTTGTAGTCTTTCAAATCCATAGTCCATACTAATATTATAAATGGGAAAGTGTGTCTGTTTGTCTGTCTGTCTGTATGTATGTTTGTCTTTCTTTCACGGCAAAACGGAGCGACGAATTGACGTGATTTTTTAAGTGGAGATAGTTGAAGGGATGGAGACATAGGCTACTTTTTGTCTCTTTCTAACGCGAGCGAAGCCGCGGGCAAAAGCTAGTAATCTTATAAATGGGAAAGTCTACACACCCAGCAGTCAGAAAATGTTTTTAAGATCGTCTTTAGTAGATCTTCAGAGACAGACAGAGCAACAACTCCAAAAAGCATGCTCCTCACATAAGTTCGAACAGATGAGATTGTAAATTTTTATCTCGTTTGAAGCCTACACAGACCAAATCTTGGACAAAACCCAGTTTCCAGGAGTGCAAAACAATCATACCAATATAACCAATATTTTTGGTACTAAATCTGTCCCAATGCTATTGTCCCAGTTAATATACCCAAATGTTATTGTTCAATATCAAGATATTATGCAAACTGTTTAGCAGACGGCCTATTGATAATCTTTGGGGCCCGTTTTGTGAATATAATATCAGTTTCGGGACACAATTTCAACAATGGTGGAGTATCAAATTGAAGTTATTTAAACTGGGCAAAAGAAGGGTCCAGGGTAGTGGCAAGGTTATTTGGTGAGAGTATTGTTCTGGTGGTTTTTATGGGCGATGAAAATAACATTCATCACACTCCCTAGCCTTTTTTCCCATCTAAATGATGGCCTGTAAGATAGGACAAAATATGGTTATTAGCCAATAAAAACAGATTTATCAAACAACGTAGGTTTGAGGAACCTATCTCATTAGGACACTAGTTGCAATTTGGGTCGGGCCACCAACGAAATGTATGGGAGTTACTGGGAGTCGCAACTGGTGACCTCCAAGTGTCCAGACATTAATGATACATATTGTTGCCGGAGCATCCAAGTTATGGATCCTGGGTGTTAATGAAGTTGCGCTCAACAGCAACAACAACCATTCATAAACATTTAAAAATAATTGTTGATGAAGTTTAAAATGAGCACAACAGACTTTAAATTTTAATTTCATCAACATTTACAAATAATTGTTGATGAAGTTTAAAATTTGAATAATGTATACTATGTCGTGATGGCTCAGTGGATAAGGCGCCTCGTGTAAGAAGTTGCGGATCCAATCCCGAGCAAGTACCAATGTGACTTTTTCAATTCATATGTACTTTGTAAAGTTTATCTTGAACATCACTGACATCCCGTGCCTCGGTAAACTCGTAAAGCCATTGGTCCCGGTTGTCATTCGTAGAACTTTGACAGTCGTTACGTGTAGTCAGAAGCCAGAAAGTCTTACCAGTCTAACCAAGGGGTATCGTGTCGCCCAGTTACTGGGTTGTGAGGATCTGATAGGCAGTCGCTTCACGTAAAACACTGGTATCCAGCTGAATCCGGTTAGTCCGGACCTCAGCATAGTTAGGAAAAGCTAGGAAAATGATGATGTAAATGATGACTTCTTGAATAATGTATACCTACTACTATCCCCACGGTAATGTCCATATCTTTGGTTACTGCTCTATTCCCGCAGGTGACCCATTCTATTCCTCATGAATCAGCTTAACATGTACAAGAAAAATTATATCAATCTCACTACTAATTCCAGAGAAGAATCTCTTACGCTTTATTACATTAACTAGTGACTCGCCCCAGATTCGCACGGGTGTTTTTTAACATGCACACTTTATACTTATAAATATTATCTTTGAATCACTTTATCTAATTACGCTAAAACGCGTCATTCCACCAAACCCATTGCATAGAAAGGGACAGACAGCGGAAAACGACTTTGTGTTATGTTATGTAGTTTACCCACACAAAAGTCTCCTATTTTACTTCTGTATGAATGTATTCTTACCATCATACAAAGTATTCACAGGAATATCACATCATAACTAAGTTAATTTATCGACCCTATAATTACCATTAACAAGTTCAGAACCCCATGTAACTACCGAGAAATTCAAAATGGAAACCACTCTATAACAAAACGTGACCTCGACATCGAAAGTAGGACCCTTACTCAAGGGTCGTGACCACTACCTTTGGGGCAATCCTACTTAATTTTACTTACCAATTATTGGTCTTTAACGGCAAGGTTTAATGGTGTTACGGAACTTAAACTAGGGATTTGTTTTGGTTAAACACAAAGTAGACAGTCATCTCGTGTTCTTGGATATAAAAACACGTGTATGATCTCGATACTATAATTTATTAACCGTACAATTGTCATTTAAACTGAAATATTATTTTTAAACTGGACATTGGCAAAAATCACCGAAATTTCGGTGGATTGCCATAATAAATATAAAAGTTGAAGTTGAAACACGAAGTACTGGTAATTGACTGATAATTATATAACCACATATCACTCTACTCATGAACAGATAATTTTGCAAATATACGTTTTTTTAACCTTTTTACATCATGTTAACACAACTATTATATGAAATGGTTAAACACCTGTGGGACAGTAATTCATTTACAAAATTCCAAACCATATAAACTACTGGTCGCTAGCCCATCAGACATAACATCTGTCAGGTCATATCTTCTCTTTTCCTTTTTAACCAGTTTTTACAACATATTGATTATTTGGTATAAGAATAAATCCAGCGCATATCCCACGCTATAATCCGCTGATTTTCTCTATTTTATTTTTTATCAAGAAGGCGCGAAAGATATTGGTCTAGCAGTGATTCAATAAAGGACGGAAAATTTTCAGGCACTTTCAAATTCTTAAGGAATCTAGACATTTTTGGTCATTCTGCATCTTACATTTTAAAGACAACAATCTTACAAATTATTCCCACATCACCCTAGAATCAGAAACCAGGACTCAAATAGCCGTTTTTACGAACTAATAAGCTAGGCAGGATTGAAGTCATGCTGGTAGAAAATTGCGATGCGTCCTGTTCATTCAATTACTTAAATACCGTTTGCGGCGTCGCGGAACATGTCTTGGGTGGGCTGTACATTGGGAGGAGAAAATATTATTTTGGGATTATTTTTTAATGTACAGTTTTAAAAAAGACTTGAAAGGCAATATCCGTCGTTTGTCTGTCTGAATAATGGTTAGGGATGATGCCCACTCCTTTTATCCCCGAAACTACAGAGATTAAAATAAAGTAAAATATGCTAAGAAAATGGTCATCTTTGTGTGTCATTTTCCTACCCGCACTACTTGGATGTAAACGCCATTTCCCTAAAAATAGAGATATAACTAAAGTATTTCAATAACTTTTTAAGTCTAGATGCAGTCTTATTTTAACGATGACATAAATGACGCCATAACTTAAAGATTTTGTTACTCATTTTTCCATTCCTACATTTTTCGGCACAGCCCACTTGATGTTAAGTAGTCACCGCCGGCTATATAGCCATCTGCCATCCCAGAGGCAAAGGCTATATGTGTCATGTGCCTGCAGATGCACTGGCACCAATACTCTTCAGACCTCTACACAGGAATAAACTATTAACCCATCTGACCACTCAATGTACAGTCACGAGCATAAACATGTATACACTTCACAAAGATTTGAATCAAATTTCTCTTAATTGAGCCATAACTTTCAGTTGAAACTTATTTTATAGTAATTCTATCACAGACTACTAAACAATATAGCCCTAAAACTAAATCTTATTATAGTTATTCTAAGAGTAAATTGATTTTAAAGTTAGCGTGGTGTATATGTCGCAGTCATCTGGTTGAATCAGCCATTTGATTGTATAGCTAGCGTGTTAACTGAATAGCGACATTTAATTGAATGACTAAAGGACAATTCGTCAAGTTGTTTAATGTAACGTTCAACGTCTTGACTGAACGTCATTTAGCGTTGTCGTTGAATGGGATATAGCCGATTTTGAAAACAGTGGAAGTGCTAAGTAGGCGTGGCACGCGTGGCACAATTAAGCGTTGTAACTCTTAACCGATACCAGTCGCGTTCTGACATATCGCGACGAGTTGCTTGTCTCGCCACAAATTCATATTTCCCTAGCTATGCCGTATTGTTGCGTTTTAGAGAGCAAAAATGATAGTAGGAGAATAAATCTTAAAAATGGAGGTATTTCGTATTATCGTTATGTATGATTTTTACTGTTTTCCAATAAAAATCTTATTTTGTTTCAATTTACTAATATTTAATAGAACAGTTAGTCAAAATCAACCTTATTCCATTACGAGAAAGTTTATTTTGGATTGATTTATTACAATAGTACAACTGCGCTACTCAAGTAGTGATGTGGTCAAGTCGAATATTGAATTTGTCGATTGATATCGATACAAAGAATAATTTGTGTTTACTTAAAAGTTTTTCGAAAAGAAGTGGCGATAAAACAAATAATGCGAAAGTTAATAAGAAACCTAACAATTAATATATTTTATTTCAACGGCAATAAATACATTATTCATAACGTTGCAGTAATTGTGTAAAATTTAAATATACAAGTATACCAGCACTTTTATTTTATTTTAAATTTACCTGTCTATCTATAATTATCTATTAATTATTGTTTTAAATTAAACAGCGGTTTGTGTACCAAATAAATAAATGTAAGTACTCGCAAGAAGTCTTATTTATGCTAATTGATCAAAATATCGGGTATCTATCGATATCGATAAAGAATTATAATATGCTACGTGGTGCAGCCTTGACCGAGTAGGAGCTGAATTCGACCGATCACGCAAATGTCAGCCGTATGTATAATGCAATTAAGTTGATAATTGCGACCTCTGAGAATAGCGCCATCTGTGATCAAGTAGCGGAATTAACTTGTTAACCGAATCTTAGAGTGACTATAGACCGTAAATACGTTTTGAAGCTAAAGCAAAATAAATCTTATTTGGAGGTCACGCTATTTTATTACTAATAAGTCACTTAAATATAAATTTTGTCAAAAAAATATCAAGACAGTGCTATCTTCACAAGCTGTTTTACGCCATATTTGTTTTGGTGACTACTAACGCCGCAGTGGGAAAAAAATGAACTAAATTTCAATCACCTGACTGATTTTACGTCCGCTCTGTTCAAAGAGCTATTTTTTAATCCGCTATCTAGTTGGACGTTGAGCGACTCTTGTTCAATCAACGTTCGGCCTAGTCATTCAATTAAATGTCGCTATTCAGTTAACGCGCTAGCCATACAATTGAATAGCTGATTCAACCAGATGACTGCGACATATACATGTTTATACACGTGCCTGTACCAACCCCTTAACATGTACTCCAAAGACAAAGTCACGTGTATAAACATGTATACACAACGCTAACATTAAAATCAATTTTCTCTTAGAATAACCATAATAATATTTAGTTTTAGGACATATTTTATAGTAGTCTATGATACAATTAATATAAAATGAGTTTTAGCTGAAAGTTATCGCTCATTTAAGAGAAAAATGATTAAAATCTTTGCATAGTGTATATGTTATAGGCAATGTGTATAATGCAGGCATTCTATACAATACCTAGGAAATGTATAAAATGCCGGGGTCGTTCAGGCAATGTATGAAATGATGTTCAATGATTAAACTATTATACACTTTACCTAGGAAATGTATAAAATACCTAGGCATTGTATAGAATGCCAGTTGAAGCACAGGCAATGTATGTAATCGATTTTTCTTCTCTATGATTGAGTTAGATAGGTACTGATCTTTTGAGAGCTAATCAAAATTTTTTTTCAAAATTCAAGGCATTTATTTCACTTAGACCATTTATAGGCACTTATGAATAGTCAAAGAGTCGGTCGGTCAGTCAGAAAAGTGACGCTAATTGCCTGTTCCAAAGCGTAGATCTCTATGGAGAAGAACAGGCAAGAAACTCCACGGACACTCTTTTAAAAAAAAATCATGTTTTACAAAATCTTGGTTACATTGATTTTCGTGCTTCTATATGTGAAAACAATGCAAGTAAATAACAAAATTAATAATTAAAAACTTACAAATTAATATAAAAAAGTAATAAAAAAGTCATGGCAGTTAAGAGATGACCGATCTCAACTGACAGCGCCCGTTCACGAGCATGACGCGTGACATCAGCACCATTTAGCTCAACCATTTTGGAGGGAACCAAATGATCCAACGCACTCGCCACCATCAGCGAGACTTTTAAGCGAGCATGACAATTCTCCCAACAACCTTGTCCATTTGTGTCAGTATTATATAATCATATATGTATAAAGAAATAACGGCATCGTACTCACATTTACAATATTCAAAAATGCTTCTAATTTACACAAACCAATGTTCTGTACTATAAATATAAATGGGTGAAATTTAATTACCTGAAGAAATAATAATAAATGCAATTAATTATTCATGTCAAAACAAAGAGGCCAAGCAACAAATTTCTTTATTCCAATTATTAAATTTTCTAATTTCTGAGCTTAGGTGGAGCAGGACCAGCATTGAGCCAAGCATGTTTATCATTGATATAGTCTTCTAACTTATAATATGCTTGACTACATAGCGTGCGTTTAATGCAGGTTTTAAATTTTCTCTCATTTAGCTGCAGAATATCAAGTGGTATTTTATTATAACACTTTACACAATATCCCATAAAAGATGTGTGGACTTTTGATAATCTAAAGCTTGGTTGATCAAGTTTGTTTCTATTTCTAGTATTAAAATTATGTCTGTCACTTATTTTTTTAAAGAGATGCAGATTCTTTCGAACGTACATAATGTTTTCATATATATATTGACAAGGTACCGTCATGATGTTAATAGTTTTAAACAGATTCCTTAGAGATTCGCTTCTGCGAAGATTATATATGGCTCTGATAGCCCTCTTTTGCAGAATAAAGATGGAATCTATATCTGCAGCACGTCCCCAAAGCAAAATACCGTAAGACATTACACTATGAAAATAGCTAAAATAGACTAGTCTTGCGGTATCCACGTCAGTTAATTGTCGGATTTTTCTGACAGCGAAAGCGGCTGAACTTAACCGCGCCGCAAGAGATGTTAAGTGAGGACCCCACTGCAGCTTTGAGTCAAGCGTAATCCCCAGAAAAACTGTTTTATCGACGAACTCTAGTACATCCTTATTCAATACAACATTACAACTAGTACTTCTAACATTAGGTAAAGTGAATCTTATGCATTTAGTTTTTTTTTCATTTAATACTAAATTATTTACCGTAAACCAGTTCTGTATATCAAGCATAGCGTTATTTACGTCGTCAAGATGTTGTACACGTCTATTCACTTTAAAAATCAGTGAAGTGTCATCGGCAAATAACACCATTTGCGGTTGGTTTTCCAGTAAACTTGGTAAATCATTTATGTAAACTAAAAATAGGAATGGACCCAATATAGATCCCTGCGGTACGCCCATTTTCACCTTTAAGCCCACTGAATTTACACCGTTAATTTGTACCTGTTGCAGTCTATCATTCAAATAGGATTTTACTAAGCTCAGCGCTAATCTATCGAGCCCGTAATGCTCGAGTTTCAAAAGAAGTGTTTCATGGTTCACGCAATCAAATGCTTTGGAGAGGTCGCAGAAAACGCCAATGGCATCTTGCGACTCTTCCCATGCTTGAAATATATGTTTAATTAAAGTGACACCGGCGTCAGTAGTACAACGTCCTTTGGTGAAACCATACTGTTGGTCATGTAAGATGTTATTGCAGTTAAAATGCCTAAGCATTTGATTAAGCATTATTTTTTCAAATACTTTGCTGAGAACCGGTAAAACAGACACAGGTCTATAATTATTAGCGTCTTTGCTATCCCCGGATTTGAAAAGTGGTATAACTTTGCTGTACTTCATTAAATCCGGGAAAACCCCTTGATCTATACACAAATTAAATACATATGCTAAATAGGGCGCTATTGTCTCAATAATCGAATTACAAACATTAGTTGACATGCCCCAAAGATCTTCAGTTGCTTTGATTTTGATCTGCTTAAAAGCCTTTACAACGGCCACAGGGTTAATATGCTTAAACTTAAATTCTACATGGCAGGCAGAAACATTTGCTTTCAGTAAATCAACAGCAAATGTGGGCGATGAATTTAAACTTTCTGTAATTTTAATTGGTATATTAGTAAAGAATGACGCAAATTCCTGAGCCACAGCGTCATTTTTGCTTATGCGACCATGGGAAGTGTCTAAGGTGTAATCCATATTACATCGTTTATTTCTATTTGTTTCATTATTGATCACTTTCCAAACAGTCTTTATTTTATTATCTGATGACTTTATCTTGTTGCTAATAAATAAGGCTTTGGCTGCCTTGCAAACATTTTTAAATATTTTGGAATAATTAGCAACATACTTATTAAATGTGTCTGTGTTGGTATAAGGCTTAAGGCCATACAGCTCAAATAATCTGTCCCTGCTTTTTCTAATACCTATAGTTGCCCAGTCAGAGAATAGAAACTTCGGGCAAATTGTTTTGGTTTTTTTCTTGAAAATGTTATTAAATCCTGTTTGCACGACTGAAAAGAACTGTTTATACAAAATATTTCCATCTTTAATATCAAAGCTGTGACTACTCAATTGGTTACTTAAAGTGTTATTATATTTAATTAAATTACTTGATGTAATAGGTCTAGACTGTATCTGCAATTTTAGTAAAGGTGTATTGGACTGAAAAGAGACGGTTTGTCCGCTGTGATCAGAAGGGAGATAATCTACTATAGCTTTATCTAAATATTCGCAGCAGCAAAAAACATTATCAATGCATGTAGCAGTAGTCAAAGTTATACGGGTTGGTTCCAAAAACACATTTGACAAATTAAATGATTTAAATAGACTTAATAATCTACTGCTATACGAATTATTGTCTAAAATATTAATATTAAAGTCGCCACAGACTATAACTGATTTATTACCAGCTACGAGTTTGGTCAACACATCTTCCATTGTGGACTCAAACACAGAATAGTTTTGATGATTTGGGGGTCTGTAAACACACACTATGATATGCCTATCCAGCTCAACACACGATAACTCAACAATATGTTCAACAGATAAATTCATCAATCAATCCTAATTTCAACTTCCATTAGCAGACAGCGATAAGACATGTGTTCTATTGGTTTGTATGCCTAAGTACATACGAGTTTTCTCGTAGAGAGCGTTTCTCACATAGCAGTTGCCTTCGGATAAACATTTACATTTACAACGTACCAAAAAATTGCTGCAGAAAGTCGCCCTGTTTATTTCTTACCACTTGATTAGGTATGGAATTTTTTATTTATTTAAAATAAGCTTTTATTATACTTCCAATAAACTGTAGGTAACCTAATTGTAATTTGAAAGGAAATAAAATCTTAGGTAACATCTTTGAACAAACTAAAATAGAGTAATAATATGAAAATTGCGATCTAGTTACTTGTAGGTACCTAATAACAAAAACAATTATTTTCTTTATTATCTTCACATGTTCAGTAATCGACACAAAATCTACGCGCTACGTTATAAAAGTAATAACATATTATTAAAAAAATACTTAGGTAAAGTTTGATTTACTTATACCATTCAAAATCAACATTATTAAACTTTAATTTAACACAAACATTACTCTAAATAATATAAATTAAAAATCTTCTAAAAAGGTTTCATTTGTAGGTATTAAAAATGTGTAGTTAAGTGTGAGAAATATTATTTACCATTTAATTATTTAAAGTAAGAATAGAAATGACATAATGTAATAATAGAAACACGTGTCTCCTTCTCGTGGTCGTTCATTATACACATTGCCTGATGCGCTTTGGGCATTTTATACAATACCTAGGCAATGTATGAAATGAATCGTATTATATACATTGCCTGAATGTTTTAGGCAATCTATATAAAGCCTAGGCATTCTATACAATGCCGGATTATACACATTGCCTATAACATATACATGTTTATGCTCGTGACTGTACAGCTGAATTATTTAATAACACACGTGAGATGACGATGACAATCATATGGCGTAATTTGTAAAAAAGTCTTTAGCCCGTTGACAATACAGGTGTAAGTGAGAGTAATCGATACCATTCGTTATTTGATTTGATATTTTGAGATTTTGCATTGTAATAAACTATATTGTGACGTCTTTATTCGCCAAATTAATTGGCTATTCAATTCTTATATGTACTTTCTAAAGTCTATCTTCGACATCATAAATATCAGTAAAGGAAAACATCGTGAGAAAACATGAACTTGGAGTGAATATGAGTTCGAAATGGCCAATGCATCTTGGACACGAGTGGTGATCAATGCTCGTGCCTTCTCTGTATGAGAAGGGGCCTGTGCCCTGCTTGAGACAGTAATGGGCTGGTATTATTAAGTACACCATCGCATTGGGTACGTCTTGAATTAACCACAAAGACGCCAGTTTACTTGAGATACTAAGAAGACAAGAAAAAGAATAAATTATAGGTATAGTCAAGAGCACAAATGAAGTTTTACACTTGCAATGCGAGTGTAAGACTTATAACATAGTGGATGAGTAGCTGCTTAGACGCGTATTCGTCATAATACAGTATGCTTGATGTACAACCTGCTTGCAGTTTACATATAAAACAGAGCGTAATATTTTATCAAATTTTTCGTACAAGCAAGTTTGAATCATTATAATTATGACACCCATAACTCACTATCCCATTACCCATTACGTAACACTCTCGATTTTTTTGTGTCCTTGCTTTCGAGCATAAAATCGAACATAGCTCACTCGTTGCATAATGAACCATTATAGTTCTTTGTAAATACTCCTACAACTTTTTTGCAAAAATCCTTCATTGAAAAATACTTCTACAAAATTATTACAAAATTCTTCATTGTAACCCAAATTCAACAAAACCACTCTTTATTTGGTCAATCATCAAAAAACCTAAACATCCTGAAATCCCCACACAAAATGTAATAAGCCCAGTAAAAAAGCTAAGCCATCAACCGCAGGAAAACAAGTAAAGGAAGGTTCGTAATCAATTAAAGGATTTTTATTGCTGCGCGAGCCGTGAGCATGAATAATAAATGTGACGTCAGCACTGCACGGTGAATTGAAATAAAATGGCGGACTTGTAACTTCGAGTCTTTCGTGTTGTGTTGTATTTTTCAGTAGGTTAAAAGTTGAAGTGTTTATTAGTTACTAGGTGCTAGTGGCTTTTCTTGCGTGCTTATACTTTGAAAAAGTCAGATTTTTATATAATTATGTAATTATATTTTTCCATAATTCCAAATAGAATTTTTTTTTAAATCTGTCTAAACGCTACGTATGAAAATGACGTGTCAGTTTTTTAGCTAGCTATTGTTTTACATAGGTTCATTACTTCCTATACCGTATATACCTTTTTCCTATACAGGTTATTTTTTTCTTAAAAAAAACAATTTAAAGGGCCAAAGTGGCCATGTTGTACAGTAGTTACTGACCTTAACTTCAGTACTACCTATGTAAAACTGTCAAATGGCTAATACGTATAAAACGGCTCTACCTAATTTGAAGTAGCTCATACTAAGCTCATACTTCAGCTTATGATCTTTTTTTTGCACTTGCATGACAGCTGAGCGACTGTTGCAGAGTTAAAACTTAGTCATAGTAGTCAAGTGCTGTAACCAATATTAATTTTAGTCTAAAACGTTTTTTGTAAAGTAGATTTTTTAACAATATTACCTTTAAAATAATGCTAGACTTATTTACTTGTGCTACATTTCCTGTACGGGTAACCGTACAGGAAATGTAACAATATACAAAAGTATTTTCCATAATAAAAATGTAAATCCTACCAACTCAGCCGTAATGCATATAAACTTTTTATTTTCAAAATTGCACACTGAAAAGCAAGTGCAAAATTATAATAAAAATATAAAAGACTCGACACTTTTAAAAATTAAAATACATTCGCTCAAATTCTCGCTTTTCATAAAAGTGGGACGTTTCATGTATTTTTCACACACGGCTTCTTCTGAAGGGAAAATATGGTAAAATGAAAAATTAACGACGCGATGCAAAGTAAAATCGGTAGTTTCTTTACAATTTAAAGTGTTGTATAAGTTGACAACTTTATTAGCGGTGCTTAACCATTTAGAGGTGTGCGGGACAGAGTGTAAAGTCCCTCGTCCTCCGTTGAAAAGGGAGGATCCTCCGACCAGACGGGTGTTGTGTCTGGTGGGCTACTGCCCGACGGTTCTAGTCGGGTTTGTTGTATATGATCAAACGTCACCGATAACTCATATATCGCGATGCAGAATTGTCAGTTGTAGTTCACATATTCGGCGATAGATGTCACCACAACCGCATGCATTGGTTTCTTGATTACTCGCAAACTCAGAAATAATGAGGAAGACTAAACCTATGTCCTAATGATCTACCTAATCACCGAATCTAATCAGATCTTAATCAGAATCTAATCAAATTAATCTCTCAACATGTGAACCACAACTGAGGTTATATAACAAATTGTCGACAATAATTGGCTAGAAATAAAGCCTGAACTCCATCGATCTAGCAGTCACTAAAACAAAAAATTGTTTATAAAATAAAAATTGCTCGATCCGTTTTAGACCCTATTTAAAAGCAATATGTATCCAAAAATAACTGTGCATTATTCTAACAGGTTCATTCGGATGAATAAAACATTAATAAAATAAAACAAAATATATTCTGTTTATGACAGTCTTTTTTTTTTAATTTTTGTTTCACATTCTAAGGAATTACTTTGACGATAGCAACAATGGCTGGAACAGAATGTGAAATGACATTTAACCAACTAGCGTAGCGCTTTTAAAAGAGTTGTAGTGCTATAATATTAAAAGTTGCAGACACGAAATCGGCGTTGGTGCAAAATTTATTTGCAGTTTCCCGTTTCTGATTTAGTTTTAACATTCGTTTCACAGTTAAATCTGTTGTTTTTTTGTATGCAACGATATATTTTAGTGATAGTTGAAAACGCTGATTTTGACTGCTCAAACGATGCAATTCGTATGACTGTCATAAACAGAATATATTTTGTTTTATTTTATTCATGTTTTATTCATCCAAATGAACCTGTTCGAATAATGTACAGTTATTTTTTGGATACATTTTGCTTTTAAATCTGGGTCTAAAACGGATCGAGCAATTTTTACTTTACTACAGCATACCCAAAGGAGAGTTATGAGGCTATGTGTATTTGATGTGTTCGTATGTTCAATTAAACATGTATTATAATGACATGCAACCATGGTTTTACTTTGACCTTGACGTAAATAATTGAGTTTTGGATAAAATTGCCGTTTTATTTAGCTATTAATAATATATTATATTATTATATATATATGTATATATTTTCCAACTTAACAACAGCTCCTCCTTTCCAGCTCAACCCGCTAGGAGATGATTCTATCTATGAAAACAAACAACTTTTATTATGGAACCAACTCTGAAATCACGAAAAAAATATCAGCTGTTTCTAACAAAAGTTCAATACCTTCCCGACCATAATGTATGAAACAGCTAATATGTTTTTCGAGATTTCAGAGTTGGTTCCATAATAAAAGTTGTTTGTTTTTATGAGTGGAATCATCTCCTAGCAGGTTGAGCAATACCAAAAATACACCTAGTATAATAATATATACATTATTAACCTTCTTCTTAAATCACTCTATCTATTAAAAAAACCGATCAAAATTCTTTACGTAGTTTTAAAAACAGTTAGCGAAAAGCGAATTTGTTTTATACTATGTGGTAATAAATCTTTTCCTTCTCTACCCCATAATCGATGAATACTATAGACTACAAATCGAAATTCAAATTTCCACTCGATTAAACAGCCGTCCATAGACTTAGTTTAAATTTAAATCTAGAACGAAACAATACGCCCGACGATCACTTTCATTCATTCATTGAAATCAAACTAGAATAAGATGTTAATCGCCTTAGATGAACGAATCCATTAATCGAACGAAAAGAGAAAACTATATGCCGGTCGTAAGAATAAAAAATATTAGAATCCAATTATTGAGGATGAATGGTTTTTCTTAAGTGTTTAACCATGTATTTTTAAACATCTTAAATTGTTATAAGCTGGACCGCTATGTGTGTATGTCTGTCTAAAATGGCTGAACTAATTTAATGCGGATTTTTATTTAAAAGTAAAGGTTATATAGCTACAGTTCTAAGACATGTTTCATCAAAGTCGGTTGATTCGTTCCAAAATTATCGACTCTTTTGTTACCTGAAGTTGCGATCTAAAAACTTTGACGCGAGAGTTCTTTTTACTTTGTAATTTGCACTTGTAAGTTAAGTTGATTTTTTATGTAATTGTGATTAACGCCACAGTCGAGATAAATGTATGACGCAAGTTAAAGTTTCGGCTTAGTCTTGTCAAACTGTCTCTGTCAAACTTTGATGGCAAGATAGAGACGGAGAATAGCTAAACCAAAGTAGGTTTATTTTTCTTATCCTAAAATTAAATATAAGATATTTTTGTCATGTCGCCCAGTAACTGGGTTATGGAGGTCTGATGGGCAGTTGCTTCATTTAAAACACAGACATCCAACTGAATCCGGTTAGGCTGGAAGCCGACCCCAACATAGTAGGGAAAAGTCTAGGGATATCATGATATGATGGTAGTTATAAGAAGCAAAATAAAATGGACAAAGTTAAACATGGACCTTTCTTTAATACGAAATAAAAGACTATCAAACAAAGTTATTGATAATCGACCAAATAAAAGATTAACAATATTGTTATTGACAATCTTTTCATTCGCTGATAGTGATTTTCAAAATTTTACGTCAGCGTTTTCGTTTTTTTTTAATAGTCATAAAGGCTTTTTAATAGTTACAAGGAAAAAAAAATATTAAAGAGAACAAATATATTAATAGGGATGACGACAACATTAAAAAAATGGCATTCTGTTAAGTCCGTCTTATAGATCGGCCAAAAATACGGGACACGTATTTTTTGCTTGATCAAAATAATAAAAAAATACAAAGATAAAGAGCAACAAAGTTCCGGAGTGGGGGCTTTTGACGTCACCGTGCTGCAAAAATTGTATCAGATCGTGACGTCACGCGCAACTTCAACGCACTGTATCGTCGTCATTTTTCATTTACGAGAAAAAAGAAAAAATACGTGTCTAAATTTTTTTAATAATGTATCTGACGGACTAATTACTTTTTTTTCGTCGTCTCGCCTATTGTTTGTGATTTCTAATGATTTGCGTAAGTGTATTTTGTGATTAAATCTTATGTACAGTGCTTCTGAAATGAAATCACGAATGGACAGAAAAAATCATAGACCTTTTCTTAAAATAAAAAAAGTTTCTAAAGTCGTGAATAAAAATATTTGTTTGAGATTTTCAATGTTTTCTTTGTAAGTGTATTTTTATGTACTACTTTGTGTAGTACCGAAAGCTTATAGTAATTTTGAAAGCTTAAATTAAACTTTTTCTAAGTTAATGGAATGAATGGTTTGTGGCTATGGATATTATAAAGGGTGTTGTAAAATACGTATAAGAATAGGGATGACGACAACATTAAAAAAAAAATATTCAGTTTAGTCCGTCTGATAGATCGGTCGAAAATACGAGACACGTATTTTTTGCTTGACCAAATTAATAAAAAAATATAAAGATAAGGAGCAACAAAGTTCCGGAGTGAGGGCTTTTGACGTCACCGTCCTGCAAAAATTTTGTGAGATCGTGACGTCATGCGCAACTTCAACGCACTGTATCATCGATCATCGTCATTCTTCGTTTACGAGAAAAAATAAAAAATACGTGTCCAAAATTTTATGATAATGTACCTGACGGTCTAATTACTTTTTTTTTGTCTCGCCTATTGCAACGAAAAACGGTTTGGTATTTTTTTTTTCTATTTTATTTGATTGGACTATAGTTTTTTACCCATTTATTTATGTACAATAGAAAGCCTGCTGGAAGTTCTAAAAAAAAATATTTTCTTCGTGACTTTTTACTTCGTTTGAATTAAAAACCTCAATTTCATTGCATGGGAGAATTTGCGAAGCGATTACAAAGGACATTATGCGACTTTCGCACATTGGTAGTCCAAAAAAAAATGCGCAGCCCGATCTAGAATTATTTCCAATTGCTAGATAAATACCAAAAACTTTTACTACGGGCTGAACCCTCTAACTGCTTTTTTTAGTAGAAATATAGTCACTACATGGTCTTTACATTGAGATATATTGGAATACTAGCTTCTGCCCGCGGCTTCGCTCGCGTTAGAAAGAGACAAAAAGCCTATGTTACTCTGCATCCCTTAAACACTATCTCCACTTAAAAAATCACGTCAATCCGTCGCTCCGTTTTGCCGTGAAAGAAAAACAAACAGACAGACAGACAGACACACTTTCCCATTTATAATATTAGTATGGATTAGTATGAATAATGCAAGACAATTATAGAAACCATAAATATCTACAACGAGAATACATATACAAAACCAATGCGTACTTTCTCAAAATACTCACACACAGCTGTAAGACGATGTAAATAGAATTCTAAATTCGGACCACAGACTCCTATTTTAGTATTCAACAGAATGCGCGAAAGTAAATAAACTTCCTACAAAACTTTCCTACGTTTGTCTGTTTGTAGAAAAATTTGCCACATAATAGAAAATGGAAGTGAGAGAAAAAATATTTTTTCTATCCGCACGCAAAATTATGTATTTACGCAAATTGTTTGCGAAATGTAGGCAAATCATATTTGAGTGTTCAAATAGTTTATTCTACGTTCTGTTTCCTCTTCAAATAGTGGTCCACTGTGTTTATAGTTTCTATTGCTTACATACAGAGTAAATAGAAGTTTACACGTGAAAGAAGGAATTTACGCTTTGTTCCTGTAATTTACTTTAACAAATCATCCTAGGTATCATCCTAGATACGTTACCTAAACGAAATTCTATCTTCAAAAACGGCACACTAACGCACACATACATTAAGATGTAGGTATAACTCCTGTTTATTATAGCCAAAGTATAATATAATGAAAATATAATATAAAGTTTCTTTACATTCTAAGTTTATGTATGTTATGTTTTTGTTTTCATGGATTATTTATTCTTACTTATAGCATTGAATTGGAATGCTCTGTAATAGTGCTATAATTGTATGTTTGTAAATAAATACTAATAATAATTATTATTATACGTCAAAGTAGGATGGTATGATTTAAGTAGTGCGAGTGAAAAAGAGATAAACGTCAAATGTCAACGCGATACTCAGTATCATGTTGGTCAAATAGCAAACTTTTAAAGTGCCACTTTTGACTGCATATAACCTATCTACACTTTTTTACTTATAAATGATTGGTATCATCAGTTGTATTCTGTGAGGTTCATCCTTTAACAGCAGATTAATCTTCTTTATTTAAATGATTGTAATAATATCTACTGCCAGTGACGTGCCCTTGTTGATTGCTAATCCCCTAAAGGTTTGTATCCAAATAGCTGTCCCTCACGGTTGTATCCGCGAAGTTCCTGTTTCCATGAGATTTTTGGGATAAAAGCTCTCTTCTTATGTCTTGTCTGCCATGAAACTCTGTTCCAAATTTAATTTAAATCGGTTTAGTAGTTATCGCGTGAAAACAAACCAGATAGATATATTAAAAGACAGAGAGAGTAACTGACTTACTTACTGACTAACTTTACTACTTATTGATATATGTATTTATGCCATGCAAGTTTTAATTAAATCTATGTATTACTTTTTGAGTTGAACCCTGACAAACACACGGGCAAAATTATAAAAACTATATTAACTAAGAAACGCCTGCTTTACTGAACCTTTACGACAAGCAACAACGTCCTTAAGAATATGGATTTAAATAGCGAAAGCGAATTAGCAGCTTTTGAAAAAGAAAAAACGCATATTAAAAACACAAATAAAAATGATTAACTGTAAAATTTTAACCTACAGTCATAACAAGTTAATAAAATGAAAAAGTTTATTTTATATTTGTAAATCTGTATTTTAAAGCACAAAAGCGAATTATTTATTTTATCTATTCGCAAACTACAAATACACAATGAGATTCTAGTATTTACATTTATTCAAGATCATCACAACAATGTATCTAAAATGCTAATAACTAACTAAGAATTATGTATATTAAAGCTATGTACTTAGGTACATGTTGAAAGCTATAAATTTCAGTTAATATAATAATTTATATGCTACATCAATTATAATTTGGGTTGATAGCATTGAACTATTGTCCTATTGTTAATGTTAAATTATCGAGATTTTAAAGGTTAGCACTAGGTGCCTCACGCGGTTTCACCTGAGAGTTTTGCTATTGATCCACGTCTACAGAACTAGCCTGTAATATTAAAAATACTAATACTACTGGTTATTTGGTCGTTTTAACATTGAATGCCTACCTTTCGACGACCAACCGACAGCCAGCTGTCAGGCTGCTATTGTTTTTTTATTGTGTCTCACGTGTGTTCGAAGGATGCTTTATTATATTACTATGGCTACATCATCACCCAATAAGTGAACTGCAACTTACATCCAAAGCCGGTTTCAAAGTAGTTTTCAATCCATACTAATATTATAAATGGGAAAGTGTGTCTGTCTGTCTGTCTGTTTGTCTTTCTTTCACGGCAAAACGGAGCGACGGATTGACGTGATTTTTTAAGTGGAGATAGTTGAAGGGATGGAGAGTAACATATGCTACTTTTTGCCTCTTTCTAACGCGAGCGAAGCCGCGGGCAGAAGCTTGTTGTAAAATAAAGCCTCGTCCCCATTAGGAACATTTGTCGAGCGACATGACGTGTCTCCGGTGACATCGGGCGATGTCGGGCGACGTCGGACGTCATCGTCGCGACATTGTTGAAATTATTCCTTGTTGAATAGTCGATGAAAAGAACAGCAATGTTGCGGCGATGTAGTTCGACGTCTCCCGACATCGCCCAATGTCACCGGGGATACATGTCGCTCGACAAATGTTCCTAGTGGGGACGAGGCTTAAATTTCACCTGGCGACACCCAAATTTATTTACAAGCTAGCCTTAAAATACATTCTAAAACATTTCCTTAAAATAAACAAAGATTTTTGCCGTCATTAAATTAAGTTAAAAGCCAGGGGAAATCAGGTATGCAAACTTTTTGAAACAGTTATAAGTTTCGTAAAGAAAGTTCCCTAGAGAATTAAAGGCGAGGATTTACAGACTTGAATTTTATATATAAACTAGCGATCCACCCCAGCTCTGCACGGGTTTTACAAATCTTTAAAAACCTCCGCTTTTTTCTACTACAATATGCATGTATCATAAATATAATCTTTCTTCTTAATCCTTCGACCACACATGATTTGAGACTCAATAGCAAGACAATAGCAGCCCGACAGCCGGCTGTTGGTTGGTCGTTCAGAAGGTTAAATCAATTCCATTCAATCACAACATAAAAAAACTGCATCAAAATTCCTTGTGAAGTTTTAAAGATCTAAGAGTAAATAAAGACGGACAAAAAGACAGAGGAAAGCGACTTTGTTTGACTTTTGACTGGCCTGTGGTCTTGTGGTTAGTAGCCCTGACTGCTAAGCCGGAGGTCGTGGGTTCGATTCCCAATCAGGACAATCTTTGTGTGATGAGCATGAATGTTTGTTCTGTGTCTGGGTGTGATTTATCTATAATATGTATATATTTAAAAAATATATAAGTATGTTTATCAGTTGTGTGGTTACCATAACACAAGCTCTGCTTAACTTGGGATCAGATGGCCGTGTGTGAGTTGTCCTAAGATATTTATTTATTTATTTTATGTACAAGTATTAGGTTTGAAGTTGTTGATGTCAGTTTTTAATTAAGTTACTTTTGTAAATTCATCAGTCTGTTTTAAAAAAGCTGGATGATCAATGCTCAATGATCATGCCAGAATGAGAAGAGGCATTTGTCCTACACGGAGACCATAACAAATAAGAACTGTACTGTCCTAGACTTTTTAAGATTTAAATAGTAAGAAAATGTGTGTCTTATCTCACTGATTGCATGTCACTCTAAACTTAATAAATAATAATATTTCTTTTTTTTTGGTGAGTGGGAAATCATCAAATGACTGTTTCCGTCCTGGGTGGGGCGGGAGGGCGTGTCAGACTTTTAATGACTAAACCCACTCATGTTCCATCGATTGCCCTTTATGTTCCAGGTTACTATTATAAACATTCCGCAACCCCGATAATATCCTTATACAACTCACACACGGTCATCTAATCCCAAACTAAGTAGAGCTTGTACTATGGTAACCAGACCAGAGGCTCTAGTCTGCTATTACAATCGTGTCTCAATGACCAGTTCACCGGCCGGATATTTGACAACTTTGATAGTTTTTGTATGGGAAATGTTGACGTTACATGTCAAAAATCAATCATTGAGACACGATTGTAATAGCAGACTAGGGCCCCAGGTCATCATCTCCCTAGCCTTTTCCCAACTACGTTGGGGTCGGCTTCCAGCCTAACCGGATTCAGCTGGATACCAGTGTTTTACGTGAAGCGACTGCCTATCCGACCCTCACAAACCAGTAACTGGGCGACACGATACCCTTTGGTTAGACTAGTGGTAACCAGACCAGGTATGTATAAATTATAAATACAAATTATTACACCCAGCCTCATAACAAACAGTCATGCTCATCACACAAAGTTAGTCTTGGGTGGAAATCGAACCCACGACCTCCGGCTTGGCAGTCAGGGTCACTAACCACTAGACCAACAGGCCCGTCCTAATACTTTAAATGAACCTAATGGTCCTAGTGCTTTAAATGAACTAATCATCTCTTTAGTCTTGTCCGAACTATGTATGGGTCGGCTTCCAGTCTTACCAGATCTACCTGAATACCAATGTTTTACATAAAGCGACTACCTCTCAAACCTCCACTCCTAGATACTGGGCAACACGATTCTCCTTGGTTAGACTGGTCAGACTTTCGGGCTTCTGACTACTATCTAAGTTCTACGCATAAAAACCAAAACCAGCTATTTTACGTGCCTTTTGAGGCACGGGATGTTAGTGGTGTCCAAGATTAACTTTAAAAAGTACATTATGAATTGTGACAGTCACATTGGTACGGTATACGGTACTTGCTCATCTCTTTAACTACTAAGCCTGGAACATTTTTCAATAAACCCTAACTGTCGTCATTGAATCGTTTCTCCGGGACTCGTCGAACTTCATTGCTTCGGCGCTATTCTGGCGGACTCCACTGTTGATTCTGGTTTTCAGGAGTTGCAGTGGTTGGGAATAGTGTGGTGGGATTGTCCCATTAAAAAAAAATAACGAAAAAGGGATAAAAAAATGGTGAGCGATCTTTTACGAGCACCCGTGTGTTCGCGCGACAGTTGTGGCATTTTTCCTTACGAGCATACGGGTGTTCGTAACGACAGTTAAGGGGTTAATAATCATTTGCAGGATATTAAAGCGTAAAAATTCAATACAAATCTGCCATATAGCATCTGCTTACCAGTACAATCTAACAAATAAGTGGGCCACTGTCATTAAAAAATTTCAAAGCCACGAGCAAAAATAGAACCAATTGTTTCTCCAGTAACAGACCGTAATTAGAACAAGCTTTGTCAATTATAGCGAAAACAATGGGTAATTAGTTGTCGATTCAATGGTTTTGTTCGCCGTCAAGCCTTTCTGAAAGTTTTATTTCTTTCATTGTCGCTTTTCAATTGTTTTTCCGATGGTTATTTATCTTTGATGAGATTGTTAACGGTATTGTATTCTTGGTATTGTTTTGTGGTATCGATTTAAAATTTTACAGTTAGAGTTTTGGATTTTTTATGAGAAATACCTACTTGTGAATGACACTCTGGTTTTTTTTATGAGGATTATTAGTGAATGATACGCTGGTAGTTTTGGAGATCTCTTTGCCTATACAGCAATGACAGAAGCACACTCAAAGACAATCGTATAGACTCTAAACGCTTGTCTCTGAGTTTTATGCCCGACTCAAACGTCACTCAATGTTAAGACGCTCTTAAATCTGCTGTTGTCTTTGTCATTTAAAGGAATGAAGTAAGCTAGCTAAGTGGTTGTAGTTGGTTAAGTAAGTGCAATTAACACACACCAACTTCCTTACCGATATCAAAATAAACGTAACAAAACATTTGACAATCGTAACAACTATTACACCTTCGAACACACGTGATGTCAGACAGAATAAAAAGACAATAGCAGCGCGATAACCGGCTGTCGCTTGGTCGTTGAAAAGTTAAATAACCCAAATTTAAACGCCAACAAAGGACAGACGGCTACGTTTTGATTCCGACACCCACAAGAGCTGCCATACACGCGTGCTAAATACTGTACAACAACTCTCTGTTCTCTGGGTCTGCTTGCGACCATGGCAGGTGTAACCCTGCCGAAACGTCAAGCAAAAAACAAAAAAAAAAAACAAATAAAAAGGTACGTGCGCGTTAAATTCCGAATTACAGTGAAGAATAAATATGCAACGCGAAAGTTTTGAGTATAATATTGTACAACAAATTCACGTACCAGATCGTGTAGAAGTAAAATATCTCAACTCCCTTGTAAACAAGGTTACTTGACCTCACATCTAAATCTCCGTGGAGCATCGCATCTGTTAGCCGCATCAGCAAAGTCGAGCTTGAGGCAATATCAGAAAAGTGTAACCTATAAAGTGTTCCCGCACAAAGGCTGGACGGGGATTATCTATAGGACATCTAAGTCCTGAACGTTGTATGGAAACTTGAACACAATAGCGCAGCGATAGGAGCTTTGTTCGCTTACACTGCGCGTTTTCTGTGACGTGGAGTTTGTATGGTGGGGTTTCGAGGAAAGGACGGTTTTTAAGACTTATAGGAAAAAAATAGAGGAAATTCAGTTTATTTGACAATGCAAACAAATAATTAGAAAACACCTAGATTGAGAGAGAATGCCTTAGGTATTAAGTCCGCCAATGTACATTTGTGCATATAAAATAAATAAATAAAACAAGTGTAAATAAATAAAAATTTAAAACTCCCGCCTTAAAGTTATTAATACTGAGACTGAAGCTAACAAAACATTTGATAACTTTGAAACAACTCAAGTTATTTTGATGAAACATGTCTAAGAAATATTGCTAGATGACCTACTTTTCAAACTTAAAACACCTCTTTTTTTGCATCGGGGGTTTAAAATATTTTGTTTATTTGACAATGTCAAATGAGAAACAGAAAAGTATAACAATATAGAGGTAATTAGATATATTTATTTACCCATATTATGCTTTCCCTGATGTCGGGCTCGGCTGTTAATCTTATCGGGTACAACTATACAGGGTGTCCCACGGCTGTGCCACATGGAGGGAAAGTACATTAAATATTGTAGATAGAGCATTTTACTGAAAAAAGACATTATATTAATTTTAAAAACAATTTGAACTGCACTCATAGATATTTAAATAAATACATAGTTGAACCGGGAATCAAACCTGTTACTCGAGAAAATTAATCAGCCTGTAGTTTTATCCTACCAATCGTAAGGCTTCATCACAAGGATTATTTTTTGCTAAATAACATAGTGTCAAAAATAAAAGGAAGGCCATTAATTTTAACATTTTAAATACAAATTAGTAAATTTTTCAAATGCTCAAAATGAGTCCCTTCTTCTTGAATACAAAGTGATGACTTTTGATTATTTCGTTCCCTGCCGATGTTTTGGTCTTGTTGTGGTGGATATTTATTTATTACAATAATGCGTTCTACTCAAGTGGGTAGATTAATTAGTAATAAGTAGTTATGATTGTCAATTGTATGTCCTCACGGCAATGTAAGCTTTTAACTTTTCTGAACAAAATTTCATATCAAATGTTAAAATTCACGGTCTTTCTTTTATTTGTGACACTATGTTATTTAGCAAAAAATAATCCTTATGATGAAACCTTTCGATCGGTATGATAAAACTACAGGGTGATTTGCTTTTCTCGTGGAACAAGTTCGATTCCCGGTCCAACCATTTAATTATTTAAAAATCTATGAATGCAGTTCAAATTGTTTTTAAAATTCATATAATGTCTTCTTTCAGTAAAATGTTCTATCTACAATACTTAAGGTACTTCCCCTCCATGTGGCATAGCCGTGGGACACCCTGTATACCAGTGTTTTATTTATAGCGACTGCGTCTCAGAGATCTCCATCATCTAACTAGAGGATAACACTTTATCTCTTGGTTGGACTGACAGACTTTCTGCTTTTGACTACCCAAAGTGACTGTCAAAAATCTATGCAAGACAAACCGGAAACTACGGATTTACGCGAGTTGTCTTTGTTGACTTAACAACAGTTAAAGTTAGATTCTCTTTAAATTCAAAACTAACATGAAACCATTATTTTATTTATCTCCTCTATGTACAATGTTAAAACAAAATTGAGCATGAAAATTATAATTCAAAACTTTAGTAAAAGTTAACGGGGCAATTTCGCCGGGCCGCGCCGCCTAATCCGGAGTAAAATGGCGAAATTGTATCCACCAGCCGGCACAGTCTAGTATTTACCGGATAGAATCAGTTTTAAATCGCATGAATCCGGTTCTAGACTGAATGGCGAGAGCGACGAGGATTTTGCATTTGCACCGTTTCAATCGCAGTGAAATGCCGTCTAAAAATTTTATTTCTGCCGTTTTTTATTTTTAGATGCTCTTTCAATCGTCAGAGCAAAGAAATCCAATAGATTAATAACATTAGTCTTATACTAAACTACTAACAAGGATGTGATACAAGTGACATGTGACCCTACAATTAGGATATATCGCACCCCCCGGTCCCCAACACGCCTTAAGGATGTTTAACACGCGATTGGAGGCAGATGAGCCATTTCAAGTCAGATCATCTTTAGTGTTAACCATTACAATTCCTGAAAGCTAGAATTAATACCACCACCAGAACAGCGCCAAGGCATTGCAAGCACAACAAGTCCTTGAGAAGTAGATTGAAGGATCAAAAAGAGTGGAAAAGAATAGCCAGGATCAAGTGGCAAACTAAGCATATTGGCTATATAGGTGGAGAATGATATGTCACTTTAGGGCTGGGGAACAAAGTGGAATGTTCCTGATCCCCCATTGACTAAAGAGGATTCTCCGGCCAAACAGATGTATCTGGTGGGCTCCTGCCCATCGGTTCTAGTCATAAGCATTTTAAAGGATTTTTGGATCCCAGCCAGTTTGTACTTCACATGTCACGTGATGTCGCGATATCACAAAGATACTAAAGCTGCGGTGAACACAGGGAGACGTACGTTAGCAGACCCACAAAGTGGGCCACTGGGTTCAATATAATTATTACTATTATGCAAATGACAAAATTAAATCACTTGAAAAACTTTGAGTGATTAAAAAAGACAGTTTCAGACATTCCAGTTGTCAGATAACATGTTTGAATATGACGATGCAGTTGACGATAATGCTAAAATTTAAGCTCACCAACAGCATGTCAAGCCATTATGTTGTGTCGGTTAGAGGAGCTTCTATAGTATAAAGTTGAGGTCATAATGCTCTTTGAGATTGGTTTATCCAAACTGTTATTGAAACTTTCCTTGTCTATAGACTACTCCGGGTACTATTCTGCATGGTTCGTTTCATAAAAACGTTGAATATATTTTTATTTTCTGAACTTTAGAAGAAACGATGATCCCTGAGTTTGTTTCGGCATTTCTTCTCTGAACTTAGTTAGGAAATGTCGACATTTATAAAAAAAACTTTGTCCGGGTGAATGTCGAAACTTTCATTCCCTTTTTTATCCCTTTTGGGATGGTGATTTAAAATAATTTCCAAGATCGTTTCTTAGTGGACCTTCCTGCTCTTCACAAAAAACAGACCCTCCAAGTATACGTCTCTAGGACTAGCGATTTGGGCTATGCGTTAATATATCCAGAGCCAATCAATCAGTCAGATTACTATTTTATACATAGATGACTTATAAAAATAATTTTATTATCCTACTTGCATAATAATAAAACAACATTATTACATTTCATGCTTTTGCAGTTACTACGAATCCTGATTAGCAGTAAGGTAGCTTTGTTCTCTGCTTTCGAAAGCATCCTGTAAAGTCTTATCTACACTATGATGCAGAGCTTCCATAAGTTCGAAGCAAATATGGATCTACTTTGTTATCTATATTAGTTTTGCTTTACACAACTCTGTATTGGTGTATTTCTACAGAATGTTAGACGAAGATAAGATCAGAAGCGCCGTGGGTGTTTTGTGGAACCACTAACACAATAGTTAGTAGTTTCACAAAACACCCATGTTCTGTAATATTGTCGGTGATTTTTAAATATAATATATTTTAATAGGACCTGAAGACCTTTTTACTTTTATTACTTACTTTTTGCCAAACCGCTGACCTTATAGACATGAAACTCGGAGGATGTGACCTCTGTGAAGAGTAAGTATCTACTGAAAATTTGACCCCTGAAGGAGTAAAATAGCGGATGGAAATTCGACACCCATACGGGCGAAACCGTGGGCGATAACTAGACTCGTACATATAGTAATAATACCAGTGTATTAATGTCCTACTGCAGGTCAAAGGACTTTTCTCATACAGAGAAGGCACGAGCATCACCACGCTTGCTCAAAGCGGATTGGCAATTTCAGACTCATATTAACTACAAGTCCAGGTTTCCTCACGATGTTTTCCTTCACCGATGTCTATGATGTCCAAGATACATTTTAGAAAGTTTATATGAATTGAAAAAGTCACATTGGTACTTGTCCGGATTTAAACCCACAACCACTTGTATAAGAGGTGGGCGCCTTAACCACTTCACTATCACGACAGTCTTGTACATAATATTCTTAATATTTTCCCAAACGAGTTTTGGTAACTGCGGCCAATTTGAATGGAGACTCCCCAAGTGTGCAGGAGAAATAATAGTAAGCAAACACAGGTGCACTCAAGGCTCTCTCAGGTTTTAATCCGATTGTACGCCATTCTGACATCCGGGGAGAGATCAAGTGACCAACCACGGGTTTAGGTTGTCCGCACAACGTTGTCTTTGTTGACGCTATAAAGCAGCAAAAATACTACCTGCCTGCACCACTGATTTGTTCATCACAAGAGTGATAATATACATATTTAAAAGTGATTGTGTATTATATGCTAAAACATGGAATTGGTTATTCATTGCATAATTCTTTTAATTCAATTTGATCAATTCTTTCTTTTGTTTTTATACACATCCTTCCTTACAAATATTATAAATGCGAAAGTAACTCTGTCTGTCTGTCTGTCTGTCTCTTCTTCACGCCTAAAATACTGAACCGATTTGAATGAAATTTCGTACAGATATTGTCTGGGACCCGAGAAAGGACATAGGATAGTTTTTATCCCGGAAATCCCCCGGGAACGGGAATTATTACTCCACGCGGACGAAGTCGCGGGCAAAAGCTAGTAGGCTATATTATAGCCTGTGTGCTGACCCGTACTTCTTGCTAACATTTATGTAGGTATGAATATTTTTTTGCGGAATCGCTGAATGCCAGTAATAACATACGAACATATAGACCAAAAAACAATCTTAAAACTAAATTCTTAGCCTTAGCATCGGTTGCGTTTGGATTTAATTACGATTTTATTATATTACGTATAGATTGAAGCTATAAAGTGAGTCTTAGCACAAACGGCCAAACTCGAACAGTTACAAAAAAATTTCAAATAGCAAGAGCTCATCAACTTTCCCCGGTAAAAACAACCCCTAGTCTTCGTTGAGCAGTAGCTTTGCGACTACTAGAATAACGCAACGGTCCCGTCACAAACTCAGAGAAAATGGAAGTCTGAATAAATTTCCACCAACGACAAGCTCAAACGAATCATAATTCACAAACCTAATAGTCCAATAAACGAATTAAGGACATCGTTCGAGTTTTTTAGTACCACTTCTCTGAACAACTCTTAAGACATAATAATTCTGGTTTACTACTCTTGCAAATCAACCTCTACAAAATTTGCGCCATTCATACGGCTTATCAACAGAAACTGCGCTAAAGCCCTTTGCTTAAAACTTAAACAACACTTACAATCTTATCTTTATGCTGTAAACGTTTCGTTAAACTGAAAAGACTTGAGTTCCAAAAGTTAGTTAAGAATGAAAAAGATCTCCGCGCTGTCTTCATTAGAACTTCGACTAACTTTGTTGGCTAAATAGTATGTTTTTAGCTGACTGTGAGCAAAATACAAAGTTCTTTCATGGCTTCATACATTGCTTCCTAGTTGTACTTAGTTTTATAGGTAGTTCAATAAAATCTAAGTTCAGAGGTAAAAGGAATCGAGCTTCAGGGTAGTGAAAACGACTACTGTGGCTGTAGAGTTAGGTACATTTTTTATGATTTAACTAAAAGCCGTGTACGTGTCTACTTTCTAGAAAATGTGTGTTTTAATTTTAGAACAGGTTTCACTGTTAACTAAATAATAAGTAGCAGTGCTGAAAGTATCTCGACTTTATTGCCCATAGCTTATTTATTAAAAAGGTTGGTTTTAGTACTGGTACGCACTAAATATACCGATCGTGATATCTAAAGTACACTACTGGGTATTAATACTTTATTCTAAGTTCCAATAATACCAACTACAAAACTAGACAAGATCAAAACAAAAACCTATAACTCTCCTAGTACCATCATCAAACTTGTTTAAGGCGGATTGGCGATTGACAATAGCATTGTAGAACCAACATACCTACGGTAAGATCAAAAAGTACTTCGCATCGTGATCAACTGCTAAATTACCCACGAGGCTGGTGGTATTACGACTGGCCAAGATAAAGTCAGCCATTAGATCATGGCAAACGACAACCAGTCTTTTAGACAACTCCTTAAAAAGAAGATGGATAATCACAACTCAGACCCTGTCCAGAAAGGGCGAATTCGCCGCGATTCGACTCGCGCGAATTCACTCGCGCGTTGGCGAGATTCTAGGCACCAATACATCGCGTCCAGAAGCATCGCGCGAATAATAAACTCGGGCGTAATACGCGTGCAATTCGCCGGACTCTTGACTCGCGCGTGATTCGCGCGTAATGCGCGCGAGTCGAGATACTAGGGCCGCCTTGTTGCGTCCAGATTTTGGCGAATTTCAGAGCGAGAGCACGTATAAAAGAGAAAAAGAAGGAAATACGACTCGCGCGTAGGTACGCTCTATACGCGTTGGCTCTGGACGCAACATTCGCGCGTGATACGCGCGAGAGAATCGCGGCGAATTCGCCCTTCCTGGACAGGGCCTAACGGTTCGAGGGTTTCGACCGTTTAGAGTTTAACCTTCGAGTGGAAGTAAGACATTAAAAAATAAATCATCTTTATTATGCCAAAAAGGTACACCAAATTTTGGCGTATGTTCTAGCACAATATCACAGAAATCAGTGCCCCGTAGGTAGTTTTTGTTTTTAATAGAATAAGTTAGTCCAACTGTGTTACTAATTTTTAAAAAGTGAGGCTACCAACAAAGTAACCATAGTAACCCTTAGAGCCAAAACATTAGGTACAGACCTTATACATAAATCAGAAGTCCATTGCTTGCCCAGTATAACTACGATCTCAAAGACTCTTTATAAAGAGCGCAGTGGAATTCCAATCGGAAGCCGACTGCAGAGTAGCCGTGTTCATGCAAGGCTATTGTTTGTCTGGAACAACTTCCAAAGTCGGGAATCACATTGAGATAAAGAGTCGGGCTCACTGGCTTTCGAAGTTGTTTTAGTTTTTAGTCGGTTGATAAGAAGCTTAGTTTAGATCGGTTTAGTGCTTGTATTTTAAGGTGTAGTGATTATGTTTTCTTTATATTTTCATCAAGGGGTATAATTTCAAGTTTTTTGCTTATAATTTGCATAGAGTCGCATTATATTCCTAGCCTTTCCCAACTATAATAGGTTTGATGTCGCAAAGCTATTCTTTCTTTGCCCTTTTTTTGTAAACGCCAGTCCAAAGCGACTTCAACTTTGACACTAAGGGTTCTGTATCGTTTTCTTGTATTCTGTATACAAAGAATTGTTAATGTCGTATATCTAACATTTTTGATTCTGTACTTTTAAAGAGAAGGGGTTTTAAATACCAGGTTTTAAATTAGTGGGTGGAATTAGTACTTCAAATATCGGAAAAACTCGAGGTATTATTTTGGGTTTTTTTTATCCAAATATAACATTACCTTGAAAAATAAAAATCCTCTATTATTTCCATTATTTACGCCAAAGTGCAAAAGTACTCAACAAGAATCGGTTAGTTTCATTGCGTGAAAAAAGAAAATGAAGCAGAAAATAAACACAGCCGGGTGTATGGAACGTGCATTGAATACTTTTACCATTCACAGTTCGATTGATTGAGCTTTTGTACCGAGTTTCAGATTTTTACCATTGAAAAATCAGAGAAACGTTGGTAATAGTTGGGAATTCGCTTTTATTTTGATACACTATATACAAATATTCTTGGACAACTCACACACGGCTAGATCCCAAACTTGGTATAGCCTGTACTATAGTAGCTAATAAAATAAATAAATAAATATCTTGGAACAAGTCACACACGGCCATCTGATCCCAAGCTAAGCAGAGCTTGTGTTATGGTAACCAGACAACTGATATACATACTTATATACTATATAAATACATACATATTATAGATAAATTGCACCCAGACACAGAACAAACAATCATGCTCATCACACAAAGTTTGCCCTGGGTGGGAATCGAACCCACGACCTCCGGCTTAACAGTCAGGGTCACTGACCACTAGACCAACAGGCCCGTCAACTAAAACAAACTAGAAAACTGATCAACATACCTTTATTTATTTTTTATAAATACTTAAACTGTTGATAAAATTCATTAAGACAGAACAAACGAATGAAAATCGAACCCACGTCCTCAGGGCCAGCAGTTAGGGCTACTAATCACAAGACAACCAGGGCCGTTGGTTAGGATTTAGAGAAGATTAGGATTACAAACAGTTTCTTTGGAAAATTCCAAAGCACGTAAAACAAAGAAGCCATTACTTAATTTCACAAGAATAGATTCGCAGTATAAAAGTTCACTTACTTCAAACCGTAGAGTTGATGTATCGATTAGCCTTGATACCTCAAGCCTAGCTTGCGAACTAAAGAATGTCGTACACAGTTTGACGAACAAACTATGTAATATTAAAATTGAACAACTGTTAGAATCTAGCAAAGTAATTTTAAAGACACAAAATAACACTCACACACCTTCATCTGATCTCAAACTAAGCAGAGGTTGTACTATAACGGTAACCAGATAACTGATAAACATACCTAAATAAGTTACAGAACATACATTCATGCTCATCACATAAAGCTTGTCCTGGTTGACCTCCGGCATATCAGTCAGGGTTACTAACTACTAGACCAACAGGCTCAGGATATGAAAATCATCACTGGAACCCTAAAGATAGCTAAGTAGTCTTCCAGTTTGTGTTCGGAAGGTGGGAAAAGAAAATCCATGTCATAAAGCTGTTTTTGTATTGTCAAATGTCTACAATAGGCGAGACGACAAAAAAAAGTAATTAGTCCGTCAGATAGATTATGAAAAAATTTTGGACACGTATTTTTTCTTTTTTCTCTTAAACAAAGAATGACGAAGATACAGTGCGTTAAAGTTGCGCATGACGTCACGATCAGATGCATATTTTACAGGACGGTGACGTCAAAAGCCACCACTCCGGAACTTTGTTGCTCTTTATCTTTGTATTTTTTTATTAATTTGATTAAGCAAAAAATACGTGTCCCGTACTTTTGGCTGATTTATTAGACGGACTAAACAGAATGCCATTTTTAAAGTTGTCGTCATCCCTATTCCGGACAATGTTAACCGTTGTATGGGATTTTCAGCCCAGCATTAAAAGGTTAGCTTGTAAAAGATGGGTAAAGCTCTGTTCAGCTCTGAAATCCGTCCACCGCCAGCTAAGAATGAAGACACGTGATAAGAGCTGAGCTTCTGTGTATGTAAACCCACTCAGGGAACTTTGTATAGCTTAAACGTAATTTATCATAATGATTATACGTATGTGTTAATAAATTATACACATAAAGTATGTTTGTTTATCAGTTGTCTGGTTACAATAATACAAGCTCTGCTTAGTTTGGGTCCGATGGAGGTATGTGAGTTTGAAAATATTTTGATTTTAATTTTTATGACACTTTTTAGCATTTTGTACATAAACTTGTTTACCTAAAAAATGTAAATTATGGGTGTTATTTCCGATTTTCCATATCATTCGGCGACTATTGCTTACGCGAAATTTTATATTTATTCAAATTATCCAGACACATAAAATGCAGAAGATTGCTATAAAATTTGACGGATTGCGTAAAATTTTGTCATAAAATTTCAACTTGTACCTGACTGTACAAGAAAATGTTGAATATTTTACCATAAGTACTATAACTATCGTTTTCTTAGGATTCCGTAGGTTGTAATGAAAAACGGAAACGTTATAAGATCACTGATGTATCAGGTTTTTCGTTTATGACTGTCCATTTCTGCCGAATCGACTAAACCGATTAGGTCAAACTTTAGTTCACATAATTATCATATTTTACCGTTAAGATTAGATTTTGTAGATAGGGACATTTTTAAAGGGCTGATAAATAAAATGTATGCCTTTTATTTTATGGTAAAGTATTTTATTTCTTGGTAATAAAAATTAATTTGCCGCTGTTGAAAACCAGTGTGCTTGTCTGTCATGCCAGTAGCACCGTAGCCCTTAAATGGGAAATCTGCTTTGGAAGCAGTTTTTTTTTCGAAAATAAGCTTTTTGGCAATGATTCTTAGACAAATTTTATGTTAAAAATGTCAGAAGGTAATATAATTGTAAGCATAAAATTGTCACACTGTCAACAACGCAACTAAATGTCTAACACACACATTTTTTACATGGCAACCTCACATAGAGTACAGTCGATAAAACAAGTGACCGAGGAAAGGTTCCCGTAAAGAATTCGATGCATTATTCAACAACCTTCTGCTCTTCACTTTGCCAAATGAAATAAATTACCATTGATACGTATTTCACACGATACGGCAACAACAGTTTGCGTTGTCAATTTTGTATGTAGATTTTGATAGTGTTTTGTTTTGGGAAGAAAGTAGTCTTTTGTTATAATACGACGTAAAATAAAGGCAGATGGAATCTCTCGGAATCATGAGTGAAGCATGTAAATGAGCATAGGGATGACGACAGCATTAAAAAAATTACATTTTGTTTGGTCCGTCTGATAGATCGGCCGAAAACACGGGACACGTATTTTTTGCTTGATCAAATTAATAAAAAAAAACAAAGATATATAGAGCAACAATGTTCCGGAGTGAGGGCTTTTGACGTCACCGCCCTGCAAAAATTGTATCAAATCGTGACGTCATGCGCAATTTCAACGCACTGTATCGTCGTCATTCTTCGTAGAAAAAAGAAAAAATACGTGTCCAAAATTTTTTGATTATCTATCTGACGGACTAATAACTTTTTTTTTGTCGTCTCGCCTATTGTGCTTACTTGATGTGCGTATGTGTGTGCATCACTGCCACTGTGTCACGGTCAGTACAGGCGGCGGAATTTTGGACCTTGTGTATTTGTGTGAGCGTAGTTCAGTGTAGGCCATGTTTAACGAGTTGTTAATCTGTGTGAGTGTATCATGTTTTATAAATATTATTGTTGGTTCTTTTATGCTTTACTACTTACTTTACTTTACTTACTTTTTTATGCTTTTAGTGTGAAGCTAAGTCCTTCTTTTATCAGGTCAGAGCCACATTTAACATTATTTTATTACTGATTTGTGAGACAGTTGTGTACTGCAGATGCGTTTATTGTTCCAAATAAATGATATTTATTTTATTTTTAAGAATATATATTATTTTACTTGATGTCATTTGTTAAGGTGACCATTGACGCTTATTTTGGCGCGTCAGTTGAACTGACGTACGTTCAAAATATGATAGTGAGTGTCGAATCATCATTTGGAGTGACACCGCAGTTTTACGACTAAACTGAAGCGAAAAATGACCGTCAGTGGCCGCCTATAGACCCAGTAAGTACATTTACGTAGATCTAACATCAGACTAATAAGTGTCTGACAATTGTCTAAAAGACAGACTTCTATATCCAACTCCTTGTGAAACAAAATGGTTTCCTTCTAAAATTCGCTTCGATTCATCTGAAACGAATTTCTAACTTATTTTGAACGATATCTGATATTCAAAATGGCGTATATATAACGTTCTGACAGGACTCCTTTGGTTCTCTTTGAAAATGACTTTCCTTTGATAGCAACCTGCACGTTCGAAAATCAATTCATACATTTTTATGAGCTGCCAAAATGCGAATCCTCCAATTACTTTCTCTGATTTTGTTCATCACTCTAATGGTGTTCTGACGACAATATTTTTAAGGTGCACTTGCACCATAGACCCGTAAACACATTAAGTACTAAGCTTAGTTTAACCATCGTTCCGTTTTTTAACCGACTTCAAAAATGGAGGAGGTTCTCAATTCGTCTGTATGTTTTTTTTTTGTATGTTTGTTACGCGATATCTCCGTCAATTGTAAACGGATTTTGATGGTTCATTTTTTGTTTGATAAGTCATGATTCAGGGGTGGTCCCATATAAATTTTGTGGCGATCGGTTCAGTGCTTCTCGAAAAATTCACCAGGAACAAAAAAAAATGACGAAATATCATAGATGATGTGTGCTTTTTCTTCAAGTTTCTATTTTCGTTTTATGAGATTGTATGTAGTTTTATTTTGAAAATAAATTACTTTGAAAGATACTTTAAGACACAGTCAAACATTGGGAGTCGACACTAAAAAGTAATAAATAAAAAACTTTTTTCAAAAAAATAATAACCGCCTTCAAAAACTAATAAGCCAAAAATAACTAAAATTTCAGAAGTCGATGGCAACACAAATTGACTGGCAGAACAGAAGCCACCGACTTCCGAAATTTTAGTTATTTTTGGCTTATTAGTTTTTGAAGGCGGTTATTATTTTTTTGAAAAGATTTTTTTTCTACTTTAAACAGTTAGTTTAGCGCATAACATTTTTAGTTATACGTTGTGCTGGTATGCTAAAATCAATACGACCAGCACCACGTGTTTAGATAATACAGTTTCACGTGTTTTTTGATGCACGGGAATGTCATATCATCGAGAAACTCTCAATGGAAAACCTAATAGCAGTTTTTGAACTATTATGACACATAGAATCGGAACACTAGACAAAAGGGGCATATAGTATTTATGTATAGATTGAGACTGTGATGAGTACCTATGTCATTTTGTTGTACGTACTGACTCTATATTATATACTGGACCTAAATAATGAATCCAAACCCTTTTCAAAGTCAACCAATTAAAATTAATCAATCGAAGTTCTAATCACAACCACGCTAACAAAAACACTGCAACCCTCCATTTGCTACCATAAGCCCATGCTCCATTTAGGTGTAAGGCAGCGAAAATACCATTTTATACCCGTTTTTAACCCTCAACCGTCGCGTCGAGTGAGCGTTTACTTCAGTTTAATTGCTTGCAAAATCCCGCTGAAACTGTTCGTGGAAGCAAAATTTTAGAATATTATTTTTTTATTACAAATTACATACTTACTGTGCAAATATCCAAAGCGTATAATGTTATATGCTTTTATATTTTAACCTGTAATGGTAATAGATTTCCAAATATATATGTCTATTTTTTTTTTGTATGTTTCGGTCCCGTACACTACCCTTGGACTGCCGGAAGCGCAGATCCACGCGAGACACAATAGTTTTTAATTGTTTTATTAATCACGGCATACGTGAGGTTAATAAGCTTTAATTAAGTTCAAATGTAACAAAGCTTTTCGTTTTTCTTATGTTATAACCAGTGCGACATACCCCCGAAAACTCAAACGTCGCTTAATTTTGAGACGCTCTCAAATCTCAGGCTGTCCTTACTTTATCTTGTGTTAAAATAAAGTAACGTTTGAGTATGTGGGGGAATATTTTCTATTTACCCCAAATAAAGGGGATCCTTGAGGAAAAAATCTAAGGAGGTTAGCCAGTTACGCAAAAGATATAGGATGTTATAGTATGAGCACAAACACACATAATAGTACGAAAATTTGACCCAACTAGGAAGAGATAAAGCGCTCAGCCAATGAGTTTACGTGCATTCCGATGTCGGACCACGACAACCCATACGACTTATCTGTGCACCTCGCTGGAATGCGACACCTCTCCCGCTTCCCCGTGCGGCGCCCCGTGTTCGCCTCGTTCGTTTAGTAGCGATAGCATTCCGACAGCGTTACGTCACAGCGCGAGGTGCATAGTTAAGTCGTACGAGTAGTAGCAACGAGTAGTAACTTCCACTTCGGGCTACTACCTACTAAATGCTCTCGACTTATTTCATTCACCAATATTTGTAATTTCCCAGATAAACATAAAAAGTAAAAGCAAAAATAAAGAACAAAATTAGAAACAAGAATTTCGCCCAAACAATTCAGTATAATCAAATAAAACAAACATTCAATACAATAAAACGGCCATATCCTGAATATTTGACCTTGAAGCGACACGTGTCGTAAACATGGCCGGAAGGTGAACCTCAAAACAATTGATATTCACAACAAGCAGGTACCACAGAAGGTCAATAAGAAATCGATAAACGACCTTGACCGTGCAGACTAACGAAATGTAATAATGACAATGTGTCAGAATTCCCATTGTAGCGTCTTGCGCGCATGAACAGAGCATCAATGAGGATGGCAAAATCTTTCATTGTTTTGTAAATCTGCAAACGTCCTTATGGGATGGTTTATTTTAGAACTACGAATCTTGAATCTTGAGACGCAAGGATAGTTGACTGATTTTCTATTTGTTTATTCAAAACTTTACTAATAAAAATCTATAACTTTAATTTTTAATAGCAGTCAACTACCCTATTCCATAAGTAAATAGAACGTGTTTATAATTTAATAAATAAGAGTGTTTAGTTAAGGTCGTAGTTAAACCTTGTTACTTAACATAAGCGGTGTTTACCTTTAAGTAATTGCTACATTGTTAATAATTATTTTTAGCATGTATTAATTATAAGTACCTATTGATGTAAGCAATTGTTGGTGAACCTAAATAAATAAATAAAACTAGGTGGACAAAAGTGTTCAGCCAGTCTACGGACAAATATTCGTATGCCGCAGTTTTATAATCTACGATTTTGTGGCAAACTATTCTGTAACGATGTTTTGTCTTGTCGTTGTAATAGGTAAAGACATTGGGTAAAGAAAAAAAAAACTTACGCACAGAACAGTACTGTCCTGTGAGTTCAAACAGTAGCAGTACTGTTCTACCCACTGTTCTGCCCTCGTGTGAAATGGGCATTACGGAAAAATGTATTTTGTCTTAGTACTTTTATGTAATATTATTTTTTTCTAATAGAAATGCGAAAGTTAAGAATAATAAATAGTAGCATGTTTAATTTGGTCTATCACAAAGCATTTGCAAGCTCTCTCGAGTATTCGTGACAAAAACTTCACAAAAGTAGTTTTTTTTTACAAAACATTCAATGAATTACACTTATGCTATAAATACAAGTCAGATATGGAGTCACCTTGTATATATAAATAAAATGAGTTCATTTTCTCAATTTTGCACGCACAGAACCTTCTGTATTTAGTCACATTATTGTGCGAGTAATTCCTACCCTTTTATCAATAATTCAAGCCATGCGGAACCCGTTCATCGTAACTGTATATCCAGGTTTAGGATTTGATTGGTAATGTATAAACATTGGTTTGGGGTTCAGGGTTGTGTCCATTGTTTTAGTGTATTCTCTGGCATTCTAGGTAGAGTATAATTATTAACATACTTAGTTGTTGTAGAGCTGTGTTCAAATCTAATCGAAAGTAATATAATAAACACTGATACGATTGGTGCTGTGGTTGAGCCTTTGGCTGCTGCTCTAAATAAATAATAATAAATAATAATAATAACCTTTATTATCAGGCAACTGAGGCCCATAGAAAAAAATACACAAATACTTAAAATCATAAACTAATACATAAAGAAACTATAAACAAATTCTAATTATTGCACACGAAGTGACGGCGTCGTGTCGCGCTGCGTGGTGTCGCGTATCCTCCCGCGAAAACGGCGAAATAAGACACCCTTCGGCCTAAACTCTTCTTTGAGGAAGGGCTCTAAATGTTGAGTCGGCACCCGGACTACAAACGACTTGAAGTTAATGTTGTGGCGCGACTCCAACTGCACTACCCTCAAAGTCCAGCTAGTTTTCACACGAACATACTCCACGATGTCCTGAACCTTCGTGGAATGATGTAATCTGGACAAGTACAGCTGCGTCGTAGGTATTGCTGGACGCAATAGCATATTTGGCCCAGCCAACGCAGTACCGCACTGGTTCCGACAAGAAGGCTTCTTCCGCCTTTTTCTTCTCTACCTTTGTGAAGCCGTCTTCATCACATGATCCCTTCACAAAATGTCACGGGTTCGATTCTCAGAAGGGACAAATATTTGAATGGACTAAAGGTATTTGTTCTGAGTCTGTTTGAGTGTATTAGAGTTTAAAGTTTGTAAATCGAACCACATAGGAGATATTTCTAGTGTGGAGCAACATAATTTGTATATTGTTTGTTTTATTTTGGGAAACGGTTTTCGGTCTTATCGCTAATAGCTAACACAGCAAAACCGCGAAAAACAAATAGTGAAATAATAATAAGCTTTTTTTATATTTATATTTTTTATATCTCAAATATAATCCCACTACCATTAAAAGCTGAAACCGTAACTCTTAACTTTTAATGAAATAAACCATTTTCAGGCCAACTACAGACTACGGACAAACCACTTTCAGACTTCTCTAAAGCGATTACTCGACTCCACTCCACTATCCGATATAACTAGTAACTTCAACCGATTTGCATTCAAGATTTTATCGTTCCGCAACTTGGACAGGTCTGTCTGCAATAACTCAGTATGGCCACATAGGACTGCTAACACCTTCTGGTCACCGTATTTCAAACTCCTAGATTAACTTCGATTAACCACGGCCGTTCGGTTTGAGGACGTTTAGTTTGGACGATACGATTTGTATTGATGAATTTTCAGCGCCAGGCCACACGGTGCGGTGCGGCTCCGGCGCGGCGCCTGAGCGGTGCCGCAACGGTTTCCTACATATAAAATTGGATGGTATGCCACACGGTACGTCCGGCACCGCTCCGGCGCCGCACCGTAGGCTCACCGTAAACGGCGCGAGGCAGATGAGGCGGGGAGGGGTGCAAGCAGTGCGGTGCCGCTCAGTTCATGGGGATGGCAGTACAGTACTTTGAGGTCAAGAAAAGAAAATGTATGGAAAGTAGTGTCGCAGCGGCGCCGCACTGCTCGTGTGGCCGTCAGTGCGGTGCGGAGTAATGCGGTGCGGCGCGTTGCCGCACCGTGTGGCCTGGCACTAATAAATTGTAAATTGATCGCTCTTGTGGTAAAAGAATATCTGTAACCGGACTTGTACCCTGTGGTTATCTCTTGCAAAATATTAATAACTAGCTTTCCTCCGTGGAGAAGTTATGTTTTGTTTTTTTTTTATTATTATTATTATGGGCTTGCTCTTGGTCCCAGACTAGCCCGAGGGCATAGACGGAGCCTACGATGGAGCGAGCTTACAAAGTAGATGCCTATGCACTCGTTTTTTAAATACTTCCGGGGTATATGAATTTGGAAAATAGACGCCGGGAGTTCCATTCCTTTGCGGTGCACATTATGAACGATTTTGAGAAGCGCTGCATGCGGATATGAGGAATATCAACCAAAAAAGGGTGGATCCCGCCGTACGTCTAGATGTCCGGTGGTATAATGGAGTTGAGGGAATGAGCTCGTGTAGCTCATGAGCACACTCACCGAATTGATTATTGCCTTTGTATGAGAAAAAGCCTTTGCTAACATGTTCATGGTCATGGAGTTGACATTTTTAGTACCCGTCACCTAACCTATGGTTTGTGTCTGGTCATTGGACTGTATAATCTGTAGCAAACTTACTATGTATAAAAATTAAGTCAATAAATTAGGAATTAACCTTTCAACGACCAAGCGACAGCTGGCTGCCGGGCTGTATTTTAGATTTTCTATTGTGTCACGAATCACGTGTGTTCGAAGGCTTAATAACCATGAGGAGCGAGTTTTTTCCTC
Source organism: Athetis lepigone (assembly GCA_033675125.1). NCBI lineage: Eukaryota > Metazoa > Arthropoda > Insecta > Lepidoptera > Noctuidae > Athetis > Athetis lepigone. Next base: position 3,017,815 of record CM066225.1, on the reverse strand, counting down.
AATTTTCACTTTGTACTAAAAGTCGTGAATTGTAAATATCCTACTCGACCAATCCTTGAAGCAGAACCCAGTTGATTAGAGAACCAGTCGATCGGAACTGTGGCCTGCAGTTAATCTAACAAATAATAACACAACGTGTATCAATTCAGGACTGTTACTGTTGATCAGTTTCTAGTTCATCTAGTTTGTGATTCAAATAAACTAATAACCCCTGCCCTGGGATAAGTCACATGCCTTTTGATCCTAAACTAAGCAGAGCTTGAGTTAACAGACAAATGATAAACATTCGTTTATAATTTATAAATGGTTTGTAACTGTTGATTAATTTCTAGTTCTAGATGAATTTGTTTGTGATCACTATCTATATAATTATATAAAAGAAAGTCGTGTTAGTTACACATTTTATAACTCAAGAACGGCAGAACCGATTTGGGACGGACATAGAATACTTTTTTATCTTCTTTTTTTAGTAACCAAAAATCTGATATAATGCGGATGAAACCGCGGGGGACAGCTAGTATAGTATAAAATACAATCGTTTTCCGATGTCTGTTCGTTTCTAAGCATGCTTGGATATTTAAAACGCATCGGATTTTGTTTTTTTTTAAGTCTATACAGTGACTCAACGGAAAGGTTTATATGTATAATACATGCATAATATAGAGTAGAGGGACACTGATAATTTTAGAGGTTTCTAATGTGATGTAATTTTAAGCATAAGAACAGCCATCACGTAGCGGCTTTGGCACTATGTAATTATAACTAAAGACACTTCGGTTTACATGTCACTATATTAAGTAGTAATAGATATTACTAGTAGTGGATATTGTAAATAGATTAAAGTGATTTTTTTTTGTTTGTAGTTGATAATCTCTGAAACAACTAGTCTGATTTAAAAATCCTTTTTCTGTTAGATAGTCCATTTATTGATTAAAAATATAGATAGCTCAACATCACGTCTCAACCTACAGGAGCGAAGTAATAACAAAAGATGGGGTGAAAAAAACTGAAACCGCGGAATACGGGTTAGTATATAATATAAATAAAAAAATAAATAAAAAAGCCTTTATTTCCATATCCTTAATTCTATTTCAAATCTAACATTTGAAATATTATATAATAATAGAATTAAATCAAAGAAAATTCCTTTCATGATATTAGTTTTCCTTAGAAGAACATATCCACTAAAACGAATGAAGCTATAATTAAACACAGCTACAGTTAAATGCTTTAGTTTTCCTCATTGGAATCTTTATCTTTTCCGAGCTCTGACCATCTAATTGATGGGAACGTGATTGATATTCACTAATAGGGAAAACATTTTCTTTTCTACCTTATATTCAGTAAGTAACGCATTTTTTTTTTTAAGGTAGTTTCTCAGTTACCAGTCCCCCTATACAAGTGGCATTGTAGAATAGATTGTAGATTAGAATAGATTGTCAAATGTATGGGGTTGATGACATAAGCTTTCGCTAAATAATTTGACATCTCCATACATTTGACAATCTATTCTATTCCGCTATCTATTCTACAATGCCACTTGTCTAGAAGGGCAGTATAGACTTTCGACAACCAAGCGACAGCTGGCTGTCTCGCTGCTATTGTCTTCCTATTATGCCTCGAATCACGTGTTTTGGAAGGATTTACTAAAATCTTTTTTTTCAATCATGTGATATTTTTATATACATACATAAGGCCGTTTTTATTTAATAATATTAATTGTACAAAGTTTCAGATTATAAGTTAGAAAAAAAACTAGAGAAATAGTGATAGAAAGTCTATGAATTTATTTCTTTTTTTTTTGAGATGCGAGAAAGACTTAATTGGTAGTTAATATCCTTTTTTTACTAGTTCAGTATTTCCTATATAATAATTATATAAAATACCTGTATTGTTGTGTGTAAAAAACTGTAAAAGTAAGTTTCTGAAACCAGACAGATTCATCAAATTAGCTTTTAAACCCTGCTTTTGTCCTAAAAATATCGCCACAGCTCATAACGAAAACATACGACTTATTTTAGCCGCCGCTGTGGTTTTCCTCCACCCAAACTCTATCTCAAAATCTAAAACACCTTTTAATCAGTCGCTAGAGCGAGACAGTTGATTAGAGTCTCTGAAACTGTTCTACACATACAGATAATGACCGACGACCAGTGGTTAGGCTTTGGCAATCTTCTCGCTTTCCATTTAGTCTGTAGGATTCAAGTTCGGAAGCTGTTTCGACTTTCATGGCGTAGTTTTGTAAAGATTTACCTCTCTAGAATCAATGATAAATAAATAAATAACTTGGGACAAGTTACACACAGTCATCAGATGCCAAGCTAAGCAGAGCTTGTGTTATGGTAACCAGATATACATACTTACATATTATATAAATACATACAATGATAAAACCTATGCTCATCACACAAAGTTTGTCCTGGGTGTGAATCGAATCCACGACCTCTGGCTTAGGCCAGTAATTCATTATTGGTAAATTGTTACCAGTAATTCTGTATAATAAGTTTGTCTCTAAGGTCTAGGACTTCACTTTGTGAAGGCTGCTAGTAAGGAGGATGCAAATTCCGGTCCCATCTTCCAATAGCTATGTGGGTTACATCGTTGGATAGGTATTTTTGAGCTAAATATAAGTTATAATGGCGCCAAGTTCCAAATCTTAGTCCGTTCAGAGTTATTCTTTAATAAAATACTATATATACCCATCAAAGATAGTCAATATGCAGAAGCTATCGTCACCGAAATAAGGCTGAAGTTACATACCCCTAATATTTTATATGAATATGTGGAACGGAAACGTTTAAACAGCAGAATAGCCGGCGGATTTTACAAGAATAGAAGCAAGTGATATTGATTTTCCGCGATTCAGTGAAGAACAAATCATTTTGTTAGCTTTCGGAACCTATCAACTGAAGTTAGTGAAATCTTACTGCAGCGAACATCTACAAAATGGAATGTATACAATAGAAATATACCGAGAAGCTGCACTGGAGGATTTACCTGATTTTGGCATTGATGAGGATGCTTGGCTCTTACGTGGTCGTATACAGTCGCGACACGTGAGAGCTAGAAAGTACTACTGTTACTTATCAGTTCGCAACAACGATATTATAAAAAGATATTATACCTGCATAACGGGACGACGCGCGACGTACTGTAGGGACCAGTGCGCATATCGTTTCAATCATTTGGTACCTACCTAGGGCACGCCAGACATGAGGGATTTGTAGGCCCAGCCTTATTTTTAAATAACGTCATTGTAGACAACGATGATTAAATAAATGTAAAGGTTTAAAATACGCTATTGTGTTTCATTTGTAAAAATATATCATTTTGTCAATGTGGACATCTGTTTAACTTTTTGTCATAAGGTTTGCGACTCAGTGACGCAATTGATAACCGTAGGTTAGTAAGTATCTAATCTACACTACGTGTATAAAGCACAAATGCAATTATTACGTAAAAATATAATTGCTTGGCTACTGATAAAACAACCATGTTTAATAAAAAATAACTCTGAACGGACTAAGATTTGGAACTTGGCGCCATAGTAACTTTTATTCAGCTCAAAATTACATATCCAACGATGTAACACACATAGTTATTGGAAGGTGGGACCGGATTGTCTCTGGCATCATCCTTTCATAATAGGATTATCAAAAAAACACGTATTTTTTATTTATTCACGTAAACGAAAAATGACGACGATACAGTGCGTTGAAGTGAGTTACTTGGGATTGAGTTGGGACATGATGTAATTGCCACAAACTTCCGAATTCGTAGTTGGGTTTGTAAATTAAATTTATTTTTAAATAAATTAAATTAAATTTTGTTACCGACGCACATGGCTTCTCTATTCATGTCGATTTCATTTACATATAATGAAACAAGGCTTTAACAAATTTCCATTTAATTAACTAACTTCCGTATTACCCCGATAACAAACAATCTATTTCAATTCGCTCCAAACTAAATTACAAGCAGATTGAAACTAGTGTTATCGACCTACATTTCAATTCGAGCGCCTTACATTGAACTAATAATATAAATGTACGTCTGTTTGTTACTTAATCACGTCTTGAAGGAGAGAAGCTCGATCTATCCTTGGTTGAAACTAATTGCGTTTCTATGCAATTGTTCTGTTAGGTAGAATGCGACAGTGGTTTTAATTATAGTTTAAAGCTTTTGCCCGCGGCTTCGCTCGCGTTAGAAAGAGACAAAAAGTAGCTTATGTTACTCTCCATCCCTTCAACTATCTCTACTTAAAAATCACGTCAATTCGTCGCTCCGTTTTGCCGTGAAAGAAAGACAAACCGACAGACACACTTTTCCATTTATAATATTAGTAAGTATAAGTATACTAGCTTCTGCCCGCGGCTTCGCTCGCGTTAGAAAGAGACAAAAAGTAGGCTATGTTACTCTCTATCCTTTCAACTATCTCCACTTAAAAAATTACGTCAATCCGTCGCTCCATTTTGCCGTGAAAGAAAGACAAACAGACAGACACACTTTCCCATTTATAATATTAGTAAGTATAAGTATACTAGCTTCTGCCCGCGGCTTCGCTCGCGTTAGAAAGAGACAAAAAGTAGCCTATGTTACTCTCCATCCCTTCAACTATCTCCACTTAAAAAATCACGTCAATCCGTCGCTCCGTTTTGCCGTGAAAGAAAGAAAAACGTACAGACAGACAGACAGACGGACACACTTTCCCATTTATAATATTAGTATAGATTAGTTTGGAGGAGACTTCTACTGACTAAAACCTACCCATGTTCCTTAGCCCTTTGGGTCCCGGGTTGCAGTATCTCTTGATGATGACATCTCTAGCTAGTATTACCAAACGCTAGGCCACAGTAAGCCCCGAGTTAGACAATGAGTTATAAGATAATTATTATTAGATGTCTTAGTTCTCGAGATGCGATTCTAATTAAGAGGCGTGATTTTAGGGGTGGGGGAGTGGTAATTTGGTAGTGTAGTAGGAAGTGATTGAATGTATAATGTGGTGTAAATAATGAAGATGTGTTTGTACGTTTTCTAATTAAGCCATTCAAAGGATTTAACCTTTCATCGACCAACCGACAGCCGGCTGTCGGGCTGCTATTGTCTTTCTATTGAGTCTCAAATTTTAATCACGTGTGTTAAAAGGATTAATAAAAGTGAATTTCGCCTTTTAAATGTAAGAGCATAAGCCAAAAGCTTAACCTCAAAATTTACATGTAAAAAAAATAATTTCAAATAAAGTTGTTGTGTGAATTTCATATATACCTATCTATAACTAATCAGTAGTTTCAGCTGTACATTGAATACCACCATGTTTCATACAAAGACTAGTTTTTAAGTTACTATACCGCTTTCATAGGTCGTTGTCTGCTGTTATTTAGCCTATAAATGAATCAATATCCTTGGACAACTCACACACGGTCATCTGATCCCAAACTAAGCAGAGCTTGTACTATGGTAACCAGACAACTGATAAACAAACTTATATAATTTATAAATATATACATATCATAGATAAATTACACCCAGACACAGAACAAACAATCATGCTCATCACACAAAGTTTGTCCGGGGTCGGAATCGAACCCACGACCTCCGGCTTAGCAGTCAGGGTCACTAACCACTAAACCAACGGGCCCGTCACGTTATAGGTTGGCTATTAAAATTTGATCCAAACCTAAACAAACCTAACACTAAGATTTTTTGCAATCAGAATTATTACTTCCTGAGATTAGCGCGTTCAACGAAACAGCTTAACAAATAAATAAAGATTACAGTACCAAATTAATTAAATATTGGCCCAATAACTATACATGCAACATCACCAGCATTATATCAAGTGCCAAATACATGCAAAATAAATTATTTAACAAACAGTAATTAGGGCGGCAAAGTACAACAGTAGTTTGAAACGGAGGCGGCTGTAATTCTCAAAGGAACTCCAGTATTGAATTCCAAAGCCGATGAATGTACAAAGTGTATAATAATATGTTTAGTTACGCAATGTAGGTAATCGTGATTAGAAGAATGGTTTCTGTGCTTGAGGACCTGGGTTTGGTTTCCGTGTCGTGCATGATAATAATAATAAATACCTTGTGTAACTTACACAAGGTCATCTAATCCCTAACTAAGCAGCGTGTACTATGATAACTAAACCAGACAACTGATAATAAATAATAATAATAATTTAGCCTTTATTTGCCTTAACATTCCATTTTTACATGCCTTTCAATAGTATTTTTCATTTAACTTTTATGTATCGTATATTTATTTGTTATACATTTAATATTTCGCTTAAATATTCATTTAACATTTCATTAAACGTTTCATTTAACAAAACAAAATATTTAACATATCATTAAACACTTAATTAAAATTTACAATTAACATTTCATTTAACAACACTAACTACTACAACTAATAATACATATACATGCTATTGACAAAACAATCATGCTCATCACGCAAAGTTTTAACTACTATAATATACATGACTATCATAATTTCCTTTAAAACAAACAAAATTCTATAGACCTTCTAAAAACATTATCTCAAAGCGACGCAAAATTCTTCAAGCGTAAATTTTCTTTAGGTTATCGCCCTAGTTTATTTTAATCTTTTGAAATAAACATCTGCCTGAAAGCGGCAGTGCTTTAGCAGTGTGCCAGTGCGTACGTACTTCAATTTACCTGCCTCTCTTAGGCCGAGAAAACAAAGGTCATATTAGTCCAGGAGGCCGGGTCGGGGAAACTTTGTAATTTGCGACTTAATTTTAAACTATGATAGCTGTCATTGTTAGTTCTGTAGAATTGTCAAATATAATGAATCTTATGTTGATCTTTTTGTCGTTGAATAGCGAACTTCCGTCGAACTTCGAATAATCTTTTATTATTAGTGGATACCTACTCTACACAAAGAATACACCTTCCAAGATGCATGTTTCTAGAAACAGCGGTTTTGGCTGTGCGTTGATATATCAATAGTCAGTTAGTTTACCATTTTATAAATATTAATATTAACACTGGCAGAATAGTCTAAACCAGCTCAATAACCAAAAAAGGAAAAAAATAATAATTTTAATGTAATTTTAAATAAAGACAGCATTAGCGTTCATAATATTCAGTTACACGAAATTTATAATTATAACATGCATAGTTACTTGTATGGTAAATACTATTCAATAAATCATCCCTTTTTATAATTATTATTAACTTTTGTGCAAATATATTGCCTGTTAAATTTTTGCTCCGCCAGCATTTAAATCAGGTTTGGGATACTGGAGGCAACACCGCCCTCTAATATTAACTGTCATTAATCCTTCGAACACACGTGATCGAGACACAATAGAAAAACAATAGCAGCCCGACTGCCGGCTGTCGCTAGGTCGTCGAAAAGTTAATTTCCGGCAGATTTTGCATTATCTTACATCTTCTATGGCAGTGGCTTGACATTTCAAAGTAGTTTAAGGCCCAGACAAATATATTTTCCGACCTTTTAAAATTGTGTCCCGGTGTCTTAAACATAAATTTTATCACGTTGAGTGATTTACATCGGAGCCCAAACTTGTATAATGTGAAAAGGGACTTTTTTAATAGATACCCGTGTGATATATTTTCTCCTGTCATTTCAGCTTACAATACATCAGGATTTAGAGTTAATTTACCGTACGTTTTGCTTTGATATTGTGAATGAGTCTAAAGTTTCGCTTTTGTCGCGGATTTATGCACTTTTTACTTGGTTACAGCTTGACCCTTATAATTTATCATAATTCAAATCTTCTCCAGCTATAATGTTACTCTATAGCTCTATATCTATGTACATATCTCCTCCATATAACTATAATGGTGTCAGTGGTACTTTTTTTTTGGTTTTATCATAAAATTCAGTTAACAGTTTTATTTTGAGCATTATTCTCTGCTGACATTTGAACTGTCAAAAGCACAGATCAACGTGAGACACAATATTTATTAAATAAATGATTTTTTATTATAATTATTTCATGTATTTTTTTTAATAATTTACTGCATAGCGGTTTAAAATTCATAAAACATACAGAGGATAGATTTCCTATTGAAACGTATTGAATTTTATTAGAATACGGTCTAGATAGATAAAAGATCTATTTTAATAAAATAAAGTAGGTTATTCTTATTAGGATAATGCCTTCTGACTCTCGGACTATGTGAAACGTGCCCGAACGTGCATTACCGTACCCATGTCTACAAAGTTCAATTACGGGCCTCCTCTGAAATTAGGCATTTTTCTTTGCTAAATGTGTCGTGAAGTGAAAAAAGTTTCAGAGTCCCTTCACGTCTTATGTAACTTAAAAGGCATTTTTTTTCGTACTGAAAATATCGCACAATTTTGTGAAAAGTTCGGAAAAAATTGAGCGGCAGGCGTCGTAGATAAAAATGTTTTATTTTTTCAAGAATTTTTTGTTGACTGAAGTAGTTAGTTTGTGTTTATAGAAGCTGTGTTCTTTTCTTTTCAGCCTAAATAGAATTCAGGTTACTTTGGGTGTTGGTCTGGATAAAAATATTAGCATTTTTATCGAATAGTGGCTAGCAACCGCCTCGGTGTCGCGCGGGTGTTACAAATCTCTAAAATTCTCGACTTTTAAGAAAGAAAGAAAGAAAAACTATTTATTCTTGCAGTGTGCGCTACAAATAAAAACTTATATACTATAAACCTTAAAACTAAAGACAGCTAAGTAGCGTCACTACCGCGCGAAACGGCTAACGCTCAGCATAATGCCGTGACGACACACACACAGGCATGAGTCCCACCCACGACGCTGGTTTTCAGCGCCGACAATGTGTTTTTTGCCTCGGAACAATAAATAACGTCTGTTATACATTGTTCCGAGGCACAAGAAAAAACGCTTTTCTCTTTTAAATCGTGATTATAATTATAATCATAATTCAATAATGCATAATTATTATTCTCCTAAACCTATCTTAATAATCACCCTGTCCATGGCATCAAAATTCATTTTTCCACATAGTCACAGCGTAGTACTCTGTTTTACAATATATAGCGATTTATCATATATTATTTATGTCTTATGTTTTACAAAGATTTGCCGAAATTAATTTGGTAAGAAAGGATTTCTGAATATTCTAATCCTAAAGGGGCTAAAATGGTTGCGGAATGTTTATAATAGTTACCGTGATCCTGGAACATAAAGGGCAATCGAAGGAACATGAGTGGGTTTTAGTCAGTAAAAGTCTGACACGCCCTTCTGCCGCAACCAGGACGGGCGCAGTCATTGGATGATTTCCCACTCACCATAAAAAAAAAGTTTGTTATTAATAGATTCAGAATTTTTTACATTAACCCATGTCAGTAGTGTCCAAATAAAACTTAGAAAGTGTACAGTCATTAAAATATTTTTTAGAAGAGTTCTATAAATATATTTAAAAATATAAATTCCTATCAACAGAGTCACTGCCATGGCATTAAAGACAAACATACACATGCCGTCAGAAAACCTACATAAAAAACCTAATTTATTATTCGCTAACATTTCGTAATTTCACACGCGTTATAACATTAACAGCTATAGTCCAGGAGTCAGAGTCGACAGAACTACGTTACGTTGATATAGCGCAAATTACAAAACGCAAAAATACATGAAACTATTAATTCTCTGTCTGAATATTATGATAACTAAAAGTCCAAGATAGACGATCTGGAAATCAAACTCGATACAGAACGCAAAAATAATGCAGAATATACAAGGTCCTTGGAGGGAAAACTTGAGAAAATGGAGAAAAGTGCAAGATCGTCTTGTGTAGAAATCCGAAATATCCCCGTCGTTGAGCATGAGACCAAGGAAAGTCTACTAAATAATGTTGTTAAGGTGGGTGATATTTTAAATGTCCCAATACAACCGCATGAAGTAAACGATATTTACCGAGTTGGACCGACTGATTCTAATAATAGAACGATTATTGTTAATTTTACCACCAATCTGAAAAAGGAAAATTTTCTAAAAAAATATAAGAACTATAATAAAGGAAAGGAAAACAACAAAAAACTATCTACTAAGCACCTGCAAATAAATGGAACACCAAAACCGGTCTTTGTTTCGGAAAATCTCACAGCGAAACTGAAAAGACTTTTATTTTTGACTAAGGACTTTGCCAGTAGCAATAATTATCGCTTCTGCTGGGTTGCTAATGGCAGGATCTTTCTGCGCGAAAAAAAAGGAGCCCCTCATATACTAATTAAAACGGAATCCGACATACCTAAACCGAAGAATACACCGTGACTATCTAACTGCGTAACCTATTATTACCTTTATTTCTGTCATTTTCACTTAGTTTTAAATTATTATACTAATTTCGTATCATCTCCTAGAAGCTTAAAGGAGATGGCATTTTTTGGCATTACAAATTTTGGAAACCTACAGAATTCAAAGCTATATAAAAAAAATGAGCTTATTTTTATGTATTGATAGCCAAAATAACTTTATTATTAACAATTGGGAGTAAATCTGGTTAAATATATGAGTAGGTAAGTAACTTGATTTGATTTAACACAGAGCGGACTAGTCGTTGTTTTTACACTAACATACTACACTCACATTTCCTCTAATACTGTACACATTGTAATTAGTACTTAAGCTTTTATTATTTTTTGTACAACTTTTTACTTTTATTTTTATTTTCCAATCTATAAAAAAAAATTTTTGTTAATATAAAGTTTGGAACGCTGTCGTCTCCCTCCTAGAGGTGGGCGCTAATGGCCGCGACACAGTATTCCTTACTAATGCGGTCGTTAACGTACACAATATTGTAAACTAGTTTTTGTTCCAATAAATATTTTTAATTTTTTTTTTTTTTATGAATAGACAGGGAATTATAAAGTTAATAAAAGAAGAAGTAAAATTAAAATACGGTAGAAGAAAAGGAATAAGTAAAGTGTTTGTAATTTATGAAAAAATTACGAAGAGATTACACTAAATTCGTGTTAAACACAAATATACTCACACACTTTTATTTTGTAAGACTTATCAGTCCGCCTAATAAACCACAGATTTGTTAGTTTCAGTTTATTATTGCAGATGTCTATAGGCGGCGGTGACTACTATACTTACCATAATGTAGGACGTTAACTTGTTTGACCTCAAATGAAATAAAATAAGTTCGTATGTAAGTAACATAGCATGAATTAAGAAAATATCACATAAGCCTTGAAAATGGTCTTGAACATAGTAATAGTTTTTGCGTCAGGAGCAACGGAAGCAAGATTTAATGAGTAAACCCAGCGTTAGCCCTAAAACCGCTAACACTTTACAAAGCCTGTGACAATGACAAAGTCTACAGGCGGTGCTGACCACTTAAAATCAAGTGGACCACCAGCTTCTCTGCTGACATAAAAAAAATCCTCAAAGTTCTAGCCAAATGACGTAAGTCAGGGGGCCTCAGATCTCAGACTATTACATAAATAACACTGCTGACACTCGTATAAAGCAACAGGTGAATATGAAATACTGCCAAAAACAACGCTATGACGTCACCACTCATATTACAGTTTGTAATCATATTTCAAGATGGAGAAATGTTTTAATTTTGCATTAGTGTTTTTTGGGACGTAATTTCGTTTTGAGGGATTTATTTTTTTGCTTGGAAAAACAGGTGCTGCAGTAGGAATTATATTTTCTTTAAGTATTTGTTTCGTACTTACGCTGAAATAATTTGTAGAAATTGTGTGTAGATTTTAAATGTTGCATTAGGATAATATTTGTTCGTGTTTTGTTATGTGAAATTTATATTTTTATCATTTATTTTTAACATGTTCATTGTGGGTTTATTTTATTACGTTGGGTTTGGCTTCCAATCTAGCAATACTCAAACACTTATCTCAAACAAGTTTAAGTAAAAAACAATCTAAACTATACTTTATACTTCTTTCAGTAAAAATAATTTTACAATTGCGCATGCAATTAATCATCCTATAATATTATCAGGTGCATTTATATCCCTATATACAATACAGGATAGCAAATTATAATATATAGTGACAGATCTAATCTGGCTTAACCATTATTAGTAGCATTACTATCTGTGTAAGACCGTACGTCTGTCAGTACGTAGATCTCAGATATGTCTTGGTTGTAACTATGTTTAATGGAATCTAGCAAGTTTATTATATTGAATAAAGAACTGTTTTTTTTTTTTTGTTATCAAGCCTATTTTTACAAAAATACACTCTCAATTTTTTTTATCAAATTATTAAAAAAAATCAAAGATAGAGCATTAAAGTTCCGGAGTGGGGGCTTGTGACGTCACTTCTCAATAAAAATTGTAGATCACGCGAAACTTCGACGCACTGTATCATCGTCATTTTTCGTTGAGAAAAAAGGAAAAGTACATGTCGAAATTTTTTGATAATCTTAAATAATAATAATAATAATAATTGTTTATTGATCAAAAAGGGTACAGATGATACATGATGATGGTAGGGTACTTATATAAGGAGTATTTCTTTTTTTGTTATCTAGCCTATTCCAGGTGTTCGGAGATGTATTATTGTCTTTATAGTTTGCCAATTATCAATAACGTCTAATAATATCTAAATTATTAGGACCAGTTTTTTTACTTTCCACTTTTACCTGGCAGGACATCGAATTATCTCGCTTTCTTTTTGCGTTTCACAGCTCACATAATCAAAATCTTACCTTGATTGACTTGAAAAATCTAAAAAACATCGAGCAAACGAATCTCATTTGGTAAAACTACAGAGTGTTTAAAATATAGAGGTGTCAACATTCCGTTTTGTAGTAACTTCAGAACATAATGAATGAGTAAAAGATTAGATGTTTTCGCTGTTCAAACGGATAAAAGTTTATCTTGTCATGCTAATCGGCTGCAAACAGAGAGGCATGATGAGTGCCACTCCTTCTACCAATAGGCGCGCTTTGAGGTGTTGTTATCTATCCATACTAATATTATAAATAAATGGGAAAGTGTGTCTGTCTGTCTGTTTGTCTGTTTGTCTTTCTTTCACGGCAAAACGGAGCGACGGATTGACGTGATTTTTTAAGTGGAGATAGTTGAAGGGATGGAGAGTAACACAGGCTACTTTTTGTCTGTTTCTAACGCGAGCGAAGCCGCGGGCTACTGCCCGCGGCTTCGCTCGCGTTATAGTTATAGATATATCGCTAGTTATTATTTAATTAAAAAAAAACATAAACAGACATTGTTAACTTTTAATAAGAAGAATATAAATATACACATTTCAACAAAGTGAAACAAGATCAGTAAAAGTTCACTGTCTGTACCGTAATACCAAAAAAAAAAACAAAAAAAGACATCTTGGATGTAACTACTTATCAAAATTCATTACTGTGTAAACTGTTTTTCTCATAAATCAGCATCAATATTCGTTAACTCAATCAAAATCTACATCAGCAATGACCCTGGTATTTGAACTAAAATACTGTTAACTGTAACAGACGGCTAGATATACAGCAGAGTCTTAATAATGGAATCGAATATTTTTATTTTTAACACAACACCTTAAAAAACATGTTATTTATTTTTACATGCGTTCGAGGTACTGCAGTAAAATTCTCACATCACAACCATTATCACAATCGCTAACACAATATTTGCCACATCTACAATTTTAGAACTCTATAGAACCCATCCTAGCGCGTCGCAAACAAAACGCCTTTTTTCATCAGCCCAATAGCCTCAAGATGGGAAGTCATCAACAAAATAGCTTTAACTTTCAGTCTTTTGGCTATTGTAATCCCGGCTCTGATTTAATGGCCTCCAGAATAGGCTCCCGTCAGTCTTCGTAATTAAGGGCCTGATTATGCGGAACCTCTCAGTCACCTTTGCTTAAGTAATTATGTAAAATTGGTCGGTAAACGGATCTTAGGAAGTTTCTTTAGCGTCGTAGTGTTAGGCTATTTGAAGTAATTAAGTATTAATTAATAAGTTTTTGTAATATACAAAGTTTAAGCTTTTGGTTTTGGTTTAAGGTGTCGTGATGGCCCAGTGGATAAGGTGCCCGCCTCTCGTGTTTCGTGTGTGTCGTGGTTGTGAGTTCTAATCCGGGCGCGTATTGCCAAACTGTATGCTGACCCAGACACCCATAGTCTGTACTGAACTACGTCGTGCTCATTGAAATCACAAACAAATTGGAGCAATGTACATACGAGCTCAGAGCATTCTGAGAAACTAATAAAGATCGTCAATCCGAGAGCGATCGATCAAAATTTTAGGGCGCCCCGACTCGGACAGGTTAGGTTAGAAGGAGGTGGCGGGGTCGTAGTGAGCGAGCGAAGCGAGCGAACAGACCCCGCCACCGCCTTCGTGGTTATTTTTTTTTAAACCACCCAGAAGTATGAGCCCCGCGAAGCGGGGCTCCGTCGGGTTATCTTTTTTAGACATTAGAGTGAATAAAAAGCTTTTTATAAAAAAAGATAACCGACTTCAAAAACTAAAAGCTCAAAAATAACTATTTCCGAAGTCGGTGGCAGCACAAATCGACCGGCAGAAGAGAAGCCACCGACTTCGGAAATAGTTATTTTTGAGCTTTTAGTTTTTGAAGTCGGTTATCTTTTTTTATAAAAAGCTTTTTATTTTTTTTTACTTTTTAGTTAGAGTCCAACATACAATCGTCTTTAATTAAAAATCTACAACCCAAGAAAGCAAAACAGGATCTATGCAGGCAACGTCACGGGATACCCATTAGTGTTATATACTAAAACCTTCCCCAGAATGTAACGAACACTTTTCTGAAAACCGCATCAAAATCGGTTCAGCCAAACGCAAGATATTCGCGGACAAACATACATACATACATACATACAGGTCAAACAGAGAACCTACTTTTTTTTGAAGTCGGTTAAAAATAATTAATTTTACACGAAAAAATCCTAACCTAACCTCAAAATTGACGTAACATAACCTCAAACTTTGATCATCGATATCTCTAAATGTATGTATGGGGGGTATAGTATTTTAAAGCAAAATGTAATTTGATTCAGACACTCTCTGAATAGGTATACAGTTTGCTCTTCAACTAAAAAGGCAAACTGCGATCGAACTCAGAGCAACCCCGGTCTGGGTCAGCATACAGTTTGGCAATACGCAATCCGGGCAAATACCAATGTGACTTTTTCAATTCATATGTACTTTCTAATGTTTATCTTGGACATCACTGACATCCCGTGCCTCGGAAAGCACGTAAAGCCGTTGGTCCCGGACCGTTACGGGAAGAGAAAATCAGAAAACAGTCCGACTTAATAATAGCCTATTACCGTCCCACTGCAAGGCAAAGCCCTCTTCTCATACAGAGAAGGCACGAACATTGATAATTACGCTTGCTCAAGATAGATTGGCGATGACAGACTTATATTCACTAAAAGTCCCGGTTTCCTCACAAAATTTTCCTTCACCGATATCTGTGATGCCTAAGAAAAACTTTAAAAAGCACCATATGAATTGAAAAGTCCCATTGATACTTGCCTGAATTGAACGTACAACCTTTGCGTAAGATGCTAGCGCCTTAACCACTAGTTCATCATTCTATTCCAGCTTTTACCTAAAAATATCAGGTAAAATCTAGCACAAAACAAATTTACTAAATAGCCTTGTTAGGCTCATACAGGCTAACATAGTCTAAACTATTTTTAACAAAAACAGACCCGCAGCTGAACCCTCCTAATCTCCCTAGATTTTAGACCTTTCCAAAAACCCCATTTTAAATATCGGCTCATTTTGTAGGACTTCATAAACTTGAGCTAGGGTCCATAAAGCCCGTTTCACACGAGGTCGGGGATAGGGTCCAATCTGTTGGGACCTCGGGCGTCGGTAATGGCTGGTCATTTTAACCATGCGGCGCTCCGTACTATTTGGGTAGAATCTTTTGTCTGGGATAGTATATTGTGAGCCTAACGGTTTTATCTTGATGAGATGAAAATTAGGGTTTGGAATTTTTAATTTAGATACTTATTTGGAGTGCTCTGAATAGGAATGGAGTTGTAACAATTTTTTTCAGTCCATGTCAAGCTTTAACTAAAAAAAAAATTAAATTTTTAATAGGTTTTTTTTTGGAAAACGAATATCAACATACTACATTATGTGAAGCGACCGCTTATCAGACCTCTAAACAGTTACTAGGCGACACGATATTTGATGGTTAGATTGGTCAAACTTTCTGGCTTTTGATTACCCGTAACTCATGACAACGGAGACCAACCGCTATACATGTTTTCCTAGTCATGGAATGTCCAAATTAAACTTTCAAAGTTCATATTTCTATCATTCTTTTACAATAAATAACCAAAAACACATTACTAATTATGTATACTTATCTACCAACATTATAATTTCTTTGAAGTCATATCAATTATGACTTCAAAGAAAATACCTAAGTACTTTACCATTTTTCATCCTCCCCACAGCAGCTTGTAAACGTACAACGCTGGCTCTGAGAATGCTTTATAGCTGCTTCAACACATTCGCTTGCATTTAGCAGCTTACGTTTGAAACAGCTGTAAAGTAAGCCATAATTTTCGCTTCTAAGCACGCAGTTCCATTTACGCGGTCCCGCAAATGGTTGCTGTACTTACATACATTGTTGAGTCTATGTGAGGCTAGGAGGTTTTAAGAAGTGTTGAATTGTTGATGTGGCTTTGAGCTGATTTTTTTATTAACAGAAAAATATTATCTATAAAATAAATGTCACGGCTCGGCAATGGTGGTAATATTTTTTTTTATCCTGTGGTCTGGCCAAATGTTTGTGACAGCTGTCATTAATATCAGGTGTTGTATTACTGCCACGCGAAATTGACCCTTTATGATCACTGTCACTTTACTGTTTTGCTGTGAAGTTATTTGACCGTTATAATCAGGTTTTAGTATTAGCTTTGCTAAATTCAGTTTTAATTTTGCCACAGCATAGATGAAGTCTTGGATGCAAAATCTTGCACCCTTTTCACCTGGCATTAAATGAAGAGCTATCAGAGTAAAAATTAGACATGGGCATGGTGTGTATAGTATAACAATAGCAAATTATTAGGCATTCAATTCGGAGCTCTGGGCATTGAGTCTATTACGCATATTTTTCCGTATAATCAACATGAAAGACTTGTCAATAAAATTAGCAATTGGAGGTATTTTAGATTGAATTTCTCATCGTCTCTTGCGGTAAAGCATAAACTATAACCTCCGTTTAAAGGTGGTGTTTTTTTTCTGGCCCAAACATGCACGTAGGTACAAATTACTAATAAAATTCCTTCCAATAATTTAATTGTGTTTTAGCAGTATTTAAAATCCTTTAATATCATTACATAGATTTAGAAATAGAAAACATGAAAAAAAGCTGCCTCGCGACGTTACTGCGTAAAAAGAAACGTTCATAAGAGCGTTGACAGCTGTTAATCTGTTGTTTTTTGTTTGTTTATTCTGAAACAGAATGATTTTAATGATAACTGACAGCAGAATAAAACTATCGGCCCTGGCTTTGGTGCCCTTTCTTTTTGCCCGGTAGATAACCAAACGCAAAAAATGATATGAATTGTGAAATATAAATGTATTGTTGGAAATACTTGTTTCTATAATAATTTACGACAAATGTAACTAGATAAAAACCTAGATGTAACCCTGAAAAAAATCCATACTAATATTATATATGGGAAAGTGTGTCTGTCTGTCTGCCTGTCTGTTATGTTTGTCTTTCTTTCACGGTAAAACGGAGCAACGAATTGACGTGAATTGAGTGGAGATAGTTGAAGGGATGGAGAGTAACATAGGCTACTTTTTGTCTCTTTTTAACGCGAGCGAAGTCGCGGGCAAAAGCTTCAAAAAATGAAGCAACGAAACGCATTATCGAAGAATTAAATCATGATATTGCTAGACTGAAATTCTTGGGTTGCAGGTTTTTAACGATCGACAATTATTACAGGTGGTACAAATGCGCAAATAAATCCATTTTTTTTTTTTCAGATTCTACGATTTTTTTTCACGTATTTTGATACTTTTGTTTTTGAGGTACACGCCAGAGCCAAAGTTGTAGGGAAAAATAAACACCTCCTTTTCGTCAATAGGATAGATAGACATAAATTTATAACGATAATGACATCTTCACTTTCAACCTTATCCTCAAAGTACAAAGGTTCAATAAAATCTAATGTCCAGCATGTCTATACACCAGGGTCACAGGCTCATGTGTTCTGATCCCAAGGATGCACCCCGATTCAAAATAATGACCATTCCCTCTTTGTCCCAATACTGTAATAACCATAAATTCACATGTCATCAGTGTCATGGACAAAGACCTTAGAATGGTGAAGGTTGTAAGGAAAATAGGAGAATGTAAAGGCGTATACAGACTTACAAAATGTAACATGAAATGTTACAGAATTCCCATAGTGTGACGGCTTGCGGGCAATCGGGTATTGCACGCTACGAGCACGAATAGAGCGTCAATGTTTGACGGCACACGGTGGGCTGAAAATCGGCTTTCATAGACTTAGGGATTTCAATTTGCAAGTGCTTGTTTTTATGCCGGATATCGCTTCTATTAGTCATTACTATGTACAAAAATGACACCCGAGTTAATTCTACCCAAAAACGAAGGAAATATAATTTTTTTACGAAAAATTTGTATGAAGCTAGTATGAAAAATCGAATTATCTCCTAAACGGCATGTTTAACCGTAATATCCTTGAAGATGGTCATAGTGCTAATTATTTATGATTTTTTGGTTGGCGATAGGACGAAAAATTTAATGCCGTTTTTTTTTAAAAAATCGTCAAAATACTTTTATTTATTTTTACATGTAAAACGATCCCTTTTAGTGTCTAAGTTAAAAAGTTCGATATGTTATTAACCCAAATATTAAGAACACACGAAACAAGAAAAATAAAATAAAAAAATTGCTGTTTTTGACACATTTATATTAATTTAAATAAAAAAAGATTTATATTGAAGTAACATTATGAAGTTATATTTTATACAAAATAAGTTAATTTAAGGAATTAATACTAAGCATTCGTAAAATAAAGTAAAATAAATAAAAAAAAATAAAACATATCATTAAATATTACAAAAAAACCCAAACACACTCAAATACAAATTTACAAATATGTACATATATATCTTTTTTACAAATTTTCCTTATCACTCTCGTTGTCAGACTCCAATTCTGAGTCAGCATCCAGATTGGATATATCCAAAAATTCGAACTCAGTTTCCTGAAATTGAATTAAGTCGAGAGTTTCAGCAAAAAAGCTCTGCTTTTTCTTGGCATCTAACTTAGGCCTTTGTGCACTTAGCAAAGGGTCCGAAGAAACAACAAGCATATTTAAAATGTCTTGATTGGAATCCTGCCTGCTTCTTTTCCGCGAATGATGTTCTCGAAACCTCCTAAAATCTTTGTTTCGAGACTCTGAGGCTTCTTCCGAGAGAGTCCCAATCGGCACAATATTATTTTTCTCGATTATGTCAGCCCCATGGATTAGTAACTTATGAACGGTTGACGACATGTAGAACCAGTCGTATAGTAATACGTACTTTTCTGCTGTTTTGCGAGCATAATCTCTAAATTTTATTATATCGATCTGCTCTCCAGATGTAATTGCTTGTAAAATTACAGCAAATCTTTTGATGAGGTCTTCATCCAAACCGGTTATAGCTGCGGTTTTATTAGAAAACTCAAAGAATTTTCTTGCAGTATTCCCGTCATTGGTGGTTCCCGAGCCTTGTTTTACTATATCAATCAACAGATTGAGCTCATCTTTGAATTTATTTTGAATTATTTTCTTTCTTGTCTGTAGCATTTCTTTGTGCTCATCACTTCTCGCTGCCCACCGTTTGAAGTCCAGTTTGTATGCAATGTGTAACAGACATTCCATACAATTTATACGGGCGTGTAGGGATGACAAGCCAAACTCATACAGGTCCGAACACACAATTTTTGATGTTACAGCATCTAAGCGGTTCATTTCTGTAGGCTTTGCTAAGCACAGGTAGCACGATGCATTTGATCTAGCTTCAGAAAGGTAAGTACAGACTTTAGCGTCGATCATCGTCATCATTAGTTGATGAGTCACCCTATTATTATTATTGCACTCTGTGGGGATAAGGGCCTCAATTTCTTCATCCATTTGTTTTTTCAGCCCAAGGACAACTGCTTCACTCTCCTTTACAAAAGTAAACTGAACTGGACGACAATACAAAACTGAGCATGGTTTTGGGTTCGTCCATAAAATGTTGTCTCCATCTGTCAGTTTTAGTGGCACCAAGGAGGTCATGAAAATGCTTGAATCATCTTCCTCACCCTCAATTTTCTGCTTGTATCGGCTTTGGTTAGAAGCACCGTCAAATCCCCACTTGGATATCAGCTTCAACTGCTTGTTATGCTCTTCGTTAGAAAGGCTTTGAAGGATTCTTGTAACCGTGATATCAAGTAAAGCTTGAAGTGTAATCCTAGCCGATGAATCAGTAACTGTCACTGATTGCTTCGGAGGGTAGCAATCAAGCTTAGTTTGTTGCACTTTATAGTAAGATGGATAAATATCTTTAGCACCTTCTCGAATGGCAGCCTCACGCAACGTAATATATTGCCACTTTGAGAGTTTTAGCGAAAGAAGCAATCCAAGCGCCTTTTCTGGCGTAAATATGATTGTTTTCGCTGGTTTCTTAAGCGTTTCATTTAATTTAGCGGCTGCTTCAGGATTTTTCATCATGTATTCGATGACAGAGGCGATATCTCCATGCCTTTCTTCTTTTAAACGTGCTGCAGCTGCATATGCCAATTCACTGGAACCTTCGCCTGTGTGTTCATCAGATCTTCTCTTTTTTTGTTTACTTCCCAGGTCTTCGAATGGTTTACGGGATCTTTTCGTCATTGTTCCAATGGACGTTGATGTCGACGGTTCTGGAGAGACTGAGGGCGCTCTTGGTATCTCATCAACACTTGGTTCTTGATTAACTAAAGTTTGCACAAAACTCGGCCAATCAATATTTGCTCCCAACCAATTCTCGTACTTTCTCCTGAAATTATCAAGGAATCGGTTGGATTTCCCCCACCTTTGTAAAGCGGCTCGCGTAAATCTCCGACAAAATTCTTTGAGAACAACATAATCTTCGTCAGACAGGCAATCGCCTATGCGGGATACAACTGCACTAAACAATACTTCATGATCAAATGAAGTACTCTCACTTCGTAGAAGAACAAACAAGTCTAAATTGGTGATTAAACTTTCCATTTTAAGATTTTATAGTCGCAGATTTAGTGTTAGCAGTTACACAGTTGTGAACAAATTAAATTATAAAACAAAACTTTAGCCCTTTTATTGCAAAACGACAATAATTAGGTAACTACCCTCATTAGTTATCTCCTCATTAGCTAATGAAAATCTATAATTGTCACTAACTATTCTTAGAACTCATAGCACTGCTAATTAACAAATTAGCTTACTTATCAGGAAATGTTAAATATAATCCATTGTCGTGAGATATTGAAAATCATTAAATCACCTATTAAGACTCATTAGAAGACCTAATCAGTGTAGTTACTTAATCACTTCTTTTTGGACTCATTAGAAGACAATTGGTAATTTGGTTGTATGAAAAGTTTTAAAACTCATTTTGTGCTGATAAATATCTAGCTCAAACATAGTTGGCTACGTGTGGGTGTACTATAAACCTCTGCCAACTCCTTCGGAAATATAGGAGTGATGCTATTTTATGTTATGTGTAGTTAAAAGTCCGTGTTCTTCAACATAAACACCAAAAGGAATCGTTTCATACGTAAAAACAAATAAAAATATTTTGACGATTTTTAAAAAAAAAACGGCATTAAATTTTTCGTCCAATTGCCAACCAAAAAATCATAAATAATTAGCACTATGACCATCTCCAAGGATATTACGGTTAAACATGCCGTTTAGGAGATAATTCGATTTTTCATACTAGCTTCATACAAATTTTTCGTAAAAAAATTATATTTCCTTCGTTTTTGGGTAGAATTAACTCGGGTGTCATTTTTGTACATAGTAATGACTAATAGAAGCGATATCCGGCATAAAAACAAGCACTTGCAAATTGAAATCCCTAAGTCTATGAAAGCCGATTTTCAGCCCACCGTGCGGCATATTTTTTCCTTGCGTGTTACATTTCGTAATGTACAGTACACACCCTAAGCTAGATAAAGTTTAAAATTTGATATCGGGGTAAAAAATTGTAGAAGAATAGTTTTTTTTTTAATATGTTGCCTGTAACGGTAAGTTACTTTGTTATTTCTGATTATTTAACTTGCCGACCCAAAATGTGCTAAATAGTAGTTTTTTTTACTTCAAAATAATCGAGAGATTGTCGATATGATACAGTTAGTCTTCCTCAAATTTGAACAAAATCAGCCTCTAGCATTCTACATAAAATTTAAATAAATTAATAAGATAAGATTAAATAAATATGATTAAATATTATTTTTGACATTTCATACATCAGTGTACCTCTGACCCTTGTACTAGTATTTCCTGTATCTTTAGAGCCAGAATATTTATTTTTTAAAACACAAATCACATTCAAAAATACAGTGATATGTGCGTTTGTGAACTCAAGACTCAGTACGGCCTTAATACGTGGCTGTCACGTCTTACAAATTGAAACACATATACGTACATACATACATACGCCACATAAACAGAAGTAATTCGCCTCATAAACAGACATACCAGCATCCCAAACTTAGAACGTCAGACACAGATCATAAGCCCATTCCAGTAACTAGATAATCACCAAACTTCCTTGTAAATTATTTACCCATCAATTTGAACCACTGTTCCCAACTTAAATCTTTGTGTGCTTGCAAGATTAGAAGGTGAAAACTTAACTATACTTGAGTTTGGGAGTTTAACTGTTGTTTAAAGCCGTTAGTGAATTTAATTGGGAGGGTTAATTTACTTAGATGTGCCGATTAGCTTAGGTCAAGTGCCATGTTAAGTGCTTGGAAGTTTATTAATCGTGTGTGTTTAAGAGGGACTTGAACTTGGTTAAGCAGCATTGAAGTTCCTTTTGTGACTTGAACAAATTGTTTATCAAAAGAAGAAGGAGTTTCTCGGAATTCAAATTTGTGTCTATAGTCTAAAACCCCTAAGCAAGGTCATCAGGCAAAGAGAGTAAATTAATATCCTGAAATGTTATCCATAGTAGTTATTATTTACCGAACGGTTCCACTTTCACATCTAGATACGGTATTGATAAAATAAACAGACCAAGGAGTATGCTTGAACCTTAAGTAAACACATAAGTAACTTTTAAATCTGCGAAATCATATGCATCCGTGAACTTAATCGTAATTCTATTTTTTGTAATTCGATTCTCAATCTTAAAGAATTGCAATTCGATACACAAGTTCTTTGAATACCTATGTCTTCCTAACCAGATTTTGGCAAAAAGTGCAAGTTGGCAAGACAAGACGAAGTAGAACAGACACGTGTTAGGCCTTATTTACGGAGACGCGGAGCCTTCCGCGTCGCGTTGAGCATCTGCTCTAAATTCAAACGTTGGCTTCGTATAAGCCTTTACAAAAACGTGATTTTGCGCGCCTTTTCTTGAACAGCAAAACCTTGTAGTGTGCATTTCTGTGTCGCATATGGCGTTTATCGTGACAGCACTATAGCACCTTGCACTTGACGAGCAATGCCGTACGCTTTCGAAAAGGATGGCTGTGATTGGAGTCCGCGATTGGCCAATCATAGTGTAATAAAATAATACTATTGTTGATTCAGTAGTCATTGCGCCGATAGCCGTGACGGCTAATGGCATAATAGTTATGAGCCTCGACCAACTCCTGAGGAGGCTGTCGAGTTACCTCTTTCTGGAGCCCTGGCCACCGGTAGCTTGGACCCCGTTCGCAATGCCGGTGGGCCACTATTTTTTTTTTTTTTTATGAATATTTAAAAAATATATTTTATAATACCAGCCTATAACTGACCCAATGCAGGGCAATGGCTTCTCATACAAGAAAGCACGAGTTTTTTGACCATGCTTGCTCAAGGCGGATTGACGATGCGGTTTCCTCACGATGTTTTCCTTCAACGATGTCTGTGATGTCCAAGATAAACTTTTTAAAGTCAGTCAGCAAAGCAGATATGTATGCAGAGCCGTCAGATAGAGTTTAAGTTTTCTTAAAAACCCATGGATATTTTCTAATAAAAATTTAAACTGTAGTAGAAAATAACCATTTCTTTAATTAGGTTAGATGTCAAATGAATACAGTAACTGGTATTCAAGAAAACCTCAATTGTAGATGACGGCCCTGCATACCTATCTACTTTGCTGACCGTATATAAGGATTGAAAAAGTCACATGGTTACTCGCCCGGATTCGACTCACAACCTCTTGTATGAGTCGAGTTCACTAAATAGGCCTAGGCTAAATTAATGCAGTATGGTGTGATTAATATGACCTTTTATCCTACTACTTGCTGACGCGGTTACACGTGTTTTTAGTTACTGCTCCGCTCCAGTGGGTGGCGTATACATCTACTGACCTTCCTCGATATTCAGCACGGTCTTTTTTAGATTAGTAGTTTTTGAGATTAAGGCGTTCAGACAAACAAAAAACAACAAACTTTATATTTTAAGTATAGATGCTAAAAAACGGCCTTTGAACTCTCTTTGACCCACCCTCCATACAACATAAAACTCTTCCAACAATATCCCGAAAACACTGCACAAAACAGAACATTCAACAAGTCGCACGAAAAACTAAACAAAAACACAAAACAACTAAACATTTATTCCCTACTTAATGAACTTACGCAGTCGGGTAATTCGACGTAATAAATCGCGCCGGAATAGCTTCGCCTTAAGTTAAATCGCTTGGGATTACTCGTTTTATATTGTTTTAGTTTTTGATACTCCCCCTTAAGGGCTAGCTAAGTTTTTATCGGGGCGGCCATTTTGTCGAATGGTTTGTTTGACTTTTAGTGGAGATGTTTTTGTTATGTTTATGCGTTTGTTTCGTGGTTAAATATTTGTTCTGCTTTGTCTATATTTAGGTGTTGGTTTAGGCTGATTTTGATCGTGTTAAACATCAGTTAAATGGACATGGATTTAAGAAAAATGGGAGAATATCCTATTGTATAATCATATGACAATACTGGTTGTTAGTATAATTTGTTTATATGATATACTCCATTCAGCTATTCAATTATTGTACAGCTTCTGTAGATCGTAGCGAAATCTTGTATTAGCTTTTGCTTTTTTTTTAATTTTGTATTAGTTTTTATTTTTTAAGTAAAATATACTTTGCCTCGTGAATATTAATAAATAACAGCAGACTGAGTCGCGTATTAAACATCAGTATATTTCTTCATCCGGATCCCAAGCTACACCTTTATTCGACTTAGTGATACCATGGCAAGGTTACACACAAACAGACACACTTTCACATTTAGGGACTACGCACATTTATTTAGCTCCATTCAGCTTATGCCCATATAAAACAACGATTTTGTACGGAAGCTGAACGGACGCGTACGCGTCTTCATACAAAATCGTTGTATTCTACGGACATAAGCTGAATAGAGCTGAATAAAGTGTGCGTAGTCCGTTATACAGCGATTATGCACAAGTCCCCGATATGCACCGGTCAGTGCAGCCTATCAGCGCACACAATGGATGCATTGTGTCGGTGTAGGATACGGCAAGTCTACCGTATTGCTCCTGAGAAAGGACTGCTTAGCACAGCTTGTGCCAGCTTTTAATCTACTCAAGAATTATTGTTGCTCGTAAGAGTATTATTATGTACTAGCTTTTGCCCGCGGCTTCGCTCGCGTTAGAAAGAGACAAAAAGTAGCCTATGTTACTCTCCATCCCTTCAACTATCTCCACTTCAAAATCCACGTCAATTCGTCGCTCCGTTTTGCCGTGAAAGGAAGACAAACATACAGAGAGACAGACATACAGATAGACAGACAGACAGACAGACACACTTTCCCATTTATAATATTAGTATGGATGTGTTTCAAATATCGGTTACTAATGAGGGTTTTCCCGTATGAAGAATCCGCTAGATGGCAATACGTAGGCGTGAGTTCCAACTGCAGCATAATTGATTTTTTTTGACATGACATTGTCAGATATGTCAAAATTCACCAATCACGTAGCAGATAGACCACAAACCTACGTCTTGACATCTAGTGGATTTCTCATACGCAAAAACCCTCATACCAGCTACCCTATTTAGGGCTATGGTAACTAAAAACGTTTCAAGAATGGTAGAATTAAAAAAAACAACACAGTTTTAACTTTGATCTTCGTTTTACATCTGCGGATGGCGAGCGATGGGTAGCTCGCCGCCCGGCTAGGACCAGCACCGCGTCGACGGCGCGTTTTGTTCCACGCGCGCCTCAAAGAGAAGAAGTCAGCACTGGAAGGGGCCCAACAGGGCCACACCTGTCGGAATCAGAATCAGAATCAGTGTTTATTTGTGAAACATAGGTATGTATTTACATTAAGATCTTAGGTTATATATAGGTGCGCTATGTTTTGCCGTGAAGGCGTACAAATATTAAAATAAAATTAAAAAGCTTTAACAATTAAAATAAAAAACTACATACATAAGGAAAAAAACAACAGAATTAAACTCTTACATGTTCAAAAATCTTACTCATAGGTTTCTAACTAATATTATAAATTTCTATCATTTAAAAAATCTTCTACAGTATAATAGCACTTTTCCATTAACAATAGGTAGAGTATCTTCTTAAATTTAAATAGGGGCAATTGTTTTATGTTGTCGGGGTTGCGGAATGCTTATAATAGTTACCGTGACCCTGGAATCGAAGGAACATGAGTGGATTTTAGTCAGTAAAAGTCTCCCTCTCGCCGCACCCAGGACGGGAGCAGTCATTTGTTGATTTCCCACTCTCCAAAAAAAAAATCTTCGTTTTATTTTGAAAAACGAAAAAAACCTGTTTATTCGGTAATGGCCAGAGTCAAGAAGTTGACAGTTAAAGAATGTTGACAGTATCAGATTGTTGTTCAAATTTTTGATCATTTTTAGCCCAAGCCCCATACATTTACTGAACGTCTCCTTTTTATGCATCCTTCTAACTCCGTGTTTTTTTTAAATCTACTTACAAATTAAAACAAACCAACTCCAAATCGGTTCACCCATTTAAGAGCTAAGGCAGACAGACACACACATACACACCACTATTATACCACTCTATTTACGTCCGGGTTAAAAAAAAATTAACTCACTACATAAAAGCTTAACAAAAATAACTGCTACCATCAAGCCACACCAAATACCGGCCGAAAATAATACCATATCCACACAAAGAGGTAATGTTCCTCAATGCCCATCTCCATTCAAGAATGTGCCACTGTGAGCGAGCCACCGAGCCGTGTCGTTTAATATCCGTCGTTGACCATCCCTGCCTTCTTGCGATCAATATTCAAACTAATATTACACAAAAATGGCACTATGTCAAGGATTTGAGTAATAGTGGGTATAGAAATAATTAATATAGAATGTCTCGAAGTTATTTTATGGAAATATTATGGAAGAATTATTCATATTATGTACTTTCTAAAGTTTATCTTGGACATCACTGACACTCCGTGCCTTAGAAAGTCCGTAAAGCCGTTAGTCCCGCTTGTCATTCGTAGAATTTTCACTGTCGTTACGGGTAAGCCAAAAAGTCTGACCAGTCTAACCAAGATGTATCGTTTCGCCCAGTTACTGGGTTGTGGAGGTCTGATAGGCAGTCGCTCTACGTTAAACACTGGTATCCAGATAAATCCGGTTAGGCTTGATGCTGACCCCAACATAGTTGGGAAAAGGCTAGGGAAATGATTATGGAAGTATTATTTGAAGGACCTGTCGGTCTAGTGGTTGGTGATGACTGCTAAGCCAGAGGTTTCGATTTTCAAACAGAGGTCCTAGTTAAGTGGCATTGTAGAATAGAAAACGAAAACGAATAGATTGTCAAATGTTGAATTGACATAAGCTTTTGTTAAGCAATTTGACATCTCCATAAATTTGACAATCGTTTTCGTTTCGCTATCTATTCTACAATGCCACTTGTCTAGGGGGGCAGGACAAACTTTGTGATGAGCCTTGTTGTTTGTTCTGTGTGTGGGTGTAATTTATTTATTATATGTATGTATGTATTTATAAATTATGTAAGTATGCATGTATATAAGATGTCTGATTACCAGAGCACAAGCTTTGCTTAGTTTGGAATCTGATGGCCGTGTGTGAGTTTTTAAAATATATTTACTCATTTATTAAGTGGTAAACTACTAGTGAAACGACGCAGTGTTGTTATGTTCTTTTTATGTTATTAAGTGGCAAATAAACTGATTGTCCACTTGATGTTATGTCGTCACCACTGCCTTTATTAGATGTTTCGTAGATGCGTTGTCATCTCAGAGACAAAAATGATTTTTGAAGAGATCGAACAATTGAATTACGGAAATAAACTTTTTCACGCTGTTTTCCTTTCCCAATAGTGAAGTCCTCGATAAACCTAGAAAGTAAATCATTATCATCGTCATCTCCTTAGCCATTTTCCAACTAAATTGGTGTCGGCTTACAGTCTAACCGATTCAGCTGAATATAACCTAGAAATTAAATAGGTATAAATTAAAAAGTTTTAATGGTGCTTGCCCGGTTTCGGAAGCCGAAACCTCAGTACTGTTTTAAGAATGAAATTATAGTCTATGGTCAATTTTTTTTTAAAGCCAGAACCACATCACCTCCACGCGAATCAAGGAAAACTCGTGTTGTCGCTTTGGAATTTCGGATGGAGTCGAATTTTAATAGTGTGGTTCTGGCTTGTATCGTTTATGTTTTTTTTTTCTCTTTCCTTTTTATTATGTTTTTGTTTATTGCCTGTATGTATTGTGTCTTGTATTGCGCCAAATAAACGCCTTATCTATCTATCTATCTATCATCCATGAGGGATGGGCTACTTAACCAGTGAACTATCACGACACACAAAAAAAAAAGTGAGCCGTCACGGGACGCCTGGCAGATGTGAAACATCGACATTACATCATCGCCACACAGTACACAAGACTGTGACTGTATATACACCATCATATAGCGTGGCGACGCGTCGCCACGGTATGCGTCGCCACGCCAGAAATTTGTTTTACGTGCGGCTATAGATGTTTCACATCAAAAAGAGCACAATGAGTTTAGAGCTTTTCGCTTTATTCATACAAAAGTTACTTACTTACGGATTTCAAAAACATAATATTATACAATCAGATATTTGAAATAGTTATTTTAACACAGCATTCTCTTCAGTGTTAAAATTCCTTTGTGGCGGCAGTGGTAGTCTCAAATTCAGAATATCTATAAATAGAGAAAATCCTTATTTAACCACTTCACAGACTTTGGTTAAGCTCGCCAATTTAAGAAGATTATTGTCAAGATATCGTGTTAAGGACTAGGCAGACTTAGGCGGTTTAATGCCAATAAGGATACTGAATAGTATCCTAAGCGTTGTATGGATCTTTGATGGTTGAATACTTTTATTGATAAAGCGCCTTTGAAGTTATTTTGTTTGTTGGTTTTAAATAATTATTATATTTATTTGCGAAACATTTTTTTTATAAAACGTAGGGAAACAACTTTACCATATAGAAAATAGGACGGTCTAAATCGGACTTTTTTTTTGTTGTTTCCTAATCATAGTATAGTTTGGGATCAGATGGCCGTGTGTGAGTTGTCGCAGTATTTTTAATAATTATAATAATAAATAATAATAAATTTATTTATTTTCAATAAAATTACACACAATAGGGTATTACACTCTTTTTTTTAAAGTTGTTCAAATAACTCCTACAGTACTAAGAAACCACAAAAAAAAATCCAAAATGTTTATTTAAAAGCTAAGTACCCTAAAAACGCTTTTAAAAATTGTATTTTCAAGTTTCGCGCGGAAATTGCCAAAAACGGAAAACGCCGTGGGCGTGGTTTTGCTTTGGCGATATGACGTCCTCACGTCGTGTAAATAAACAAATGCGCTGTGATATTTTACATCATTATTGTTGTTTTTATCTAAAAAATTAGTTACTGTTCGACTTACCGGTGGTGTGCGTTCCAGAATGCAAGAACACAAGTGTAAAACATCGGAATAATTGTGAATTCTAGTGTTAACTGATTCAAATTTAAGAAAAACTTAGTTAAAAGTTGTGGGAAGAGTATTCCAACTATTACACCATAAAAACCCGTTTGTACTTTAGTAAATATCACTTTGATGTAAGTACCTATGTGCTTTAGCCATCTAAAATATCTTTCACAATAACTTCCATAAAAAAGTATATTTTTATAATAAAGATCGTATTAGGAGGTTATAAATAAAACAAATAGTGACGTCTAGTTGACACTGTTGACAGTCGACAGCTGTCACTGTCTGTGGTCTGTATTTCGGTGTGTTCAAGAACAGATAAAAAAACCTGAAAACTTTGAATTGAATTTAAAAAAAAAACTAGTTTTATGAACTAAAACTAACACTGTTCGGCTGCTTTTTGCATAAGCTATCTCAATAATATATTTTTAGATTATTTCTCTTATACAGTGTAATACATTACAATATTAATTACAATAAGTGACTCCATTTCTAAGATTTATGGTAATTCGTAACTGGATTTGGGAACCACTGCATCCGAACTAGGTGGTAACCTGTATCTCGGAGTACAGTCCATCCCCATTCTCCATTTTTAATAATTAATTAATAATATTAAGTTTTTCTAGCTACAATTATTCCCTTGACCGTTGTCTGTGATATTCAAGATTATATTTTGAATATACTGACTTATCGGATTCAAGCACACAAGAAAATCAATATTATTTACAAAACATCACGTAACCAAACTTTAAAAACAAGCAAATCCAAAAACGAAACTCCATTGCCCACTTATTTCTATTTATAGTCTGCATAATCCCTAGACTTGGTTTAAGCAGGGTCTATCACAGTGCCTAGACATATTGTCCGAAAGGATTTTGTACGAAAACAGCAAATGATCAGAATGGAATGTAGACTCAATGGCTGTAACAATACGGTAGTTTCCACCATTATCCATTGACGTACTTTTTATGAGCTGTCAAAACGCAATTCTCCAATAGATTTTGTATGGCAATGGCAACTTATGACGTCACTAAAATAACAACAACATGACTATCTATTTATTGATTTTAAAGCAACTAAAAATCAAATTTTAGCAAATTGAAAATGAAACAAATTTATTGGGCTGAATTAAAAGAGGTTATATAGAAATTGTATGTAACATTTATTGGTTAATGGTGTAAACTACCCAATCGGCGTGTGTTTATTTTTTTTTTTCGCAATGTAATGGTAAATATAATGTAAAGGTATAATGGTAAGCTAACTGTCTGACTGACTAAGTGGAATGTCAACGCACAGCCCAAATTGCTGGTCCGACATAAAACATCTAACGATAGTTATAATAAATAGAGGATTGTAATCAAAAAATTATAAAGAAACTAGCTTTTGCCTATAGCTTAGATGGCGTGTATTTCAAACTTCCATCAACATTGGACACGTTTTTATGGGTTGCTTCTTAGAGGTTATCTACTCTTTAAAAAATAATTACTTTACCTCAAACTTTCATGTCAATAAGATCAGCGGAACATCCAATCAATCAGTTAGTCAGATTACTATTTTATATACCTACAAACAATGATGTTATAAGTAAAAAAGTATAGATAGGTTATATGCAGTCAAAAAGTGGCACTTTAAAAGTTTGCCATTTGACCAACATGATACTAAGTATCGCGTTGACATTTGACGTTTATCTTTTTTCACTCGCACTACTTCAAACATGCCATCCTACTTTGACGTGTAATGTATGTGTGCGTTAGTGTGCCGTTTTTGAAGTTAGAATTTCGTTTAGCTAACCTATCTACACCTTTTTACTTATAATATCATTGCCTACAAAGATGAATTACAATCGAATTCGAATCACTGCGTGCACTAGTTCAGATAATAACATCAATAAAAAGGGTATCGAAGTAAGGAAAGCCAGCATTGAGCATCCGTACTCACCAACCGACATCCGTTGTATTCCAGACGTCAGGAAATGGATTCCTCTGAAACCCCCACTGAATAATACGCTCTGCCTTATACACATCACATTACATCAGGAATATACTCTTTTTACACAAAACACAAGTAAAATAACACCATATCTTTAAGACACAGAGTTGTATTTCCAATGTGCTGAAAACATCTTAGAAGGTACAAGTAACGGCAGGGGAATTTGAACTTAGAAGTTGGTGAGTAGCGTTTTGTTTTGATTGCAGATTCAAAAGGGTGTCAGTGACTTAGAAATGCAAAAGGAGTGGAAATATCTACTTGTCGCGTAGATACAATCTGTAAAACATCATTGCAGACGTATAACCTTGCGAATTCTTGTCTAGATACAACTTGTCATAACCTTCACGACACTTAAATTATTATTTTTCACTAGTGACCCGCCTCAAGTGTGTTACAAATCTCCGAAGATCTCAGTTTTTCTACATTAAAATAAGCATGTATTATAATGATTTTAATTTTAGTTGATCTATCTCGTTTAAAAAAAAACGCCGTTGCTAATAATAACAATGCAATTTATTGAGCTTCTCGGTGCGGTTTTACGCTCGTCTGGAGTTTCTGCTCTACTTCCGTAGGTTTCAGCGTGATGTTACCCTTTATTATTTCTGATAAATCAAGTCTGTTCGTTTTAAAGTAGTTTCTTTCTTTCTTTGCCAGACCCAAAATTGCACATATCGCAAGACTCACGGGAAAAAATCCAGATTATATAACTAAAAAAAAAATCCTTCGAGCCGGTTCACAAGACAATGTACTTACAAACAAAGTGCTACCAAATGCAATGCGAGCGACATATAATTTAGTGCCTTTCCTAACAAAGGAATGAAACGCATTTCCAATTTATCCGCTTTATACGGTTCGTATCAAGGCTCATATATCCTAGGGAATTACGCTCGGATTACAACCGAACGTGTGGATTACATTACGTATTTGTGGTGCAGATAAACTATATTACATTTAGAGAAACTGTATTTTATTTGTGAGTTATGGGCTTGGATAAGGGAGCTTGTTTTGGGGGATAAAAGGTTTAATGTGGAAAAAATTGTACTTAAATCTATTTATACACAGAAAGTAAACTAACTGACTGATTGTTTTATTTTTGATTTATCAACACACAGCCCAAACCGAAAAAAAAGTCCTAGAGACATTTTTTTTTTTGGTGAGTGGGAAATCATCAAATGCCTGCTCCCGTCCTGGGTGCGGCGGAGGGCGTGTCAGACTTTTACTGACTAAAACCCACTCATGTTCCTTCGATTGCCCTTTATGTTCCAGGGTCACGGTCCCAGAGACATGAAACTTTTTTGTGAAGAGTAACTAGGAAAGGATTTTTAGAAATTCGAAATAGGCAATATTCGTAAAATATGGGATGGAAGTTCGACCTCCACGCGGCGAACATTATTAATATATAATAATAATCCTAAATAAGAAACTGCCAATTCTATTTCATATTATATTTAGTACTAGTTTTTGCCCGCGATTTCGTCCGCGTGGATTAATATAGCTCCTGTTCCGGGGGAATAATAATAATAATAATGAATAAATAATAAATTTCATTCAAGTCGGTTCAGTGGTTTACACATGAAGAAGAGACAGACAGACAGAGTTACTTTCGCATTTATAATATTAGTACGGAAATTTCAAATTAACAATAAAAAGTACTCAAGGAAATTTTTGCCGTATCTGGCTCCCCGAAAAGAAAAAAATAATAGAGGTAAAATGAAAGTGTTGTTTTAGACTAAAAATTAATTACAAAATAAAATACCAAGAAAAACAAATTGTTAGCAATTAAGGGGGAAAAAGAAAATAAATACTTTTTCGTGGTTTTTCAAATTAGTAGTCCGTTGTGGTCTGACGGGTAAGGTAGCGGACACTAAAGCATAGAAAAAGCGTAATTAAAAAATATTTCATTTTATTATCTACCTCGTTGTATATGAAAAAAAAAGATCTTGAATGAAAAACAGACGGAAAACAAAATGATGAACATGCAATGCTTTACTATCGCTTGCGTTTCCATAGCGTCCATTGATGACCTTCCGACATTAAAATTCATTTAATTTATTGATTTCTAACTTTGTCTAACATTTATCTTAAACTCTTAAATAATAACCGATTTTTTTACCTTTACCCTTATTTTTTTATTTGCATTAGATTTCTGACTGATTGACTCTTTCCCGTGACCCAAAGCCTGGCTTTCATGTTGGCCAGAGCTTAGCACTGTCATCCAACGTGTCAATGCTGCCAGCCTCTTCAGCACTTTATCGGTTGATAGCGAAGCGGGGGAGTATTTTGATGCCCTTTTGTCATTAGTCAATATTTTATTACTTTTTTGGACTTTGTTCTAAGTTTTATTGTTATACTCAAGCTCACATCATCCAAAGTAATTAAAAAAAAAAGCTCTTTTAGTCCAAGGTCATTCCAACCTCACATGATCCAAGGTTATTTTAATTTCATTTCATCCAAGGTCATTACTATCTCACTTGACTCAAGCTTATAACAAGCTCAGACGAACTCAAATCCGTATTAATTTCTCAGTAACGCGAAAATGAACGCAAAATCTCTCATAATCGCTTCTAAGCATACGTTTTAATCAAATGCTTATACAGTATTACAAGGCACTTGGCATACAGGATGAAATATAATTTCTTTCTCACTTCAGCCTTCAGGGGCGAGAATAACTCAGTTACAGAGAAATAATTTAATCCGCGTCTCAAAGGATTAATAATTTTATCAAAACTTCAACAAAGCAGTGCGGAGCGTCTAGTGAAGGAGTAAATTTTATTTTATAAGCTTTTGAAACTTAATTATTTCATTGTGATATGTGAAAAGCAAATTTGACAATTGTACGAATAAGTGTGAATGAAAATAAATTATTAATTGCATGGATATTAAATGATAACCTGAACATTTTTTAGACAATGGCTCGTGGGGCAGCGATCTTGGTATGGCATCCTTGTGGGGTAAAGAAACCAAGATAACGTAAAAAAATTGCTGGAACAAAGTGAATGGAAGTGGCACAGGATTGACAAGCATGACGCAAGTTGAGAAAGAGCTACACCAAAATGGTAGAAAATAGCGAAGAACAAGAAGAAGACGAAATTCTTTCTATAATCTAACTTTTCTTTGAAAGACTTTAGACGATCTTTTTTTGACAAGTTTTAGTCTCTTCGAAGTTCTTCTTTCTTCACTTGGAGTGTAGTCCCTGTAATGAACTGAGAGGCATTGCAATATTTAAAAGTTAAAAGTTATTGGAGAAGCGATAAAGCCTCTTGCTGGATTCCTCCTTTACAAGAAAAAATCTGTCAACCTCACACTAATTGTGACCTTCACAGCTTAATGTATCTTACGTTAACGGTGTCTTACCATCCCATTTAATTCCAACTTCATTACTTTCCTTCCTCATTTGCCCTTGAACTAAAACTGAACTAGGAACTACCATACCCGAACAAATCTCCAAGTGATATCAATACCACTTTTGGGCAGCCTGTTTATACAGTTGAAGAATGTTGAATAATGTATAAGCGAAGCTTTTTCCTAACAAGATGAGCAGAACCGTAAGCGGTAGCTTCCACTAATTAAGCGACGGTTTGCCACTTGAAGTGCTAGACCGTTGAATAATTTATAAGGGCTAGTTTTTTCAGCGTTCAAGAGGTCTAGGATTGAAATAGAGTGAAGTTGTGAGGGTTTTAGATGAGCTGGAGGTGATTTGCCGTTAAAAGAGGTTTTAGGAGAAAATATTCAACTTGGTACCTTTATTCATTGTTTGAGAATTTAAAACAAAATCTGTTTGCTGTCGTCGAGTTCAACCATTTTGTGAAACTATTTCTGAAATTCTCTATTTTAGGTTAGCTCTCCTGATCATTCTTCTTCTTTGTATTTTCAAGGTCGCCCCGAAGTATACACGATACTTCTTGGTTAGATTGATCAGACGTTCTGGCTTCTAACTACCCGTAACCAATCTCACAGTTCCACGAATGACAACCGGGACCAACGGCTTTACGTGCTTTCCGAGACACTTTAGAAAGTATTCGTATTAGTAGAATTAAATAGCTCTAATTAACCGCTTCGCTTATGAAATAGGTCATGACCCCACAAAACAACTGACGTACCTGCGTATTAGCAAAGCAATTATGAACACGAGAAAGGTTCTATTTTTCATCAGTTTTCTTTTTTGTGACACCCTGGTACTTATTATTGTAAAAATAAATGAGTTTTTTAATTGAATTTAGATTAATATTGAACCGATGATTGTTTAGTTTGAAGTGAGTTCTTTTAAAGGACATTGGGTGACGTCATGGTTTTATTTTTTTCTGTACTAGCGACCCGTCGCAGCTTTGCAAGGGTTTTCATATCTTTGAAAATCCTGTCTTTGCTCTGTTATAATTTGCACGTTTTACCTTATTCCTGAATCACTCTATCTATTAAAAAAAATTCAAAATCCGTTACGTAGTTTAAAGATGAGAATACCTAAGAGCTGACAGCGGGAAGCAATTTTGTTTCATAAAATGTAATGAACTCTAAGGACCAATATCACGATTCCTTAGAACCAACATCTACAATATAATGTCCAAATTAAAAAATCTCCAGAATAAAAAGAAAATAAAGTTCTGGCCAGGAAATATTCACCTCGGATCAAAACTCAGAAATGGAACGGAGAGGAATGGACGCCTCCGTTCCGTTTCACCGGATAGACTTTGATAAAAGTTTGTCCAAGTTATCAGTGAGCTGAACATCACGTGCCAACGACCGGTCACATCCTTGTTACTTCGCTAACAAGATTTATTTTAAACTACCTTTTTTTTTATTTAGCTTTTATGGTTGTTCGCAGGGTTCGCAGGTTCGCAATAATCCTAATTATTGAAGTAGTAGAAAGTTGCTGTTACAC
The DNA here is from genome assembly GCA_033675125.1 of Athetis lepigone. Lineage (NCBI taxonomy): Eukaryota > Metazoa > Arthropoda > Insecta > Lepidoptera > Noctuidae > Athetis > Athetis lepigone. The sequence continues at coordinate 2,980,821 of CM066225.1, read as the reverse complement.
TTAAGCTTTCGACGACCAAGCGACAGCAGGCTGTCGCACTGCTATTGCCTTTCATTGTGTCTCGAATCATGTGTGTTCCAAGGATTATTATGTTAATTAAAAGGTTGAATAGATTACACCTAAGAATATTATACACTAGCTTTAGCGAATTAGTCCGAGTGGAATAATAGTTCTCGTTCCCGAGGGATTTCTTGGATTAAAACTATCCTATGTCCATTCTGGAGTTCCAGACTGTCCAGCTGTCACAGTTAAAGACCGTCTGTTGCGGAATGTGTATAATAGTTACCGTGACCCTGGAACATAAAGGGCAATCGAAGGAACATGAGTGGGTTTTAGTCAGTAAGAGTCTGACACGCCCTCCCGCCGCACCCAGGACGGGAGCAGTTATTGGATGATTTCCAACTCACAAAAAAAAAAAAAAAGTTAAAGACCGTCTCTGTTCGTCTGATGTCAGTCACACAGACGAACAGACAGCGGAGTCTCAGTAATAAGGTTTTTTTTTTTTTTGGTGAGTGGGAAATCATCCAATGACTGCTCCCGTCCTGGGTGCGACGGGAGGGCGTGTCAGACTCTTACTGACTAAAACCCACTCATGTTCCTTCGATTGCCCTTTATGTTCCGAGGTCACGGTAACTATTATAAACATTCCGCAACCCCGGCACTCAGTAATAAGGTCCCGTTTTACCCTTTTGGTACCAAACCATAAAAAGTCAAAGATCTTCAAACCCGAAAGTATTCTGGTCACGTCAGCCACAATAAGATGGTAAAATAACTTACTTAATACAAACCCCTTTACGTGGCCACGGGAATATAGAACTTATTTTGCATAAAAATAAGGAATACTGAGTTTTATGAAGGTTCTGAAGATAAATAAATAATGTATAAAATACGCATCCAGGGCCGCTTAATCTACATTTGCTTCGGTATTTAATTGTATTATTAATAGACATTAAAATATATAATTCAGTATCACAATATCTACACTAATATTATAAAGAGGAAAACTTTGTTTGTTTGATTGTAATGAATAGGCTCAAAAACAACTGGACCGATTTTTAAAATTCTTTCACCATTCGAAAGCTACATTATCCTTGAGTAACATAGGCTATATAATATCACGCTATGTCCCACGGGAGCGAGGCAGTAACCAAAAACCTAACGGAACGCGGGTGAAAGTCAGTAATTTATAAAGTTACGACGTAAGAATATTATACATAGAAGAAGAAATAAATATATTCAGCATACTAGCTTCTTCGTCCACGTAAAAGTCTAACGTAGATACAATAAGTACCTACTCGTATGACATAAGTTTTAGTTTTTCAGTTTAATTTTTTTACCCAAATATTCAAATTATTTTCCAGAAAACCAATAAAACCTCTTCATTTTTCACGACGGTTGATAAAATCGGTTCAAAAATGGCGTAAGTTACTTCTTAAAACATTAGCGCTGTGCTACTAAAATGCGCAGTCAAAATCGGTTTAAAACTTTCAGAGACTAGACGAAAAAACAATAGGCGAGACGACAAAAATAAGTAATTAGTCCGTCAGTTAGATAATCAAAAAATTTGGGACATGTATTTTTTCTTTTTTCTCGTAAACAGAAAATGACGACAATACAGTGCGTTGAAGTTTCGTGAAACGTCACGCCTTTGTATAATTTTTACTGAGAAGTGACGTCACAAGCCTCCTCTCCGGAACTTTGATGCTCTTTATCTTTGTAGGTATTTTGTTATTAATTTGATCAAGCAAAAAATATGTGTCCAGTATTTTTGGACTGTCTAACAGACGGAATAAACAGACTGTCATTCTCTTGATGCAGTCAACATCCCTATTAATATACTTATTTACAATGATATTATAAGTAAAAAGGTGTAAATAGGTTACCTAAACGTAATTCTATCTTCAAAAACGGCACACTAACGCACACATACATTACAATGTCAAAGTAGGATGGCGTGATTGAAGTAGTGCGAGTGAAAAAGAGATAAACGTCAAATGTCAACGCGATACTCACTATCATGTTGGTCAAATAGGTAGCTAACTTTTAAAGTGCCACTTTTTGGCTGCATATAACCTATCTACACCTTTTTACTTCTAATATCATTTATATTATTCTCATATCTATCGTATACTCGTTTACGAATAACCGATCTTCTCATGTCTCTCATTTTATCGCTAGTTTATTATTAGGAGCCTGCCGCACAAAACTAGTGACATTTTAAATAAGAGGTACTTAGCAGAGTTAAAAGCCTGCCTGTCTGAATTACCCTTAATAGAGTGGGGCTGCTCTGACTTGGTCGTTTTTAACGATCGGCTGCATTAAAGTGCACTTATAAGTTAGAACAATATCTTGAAATATGGGTTGTAATAGAAGTTTAAGATTAAACAAACTTTTTTTTGTGGCTTCGTCCGAGTTTATATCGAAACTTCCCTTTTAAATCCATATCCTCTATTTTATCTTTTTATGATTGGGTTTTCCGAAAATTTGTTCTTAGTGAATGCTTATTCTTCACACAGAATATACCTTCAAAAGTCATGTCTCTAATGAAAGTAGTTTTGTCTGTGTGTTTATACATGTCGCCCAGTCAGTCAGTTTACCATAAACAAGATAGATTTAGAGCTAAAAAATAAAACTATAATTATTGCGGGTGTGAAAATGGGCAAGTACCAATGCACGTGGCTTAGCCAAGATTTTTATGTTCTTTCTTAATTTATCTGGAATTTCATAGACGAGGTTATTTTTAAATTAAAACATGAACTTTAAAGTTCGAAATCGTTTCCTTTGTATGCGAATAGGTAAGTATTGTTCCGGGCATTTAGACAGACAAAAAATATTTTTAATTTTTAGGCTTTGAAGTAGTAGTAAAAAAGTAAAATAGCAATTTGACATTTTAATGACTTAAACCTACAACCTGTACAACTTATCTGTGCACCTCGCTGGAATGCGACCCTTCTCCCGCTTCCTCGCGCGGCGCCCCGTGTTCGCCTCGTTCGTTTAGTAGCGGTAGCATTCCGACAGCATTACGTCACAGCGCGAGGTGCACAGTTAAGACGTAAGGGAAAGTATTTTCTAAGGCATGTAAGGCTGTAATCCGACCCCAATAAAGTTGGGTTATAGAGAAATGATGGCTTTATTTTTCCTTTACAACATCGACTTTACTAACCATAAAAATACTACAAAGCAAATAGACATAAACACGGAAACACGAAGCTAAACCGAAGGAAATACACATGATCCAACAAAATGGCTGTACCCACAATAAATTAACCCTAAACTGCTCAAACAGAACACATGAACATCAACTCATTGGGGGGATGAGTATGAACAAATAAAATAGCTTTCGCTGTACCACGTAGAACGGGCTTATTACGCATTTCGGCTTAGTTTCGTCCACACCGGTCAAAATTCAGCGGCCGATTTTTAATAGTTTTGGGGGGTGTTTCGGGCCATATTTTTTTTTGAGTTAATTTTGTTCTTCCATGATATCATACCATTGGAATAGTTCTAATAGTTACAAGTCAAGTGGGTGGGTTTTAGTCAGTAAAAATCTGACACGCCCAGGGCGGGAGAAGTCATTTGATGATTTCCCACCCACAAAAAAAAAGGTGACATACCATTTCATTCTCACATTACAAAAATAACTAATTAGGTTTAATTTTGTACCGTGAGCTTACAATAATTATCGTCAGAAACAACCCTCAAAAAATATACAATAATAAAATTGACGAGCCAGTTGGTTAGTGACCCTGACTGCTAAGCCGTTGGTCGTGGTTTTGATCACCACCCAGGACAAACTTTGTGTGATGAGCATGATTATTAGTTCTGACTCAGGGTGTAATATATCTAAATTAATGATGTATTTATAAATTACATAGGTATGTTTATCAGTTGTCTGGTTACTATAATAGTACAAGCTCTGCTTAGTTTGGGATCAGATGTTCGTGTGTGAATTGTCCAAGGATATTTATTTATAAATTTTTGTTGCGACCAGAGCGGACGAAATTCAGCGGCTGGAACACCTACCATCACCACCGGCCGTAGAACGAAATTGACTTGCCCCCAAGGGGTTGACTTGCTACCGAATTGTACGGCAACTTTACTTGTGTTTGCTAACACGCAAGCATATTGTGTTATTCGGGAAGTTGATTTATTGTTAGATTTAGTGATTGGAATCTTTGTTTTCTTTTTCGATTGGTTTTTTCAATTAATATAACGAGACGTGGAATATTACCAATATTAATTAGCCTTTTTTTCTAATACTATGTATGGTAAGTACCTGTTTAAATTGTCTTAATAGATTAGCATTGTGTGTTGTGAACGAACGATTAAGTAGTAGCTATCTATACTTGTGAATATACAGTCCACTATGAACCCCAGTTGCAAATAAACCGGCATACAAATCACACGTTGTTTTACTAAAAAATATTAGCAATCAAAAATCAACCTTCTGTAATAAACATATGGTCCATATTCGAGCCGGATCGTGTTAGTGAGCATCGAACCCGGCCGCTCGCGAGAACAAAAGATTTTTACCTGAGAGCGGTAAGGAGTCGCCGGGTGATACGTGTTTTTGCTAATTACTTATGTGCAAGTTATAAGACATTTTTAACAACGAGTGAATATAGTGAAATTAATTGACGATAAACTGTTACTTGTTTACAAGGTGTATGTGACTTTTGGTGCAAATTACAATAACAGTACATTGAGTGAGTGTTTAAAGAGATAATATATAACAAACTGTTACTGTGCGAGAAACTATTACCTAATACAAGTGACCGATCGGAGTGGTTTACTGAGATAGCCGTGCGAGTTTATTTGTTTCTACAATGGAGGCACTTTTTTTAATACAAGATGAGTTGTTCGACAATTTAATGAAAGCGGAAAGAAACTTTAAGAAAACTCCGAAAGACAGAATTAAACGTCAGTATTTAGAAACGAGATTAGAGTTGTTAGAACAGCTTTTTCAAGATTTTAAGGACGGACACAAGGAGGTAGTTGCAAAGGCGAAAAATAAGAAGGAAGCATATTTTACAGAGGGAAAATATGAGATTTTTGAGGAGCTATATGTGCAGTACAAATCAAGTTTACGAGAAGCTTTGCAACAGTTTTTGCCGCCAGTTACTGAGTTACCTAACCCAGCAATTTCCAATAGCGCGAACAATAATTGGAGTGATGTAAAACTACCCCGCATACAATTGCCTACGTTTGGGGGTAAATATGAAGATTGGCCTACCTTTTTTGACATGTTTTCCTCATTGATACATAGCAACAAGAATATTTCATCGGTACAGAAATTACATTACTTGAAGTCTAATTTAAGTGGAGAAGCATTAAATCTACTAAGTAATTTTTCGACAACTGATGCAAATTATGAGGAAGCATGGACGCAGTTAGTTCGGCGATACAATAACAAGCGTTATAATTGTAATGCTGTTATGAGGACTTTATTTGGCTTAAAGAAAATTCAAACTGAGTCAGCCAATGCAATAAGAAGTTTATTAGATACTACTTCTACTTGTCTGAAATCTTTGGAGAACTTGGGCATCAGTACCGATTCCAGTTATGCTAATGCTTCTGTCGTTCACTTAGTCGTGACAAAATTGGACAGTGAATCCGTTAAACAATGGGAACAGCAGATATCTATGATGAGTGATGAGTTGCCCACGTGGACGCAATTGAGAGATTACTTGGAATACCGATTCAGGACGTTAGAAATGCTAGATACAAATGGGAATCGCGCTGCGCTACAAGCTAAGCCTGCTGCTAAGTCGAAATCATTTCACGCATCAGTAGAGAAGGAGAAAGAGAACAAGACTAAAGCTAAAGAAGAATGTCCGATGTGTCATGAAATTCATTATCTCAACCAATGCAAGCGTTTTAGCCTTATGACACCTAAAGAAAGACAGGACTTCGTTCAGACGAGTAAATTATGTTTTAATTGCCTGGCGTCTACTCATGCGGTAGCCAAGTGTCGTCAGTCATTCAGCTGCAAGAAATGTGGGAGAAGACATCACACGATGTTACACTTTTTGAGAGAGAACCAGGAGCCAGCCAGTAGACCAGAGCAGGCAGCTACAGTGCCGCCGAGTGAACCACAACAGGAGAGAGCGAGTACATCACGAGGTGACACAACTATAACTGCTACATTTTCTAGAGGAGAGCTGCAACCAAACAGTGTGCTACTTGCGACGGCTAAGGTTAAGGTATTCCGTTCTAACGGTTTTAAATTAATAATTCGAGCTTTAATTGACCAAGGGTCACAGGCATCTTTTGTATCTGAGTCAACTGTACAATTATTAGGTCTTGTGCGCAAACCAGTAAGTGGCTGGGTGTCAGGGCTAGGAGATGGCCGTATGAGAATAAAAAACACGGTTTCACTTCGTCTGGAATCACGTCATAATCCAGCTAGTTACGTCCTAGTTAATGCTTATGTGTTGCATTCCTTAACGTCACTACTTCCTTCAACCAACCTGAGTACTTCCAAGTGGGTGGACATTGACAATCTTCCTTTAGCTGATTCTACGTTCGCGACGCCAGGTAAGATAGATATTTTGTTAGGTGCAGAGGTTTATAGCGAAATATTACTTGATGGCGTTATAAAGCATCCTGATTGTAATTTGATTGCACAAAATACAGTGTTTGGATGGATTTTGTCTGGAAGAATGTCAAAAGGGTCTCGAACGTTAGCGAATGATAATCTCATTAGTATGCATGTACAAATAAAGGAGGATGAGTTACTTAAAAGGTTTTGGGAGATGGAAGATGAGCCTAATTTAATAAAGAAAGAGATGACTGATAGTGAGAAAGTATGTGAGAATTTGTTTGATTTAACTACAGTGAGAGATAATGAAGGGAGATTTATAGTGAGATTACCTTTCGCAACGGACGATCCTAAGTGTCGATACGGTAATACAGAAATGAGAGCAGTGAAGAGGTTAGAATATTTAGAGAGAAAGCTATCGAAAGATGCAAAGTTGAGAGAAGAATATAATAAAGTTATGAGTGAGTACTTGAGTATGAACCACATGAGACTGGTTTCGGAGAGTGAGTTGCAGCATAGGTCTAAAGCTGTCTATCTTCCTCACCATGCTGTGGTGAGAGAAGACAAAGACACGACTAAAGTGAGAGTCGTCTTTGACGCTTCGAGCAAAGGTGACAACAATGTGTCGTTAAATGATGAGCTTTGTGTTGGACCAAGGTTACAACACGACTTAAGACATATTTTGATGAGATGGCGTCAATATAAAATATGTATCGTAGCCGACATTGTGAAAATGTATCGGATGGTGAGAGTAGCGGACGAGGATACAGATTTCCAGAGAATTCTCTGGAGATTTGACCCAACGGAACCCATAAAACATTACAAATTGTTACGTTTGACGTTCGGTACAGCATGTGCGCCATATCTAGCTGTCAAGGTGTTGCACCGACTAGCTGAGTTAGAAAAGAACAAGTATCCATTAGCTGCAGAAATAACAAAACAATGTTACTACATGGATGATTTAATGACTGGGTGTGACACGCTTGATGAGGCAATTCAAATTTATGAGGAGATGAATGAGTTAATGAAAAGTGGTGGATTTGAGTTGCAGAAGTGGAATTGTAATAACGAAAGGTTTTTAGAGCAGATTGGGAAAACTGAGTTGAGTGAAAGGCAAGGTATTAAATTAAATGATCTGATCAAAGTATTAGGTTTAATTTGGAACAAGAAGAATGATAATTTTGAATACGTAGTAACCTTAACGGAACCTAAGGATTTAGTCACTAAAAGACAAGTATTATCCGAAGTAGCGAGATTGTATGACCCTTTAGGCTGGATTGCCCCAGTAATAGTAAATGCTAAGATTTTAATCCAAAAACTGTGGAAATCCGGTCTTGAGTGGGATGAGAGTTTGACATATGAATTAAATAATGAGTGGCTAAAATATAGACAAGAGTTAGTAAATTTAACAAACCTTAGGGTACCTAGGTGGGTAAATTTTACCCAAGAGTGCAAAAGAGAGTTACACGTATTCTCAGATTCCTCAAAATCAGCGTTTGCGGCAGCAGTATACTTACGTGTTATTGATAGTTCGAATCGAGTGTATGTACATTTACTGTCCGCAAAAACTCGAGTTGCCCCAATCATAAAAGAAATTTCCATACCCCGACTTGAACTGTGTGGCGCCACCTTAGCAGCCAAGCTTATATGTGAGGTATCACAAGTTTTAGAGATACCCAAGGAACATCTCTATGGATGGACCGACTCCACAATAGTGTTAGCATGGCTCAAGGGAGGCTCAAGTCGTTGGGCAACTTTTGTTAGCAACAGAGTGTCCACTATATTGAATATTATGGATTACCATCAGTGGAGTCATGTCTCATCAGAGACAAACCCTGCGGACTGTGCTTCGCGTGGTCTGCAGCCCCAAGAGTTGAGTGAGCATACATTGTGGTGGAGAGGACCGCAGTGGTTGTTAGAACCCACAGTATGCACTGAGAGTAAGGTTATTGAAGACACACATGAAGAGGAACGAATCCAATCTTTAACCGTTTTATCTGACGTTGAGGAAGAATTTGTTTGGTCTAAATATTCATCTTTAAATAAACTATTGAAAATTGTATCCTATTGTAGACGAGTTTTGAATTATAAATTAAATAAGGATAATAGACCTAAACTATCTAAATTTATCACACCTAATGAAATGAACGAGAGTTTATTAGCATGTATTAAACAAGTACAAGAGCGCGAGTTTTCATTAGAAATAAAACGATTAAAGACTGGAGGATGTGTGCCTAAAAATAGTAATCTGCGATCTCTTTGTCCCTTTTTAAACCAAAATGGGATATTAAGAGTAAGTGGACGCATAGACCAATCGGACGCATGTTATGACACGAAGCACCCGATAATTATGCCTGGTAACCATCATCTTACCAAGGTTTTAATTGCGGATGCTCATGTAAAAACATTGCACGGTGGCCCACAAGCCATGTTAAATTTTCTTAGAGCAAAGTATTGGATCTTACGTGCAAAGGATCGAGTTAAAAAGTATTTTAGAGAGTGCACGACTTGCTTGAGGTATTCCACAAAGAAGACTACTCCTCTAATGGGCCTGCTTCCAGAAGCAAGGTTGAAACCCAGTAAGCCATTCAAATCTACTGGTGTGGATTACTGTGGTCCCGTTTTCATAAGATTTTCACCAGGCCGAGGATTGAAGTCTTACAAAAGTTATATTTGTATATTCGTGTGTATGGTTACCCGAGCAGTCCATTTAGAAGCAGTAACCGACATGACTGCCAAGGCTTTCATTGCCGCATTTCGGCGATTCACTGCTCGTAGAGGCCATTGTCAGGACTTATACAGTGACAATGGCACTAATTTTGTTGGCGCCGATAAACAAATGCGCGATATGTTTGATAGTGCCCAGTCTTCTCTGCCTGGAAACATAGCAGAGCTTCTTTCTTTAGAAAGAACAAACTGGCATTATATTCCTCCCCACTCGCCTAACTTCGGCGGATTGTGGGAAGCCTCGGTGCGCAGTACTAAAACCCACTTGAAAAAGGTAGTAGGTAATAGTACGCTTACTTACGAAGAGATGTCGACAGTCCTGGCGCAGGTGGAGGCGTGTTTAAACTCGAGACCGCTTTCCTTGTTGAGCGATGACCCAAATGACCCCCTACCCTTGACACCAGGCCACTTCTTGGTAGGCGAACCATTGTTAAATATTGCAGATGAGGATTATACTAATTGTAATGTTATTGGTTTAGATAGATGGCGATTGACTCAAAAAATTGTAACAGACTTTTGGAATAGGTGGTATAAAGAATACTTAGTTAATTTAAATCAACGGTATAAATGGAACACAAAACGTGATGAACCAGAGATAGGCGATATTTGTGTCCTAAGGGAGGACAATGTACCACCAGCCAAATGGTTACTTGGTAAAATTATCAAAAAATATCCTGGACCTGATAATGTAACCCGAGTCGTATCTGTAAGATGCAAAACCGGAGAATATAAACGTCCGGTGAGCAAAATTTGTATTTTAACTAAATAAATTATCTGTTAATTTTTCTGTTGCATTGTTAAGAATCTAGTTTAAACCTATTTTATTCGCTGTCAAGTTAGTTTAATACCTAGGTAAGAGTTACATTGTTTACACTGTGTTATGAGTTTATATTTTACTAAGTTTAAACTGTATTATGTATAAGAGTTTATATTAGCTAAATGGAGTTTAAGAATGTATCGTTCTGTCTGCATATTTTCGTTTCTAATGAGCTATGTACTTGCTAACGATCTACATAAACTCCTATTGTTATTAACGTAGGTACCTAATTGAATACGCCGCAAGTGTTACGCGTCGCTTCAATATAATGGGAATGATAAAGGTTTTGTTTTGTTCAAACTTTATTTTGTTTTTAAGATGTTAAGATAAATTGTTTTTTGTTTACATTTACACTTGTTATATGTTTACGCATATGTGAGTTATTAGAGTTATTTTATAAAATGTAGTTAAAGAACTATGTTCTTTGGCGGCCGGAATGTTTAAATTGTCTTAATAGATTAGCATTGTGTGTTGTGAACGAACGATTAAGTAGTAGCTATCTATACTTGTGAATATACAGTCCACTATGAACCCCAGTTGCAAATAAACCGGCATACAAATCACACGTTGTTTTACTAAAAAATATTAGCAATCAAAAATCAACCTTCTGTAATAAACAGTACCTCTTATACCTATGGTGGTACCTCTTAGTTTGTTTCGGATATTTCTTCTCTGAGTAGTCAGCTAGAGGACGCCAGCCTCATCGTTCAAACAAATACAGATGATAATTTTATAGATCCATAGCATAAAGCAAGTGTATCATGAGAGTTTTTCTAAAAAACAAAAAGGTAAAAAGAAATACGACTTTTGTTGTAACTACCTGAAAAAATTTGGATTATTCCGATCTGTCTCCCCGTTTTGTCTCCACGGGTAACAGATAGGAAAAAAAAGTTCGATTTGTGCCCCAGTTAGCAATGTGTGGAACACATTTTCTATTAAGCTCTTCACGCTTCTGCGCGCCTAGTACTTTTGATTGATTTAAATACTAAGTATCTCAGTATTTACCAACCCATGGGGACAAAACGGGGTGACAGATCGGAATAACCCGAAAATTTGCAGTTTCAAGAATTTGCATAGTATAATTCAACAAAAACAAATAAAGTCACATCTCTCAACCAAAATTGCACACTTATGAACATTGCCAACCATTTTTATGTGCGGTGACATCAGGTGAATACCTCAGTGCACCGGACGACACAGGGTTAAATGATAAACATAAAATTAATTACACAATACGCGACAACTGTGGACCGCAAATGGTTTCATTGTAGAATAAATTTGTTTAAAATACTTACTGTAGTTGGTGTTCTGTGAAATTGTGCTAGTGTTTTCAGGAACAAAATATTTCATGTAAGAAGGATTTGTAAATTACATCGTTATTAATACGTGTATTTTTGGTCTTGCAAAACCTACTAGGAGATGATTCTACTCATAAAAACAAACAGCTTTCATTATGGAACCAACTCTGAAATCTCGATATAAAATCAACTGTTTCATACGTTATGGTAGGGAGGGCATTGAACTTTTATTAAGAAAATATCCGTAGCTTGTTTCAAAACGTAGGTTGGTCTCTATTGAGAAGAACAAGTAAAAAACTCCAAGGAACTACACCCTTTTCAATCATCATATTATTGCTCAGTTTACCTAGAATCCCACTGTCAAGTTAATTCTGTTTTTCCGTACGCAGCGGTGTATAGTATAATGTTTGTAGAACTTCTAAATATTGACGAAAGCTGCTCGGATCAAAATTGGTTCAGAAGAGCACTAGTAAACCTTAGCCAGGGCTATAAGGCAACTAATATAATTACTAGCTTCTCAACTCAATCCACTTCAGAGAAGACTGCATTCCTGTAACTTCTAGGTACAAAACACACTTCTGGACACATAAATCTAGCCATCTTTGTAGCTCAATTTAAACCTTCGAACACACGTGATTCGAGACACAATTGAAAGACAATAGCAGCCCGACAGCCGGCTGTTACTTGGTCGTTGAAAGGTAAAAGCTTACGAATTAGAAAGTCGATAATTCAGGAAGACTGTCATTTTAATTGGTGGCCAGTATTGTAGCTCTGAAACTCGAGATTCTGCTTAATACTCCTACTTGGCTAGGCTCGGTTTCGGTTCTGCTTTGAACAGCTCTTTACTCTAGTAAAACATTGGTGCTGATTCTCTTGTTCACAAACTTAACTAAATTTAAGTTCATGCATCTTTCTCTTTCCATTTCTTAAAGAAAAGGACAGAAGATACATTTTAGTTTCATCCTGTCAAATTAGACAGCGCCTGAAGAAAATTGACGTGTATTTAGACGCCATGTTTTTAAATTGCGTCTAAATTATCTATGGAGTCTATAAATTTGACAGGACTTAACTAATATTTTATCTTCTGACCTTTTCTTAAGAAATGTAAAGAGAAAGATGCACTTAACTTAAATTAACGTTAGTTTGTGAATAAGAGAATCGGCACCAATGTCAACTCACAATTAATAGACATTTGACCTGGCATTATTTTGAAAAACCATCCTGTAGGTGTCTTCGATCAGAATTTTGCAAAGTTTAGCCGATGTCGAACTTAGATTCGCTACTTCGCCCCTTTGGGTGTCGAATTCCAAAAAATTCTTTCTTACTGGGTACTCTTCACAAAAAAACGCACCACAACACACCATGTTCATGTTTCTGTGTCTAGTGTTTAGGACTGTGCCTAGATGTACCACCTCTCAATTTGTCACTCAATTAACTATTTTATATATTTATAAAAATATATTGTAATATTTCGACAGTATATTCAAACCAAAATTAATAATTACCAAGCTGCCCTATTTATGACTCTGAAAGTGTAATAAACAAATCCAGTCAACACTAGTCTAGATCTAACGTCATACCGTAAACTCAAACTACCGTCATAGCTGTACGCTTAGAACCTAGCTAAGTACTTCAAAGTTTAACTTCAGCTGTAACTAAGCCGTCAGTTGACCGGGATATGCAGCTATGTAGCATAACTGAAGTTTGAACAAAGCGTTTACATAGGTTGCTATAAGGACGAGTTTATTTAAATACTGTTTCGATCGCGGCTTCCAATGATATTATCCGTACTATTATTATAAACGTGAAAGTAACTCTGTCTGTCGGTCTCTTCTTCACGCCTAAACCGCTGAACCGATTTGAATGAAATTTGGTACAGATATAGTCTGGGACCCATTGATTGATCCAGTCTAACCAAGAGGTATCGTGTCGCCCAGTTACTGGGTTGTGGAGGTCAGATAGGCCGAAAAATACCGGTATCAAGCTGAATCCGGTTAGGCTGGCAGCCGACCCCAACACAGTTGGGGAAAAGGCTAGGGAGACGATGATATAGTCTGGGACCCGAGAAAGGACTTAGGATAGTTTTCATCTCGGAAATCCCTCGGGAACGGGAACTATTAATCCACGCGAATGAGTCGCGGGCAAAAGTCAGTAAGTAATAAGGTGTAGATAGGTTACTTATTCGACATTCTATCTTCAGAAACGGCACGCTAACGCACACATACAATTAGATGTCAAAGTTGGGTGATATGATTCAAATGTTGCGAGTTAAAAAGAGACGAATAATATGTGACAATTATAAATTGGTCAAATAGCCACATTTTAAAGTGCCACGTGCTGTCTGCAACCTATCTACACCTTTTTATTAATCAGATCCTGTATTACTACACAGACTACATTACCTGCTATTTATTTTACCTACATGATTCTCTACGTTAAAATTTTGACGATTTTGAATTTTGTCTGGACTTCAAAAAAGACTATGATCCGGGACCTATTTTTAATAATATTGATTTAACAAACATTAATTGTTGCATTAAAAATTGAAAGATATCTCCGGCATCGACCGTTCGATGGTAATATTGTACATTGGTTGTAGTTCAGAAACGTATTTACAAATCCAGCTCGCACTTGACCACTTTTTAAACCACTATGGGCACAGACCATGCAAATCCTTTGGATCCAGTCCGCAGTGAATTTAATTATTAGTTGCGCCACAAATTTAAATTGGATTGATCGCGAGTAAGCCCGCTTCGAGCCGGCTTAACCCCCCGATGTAAGGTATGAACGAACTTGTAGCTTGAGCTATTGACTTGGTGCCTGTAGTGTTTTAGGGTTAGCTATGAATAAAGCTTTGCCAGGATTGTGATATTGTTAATTTAGTATCGGGTTTATCATGGCTACCAACTGCTCTTTGTGAATGTTGAGTTAAGCCGTTCCTGCCGTTTTGGATGATTTCTGGCGCCAGTCTACCAGTAGACCTAATTACGACTGGTTTATACACATACAGACATACTAGGTGTATTTTTGGTCTTGCTCAATCCGCTAGGAGATGATTCTACCCATAAAAACAAACAACTTTTATTATGAAACCAACTCTGAAATCGCGAAAAAAATATCAGCTGTTTCATACATTATGGTCGGGAGGGCAATGAACTTTTCATAGAAACAGCTGATATTTTTTTCGAGATTTCAGAGTTGGTCCCATAATAAAAGTTGTTTGTTTTTATGGGTAGAATCATCTCCTAGCGGAAGAAGGTGTATTTTTGGTCTTGCTCAATCCGCTAGGAGATGATTCTACCCATAAAAACAAACAACTTTTATTATGAAACCAACTCTGAAATCGCGAAAAAAATATCAGCTGTTTCATACATTATGGTCGGGAGGGCAATGAACTTTTCATAGAAACAGCTGATATTTTTTTCGAGATTTCAGAGTTGGTCCCATAATAAAAGTTGTTTGTTTTTATGGGTAGAATCATCTCCTAGCGGGTTGAGCATGACCAAAAATACACCTTGTATATACCTAGACACATTCATACATACCGGTCAAAATCACAACCCCTTCTTTATCACTTCGAATAAAACTAGGTTAATTTAAAACGATTTAAAGATTTCTACAGAAAACTAGTAACTTGTTTTAAATAACAGTATTTAAAATTAATATAAACGTGTCTTTCTACGTGGCGATTCGGTATGTGTGACCGCAAGCTATTGGCGACAGGATATCCATAAATCTATCTCAATTTTTCAAAAGCGACATTTTGTTGTTTATGGCATCAATTACACTCATACAAATCAATCAAAATCACAACAACTTTTCATAACACTTCTTTTTGCTTTCCCGCAGATGAATAAAATGTTTTGTTTTTTTTTCTTTATTTAATTAAGGGATTTTTATATAATACTTGTACATGCCAGTCAAATCGTACCTTTTAAGAACCATTCTGACATTAAAAAAAAATCAGAATATATTATGTGCATAAATCGACCTTTTGGAATGAATTGAAATTGTTTATTTTGCAATTATAGGTTATTAGAATTACTTTTACACGTCATATTTTTTTAAACTAGCTAGAGATGGCATTTCCTTACTGACTACCTTTCAGAAGAAACATCGAAACAAACTCAGGGATCATAGTCTCTTATCCCTAGACAAGTGGCATTGTAGAATAGATTAGAATAGATTGTCAAATGTATGGGGTTGACATAAGCTTTCGATGAATAATTTGACATCTCCATACATTTGACAATCTATTCGCTTTCGCTATCTATTCTACAATGCCACTTGTCTAGGGGAGCAGTTTGGGTAAACCTGACTCACGATGTTTGGCAACCGCCACTTTGTTTTTTTTTTGGCATCAAACACACATAACGCTCAATACGGGGACAACGGGAACAAACCAAAATTACAACCTTATTTATTTGCTTCGCCGCTTTTCGTGTTAACAAAGTTAATTTAAAACTATTCAAACATAAAACTAGAAACTTAAAAAAGCTCTTAAATATCATTGTTTTAATCCATACTAATATTATAAATGAGAAAATGTGTGTTTTACTCTGTGTGTCTTTCTATTTGATGAGATGATGGAGAGTGACAGGCTACTTTTTGTCTCTTTCTAACGCGAGCAAAGCCGCAGCAAAATCTAGTTTAAAATAAATACATCACTGTGTATAGCGTGTCGGTATATACGTAGACGCACCCCATCGGCGACAGGGTATCCATCTATCAAAAATTTGACACAAGCGTCATTTTGACATATGTCAGCCGCCATTTTGGTTTTTATGACACTAGACACATACCGATCAAAATTCCATTCCTTTTTATTTACTTAACCGCCAGCCAGTTATAGTTCATTTAAAAGTATTCAAAGTATTCTACATAAAACTACTAACTTCTCTAAAATAACATTGTTCTAATTTAAAATAAACACGTTACTGTATAAGCGTGTTGGTATGTGTGGACGCACCCTATCGTCGACAGGGTATCCATAAATCTATCACAAGAGGGTCACGAGACCCCGTCAAGTCTGTTTAAGGCATATTTATATACTTTCTGTCGCAATTGAAAAAAAAACAATGGCCTAGTGTGACTTTTAGTGCTTTGGGAAATATATTTGGATAAAAATTTTCATGTTTGTAACAATGAGATTTATTTTTATTTGGTGGTATGAGGAGCAGAGTGTAAAGTCCATGGGAGGATCCTTCGATCAGACGAGTGATGTGTCTGGTGGGCTACTGCCCGACGGTTCTAATCGGGATTTTGTAAATATTATTAAATGACAATGACGCAGAACACTCTTATATCGCGACTAGCTTTCGCGCGCGGCTTCAATCGCGTATGTGTTGGACTACCATTCCCTATTTAACCCCCTTAAGGGTCAAATTCTCAGAAATTCTTTTTTAGTAATATACCTATTCTTCACAAAGAAGGCACCCTTCAAGTGTCATGTCTCTATCATTCGTTTGGGTCGAACGTTGATATCATATCATAATCAGTCAATCAGTTGTTTTTATATTACGAGTATATAGGTGTCAGTTGCAGTTCACATTTTCGGCAATAGATGCCACATTGGTATTACGAGAACGGTTTTTCTTGCATTATTCTTTGGTTTCTGTTCCATTCCCGTGAGAATTTGGTTATACCAACTATAACCAATAATAATCTACAATTTGAGTGTGCAGATAAGCACAACTACATTGCTAACACATTTTTCACAGCACAACTTTGAAACCGAATGAAGTATCTTTGAAATGGGGACGATTTATAAGCTTTAGGAAATTGAGACATAAATCGGTTGGCTCGGCAAGCGCGTGATAAAAAGTGGACGCTGTGTCAAAGCTGTGTCGTGTAGAATGTTCTTTTTTTAAACGGTCGAATGAAAATATTTTGTCGCTATTTTGTTGGTGTTCATTAAAGTTTGTATAGGACTTTTGGCACAAATGTAGATCACTAGCCAAAAATGTTTATTAATTTATGATATCGTTAGTTTTGCAAATAAATAGCTTACTTTTTGACGTGACAACGTCTTATAAATTGGTTTGCCGGGTGACACTTCAAGAAACTGCGTTACGCTCCGCTCACGTTATGCGCTCACAATGAGAGCGAGTGAGAGGCACGCGTCCCTTCCACTCGGGCATGGTTAGCCCGCCTAAGAGCGAGAGAGACAGACATAAAAAGTGAAACGCACGCGTTTTCATCCTTCTTCCTACTATACGAATGAATATTCACATTAAAATTATATTACCACTCAAAGTCGTTGTCACGTAAAACTTTCGCCCGTATACCGACTTTACAGGCAACCAATTTTTTTTTTATGGGGTGGAATAAACTGCTGTTTACAAATTTAAGTCTATTCGAAAAAGCTTAAGCTAGCCATGATGGGTTAAAACTGGATTAGTTATTGCAAATGGAAGATGCTAAGTTGGTGAAAACTAATTCAATAACAGAAGAAACTCTTCATAAAGTTGAGGAAACGTGTACGAAATGGTGTAATAATATATGGTATAAAATAAATCTAAAATGTAGAACTTTAAATTGACTTTTTCAATTGATATGTACTTTCTAAAGTTTATCTCGGGCTTCACAGACATCTATGTAGGAAAAAATTTACAAGTAAACACACTTAAAATAAGCGTGGTTGATCAATGCTATTGTCTGCAGTGAAATAAAAGTGGATTGGTATGTTATTTTTAATAAAAACCTGTGTTCTCACTGTGCACAAGACAAGTCTTTATCAATCAAGTCCCTAAAATAACCTATCCAATTAATATTACATGTAAAAACACACGTTGTACCGTTTGCCTTGCGCTAAACAACGTCTCAAATTAATTTCCTTCCACGAACATACAAGCCAAAATAAACAAACGTTTCGTTTACACTGGCCAATTTTCCGAATGCAATGACTACCTTCAAATATTCACGACAACGTATAATATACACTAACGAGGCATAACAGAGTTGTATGTAGTTGTGTGAGTGCCAACGGGACTGACAGACCATTAGTTTGATGTCTATTTGAACCGCTTATGATAATATTGTGTTATTCTTGGCAATGCTATATTCAACTATATTTGCTTTAAATGTTTTCATAGTGCAACAAATAATTTGCAGAATTATAAGGCAACTTTAACTTAACTTTCAGTATTCCGTGATTTCACAGGAGGTAAACTAGCTTTTGCCCCCGGCTTCGCTCGCGTTAAAAAGAGACAAAAAGTAGCCTATGTTACTCTACATCCCTTCAATTATCTCCACTTAAAAAATCACGTCAATTCGTCGCTCCGTTTTGCCGTGAAAGAAAGACAAACATACAGACAGACAGACAGACAGACACACTTTCCCATTTATAATATTAGTATGGATATTCGAACACACGTGATTCGAGACACAATAGAAAGACAATAGCAACGACAGCGGGCTGTTGCTTGATCATTGAAAGGTTGATAAAATAGTAAACTCACTGACTGTTAATATATCACGCACAACCCAAATCGTTGGTGCTCGAGACATTATAAACTTGGAGGGTATGTTCTTTGTGGAAATCGTGTATACATATACTGTAATAATACCAGCCTATAACTGTCCCACTGCTGGGCAAAGGCCTCTTCTCATACAGAGAAGACACGAGCATTGATCACCACGCTTGCTCTAGGCGGGTTGGCGATTTCGGACTTATATTAACTACAAGTCCAGGTTTCCTCACGATGTTTTCCTTGACCGATGTCTTTCTAAAGTTTATCTTAGACATCACTGACATCGGTGAAGGAAAACATACATATACTAGAGAGGTAAAATTAGGATGGCAGTTTAGACATCACGCGGGCAAAGTCAAAACTTTCATTCCAATAATACGCCGAATATGTTTCTAAAACAGACCCATAATCTATAACAATTTTGTAATTTAACCACACGCCAGTAATTTATCCACAAATCCATTTTTAGCAAAAATGAGTCCAAAAACATTTCACACCCGAATAGTTTTACTAAAAGAAAATAAATTAAAATCTACAAACTGCTGGATTCATTCCAAATATTATCTCCGACAAATCTAAAATTATCAGTATTGTCAAGTGCACACTGCATCCGAGGCTGGCTATTCACGGGTCGACAATCGTGTCGCAGAAAATTCAGGTTGTCGTATATCAAGTTTTTATTTATTACTAGCTCCGCGCCCCAGCGTTGCACGGGTGTTACGAATCTTTTAAAAACCTGGTTTTTCTTTACTGTAATATTATACACATAAATATTTATTTTGATTCGCTCTATCTATAAAAAAACCGCATTAAAATCTGTTGTGTAGTTTAAAGATCTTAGCATACATAGGGACAGACAGCGGAAAGCTTTGTTTTATACTATGCAGTGAAGAAAAAGTTTACACGTGTGTCATTAAAGTTAATTTACTATGTTTTGTTCTGGAAATGACATTCAAGACTAAATAATGTTTACATATTTATGTTTTAAGTACTCGTTGGTCACCTGTTTCGGTTTCCATTTCACGCAGTGTTACTAGAACTTTTCATGGGCCCTCAAGTTCTTTCATATAAAAGTCACTTATTGCAAACGCTAACAAAGTTGATGGTTATAAATTGGCCTATTTCTATCTATAAAGTTGTCTGTACTACTTTCAAAACCACTGAACCGATTTTGCAGCAATCCATACTAATATTATAAATGGGAAAGTGTGTCTGTCTGTCTGTCTGTCTGTTTGTCTTTCTTTCACGGCAAAACGGAGCGACGGATTGACGTGATTTTTTAAGTGGAGATAGTTGAAGGGGCGCGATTTTTATCTAACTTTAACATTATGTTCATATACATCCACGACGACCGACATTTTCTCCGACAAACGCCGTTCTCAGTCGCATAAAATTCACCTGGATATTGCACAGCTAGCTTTATTCGTTTCACCGGCAAAGCGGCCAGTCTGCAAGTGACTAAAAGATTTTAATAAAAGATTATTTTCATGCATAGTGCATACCTTCAGCCTTTACTTCCGTGTAGAATATAATGAATAATGTTCTTGACGTTTATTTAAGAACTTGGAGAGAATATTGTACTATTGCTTGTCTATGGTATATGTGTATATATGAATTATATAAGTATGTTGGTCAGTTGTCTCGTTAGCATAGTCAAGCTCTGCTTAGTATGAAATCAGATTGCCTGCACGGACATCTGATTAAAAACTGAGTTGTTCCAGGATATTTATTTATTATTGTAAAGAATACGTTGATTTGGATCATCGTCGTAAAAAGTAATATTTATATTTGTGTTTTAATAGTAATAATGCGAATTTATATTAAAATTTTTGGTTGATAAAAGTGTTACTTTTTTTCGGAAGTAGCAATTACGAAAATTAGCAAGGAAAATTGCTATTATTAACCGTCTTAGGTTGATAAAAGGACTTTTTTTATTTATATATGTATGTCCGAAAGTTTGTTTGACTGCAGAACGAATGCGAGAGCAATTTGAACGTCTGGAAAAAGTTTGCCCGAATAACCGTTTGACCTATGAGTATTTACCCGAATAAACATTTAACTAGACAACGTTTGCCAGAATAACGTTCACCTTAATTATCTCTTTACCTTATTCAAATAATAACCATCCAAACAAATGCAAAAAACAAACAATTTGCCTGAAATTATCGGTCAGATAATCAGGAAATGAAATAAGCATAAAAATGTTCTTTTGTTCCAAAATACAAATCAGGGATGTTATGGAGCTCCGAAACCGTAAATTTTCGGATACTTATACGAAATGATAAAAGTACTCGTGACCGTATTTTATTCCGCTATAGCTAAGTCTCGGATATTGGCATTTCATCATTGGATGGGCAAATGTTATGGTGTGACTTCTATAGTCATATTTGGCAAAATATTTGCGTGTTCGATGCAACGCAATATAAACCTTATTCCATTAAATCTAGAGTACAGTTTTTATTACCCAAGTTACGCAAATATTTTGCTGAATACCTAATAACTAATAATAAATAAATAATAAATATCCTGGGACAACTCACACACGGTCATGTGATTCCAAACTAAGCAGAGCTTGTACTATGGTAACCAGACGACTGATAAACATACTTATATAATTTATAAATACATACATATTATAGACTAGCTTTTGCCCGCGGCTTCGCTCGCGTTAAAAAGAGACAAAAAGTAGCTTATGTTATTCTCCATCCCTTCAACTATCTCCACTTAAAAAATCACGTCAATTCGTTGCCCCATTTTGCCGTGAAAGAAAGTTAAACATACAGACAGACACACTTTCCCATTTATAATATTAGTATGGATAAATTACACTCAAACACAGAACAAACAATCATGGTCATCACACAAAGTTTGTCCTGGGTGGGAATCGAACCCACGACCTCCGGCTTAGCAGTCAGGGCCACTAACCGCTAGACCAACAGGCCCGTCAAGACCTACCCCAAGTGAAGTCGGACCTATACATTTTTATGATAAGTTTTTAGTACACACTAGCCACACGCGTCCTTTGCCTTGTATATTTATTGTTGCTTAACCGAAACTAACGGATAATCGAAAAATAATTAATTTCATTTCTTTAACCGTATCCGAAACCGATAAATAAATAAAATAAATATCTTGGGACAAACACACGGCCATCTGATCCCAAATTAAGCAGAGCTTGTGCTATGGTAACCAGCCAACTGATAAATATACTTATTTAAATTATACAATTACATATTATAGATAAATAGACCGACTAAAAAAATAAATTAATTATCACGATATTATCCGTATCCGAATCCAGAGCCGAAATTTTATATCCAGAACATCCCTGATACAAATTCTTATTACGTCAAAAATCCGTAAATCATCCTCGCTCGGTTTAAATACAAAAATCTTTGTATTAAAATTTAATTTCCTTCATAAAGCGAGCCCTATTCGAATGACAGAATAGCGTCTTTAATGGTTAAGAATGTTGTTACATTTTTTCAATTTACAGTAAAAAACTTTGAGTTAATTAAATTGAGGGCCAAGTTATAGGCGGGTGGCTTACTGAAGTTTTCTTTTTTAATATTGATTTGGACCAAAAAGTTTCTGAAACTTTTTTCTTTGTGTGATAATTTATTTTAACTGGCCTCTGCCCGCGTTTCCTTCCATATTTAAATCGTACATAATGATTACTTATTACTGTTATGCTGACTGAACTGTTATCCTTTTTTCCTAAAATAAGAATACACATCTTCTTTAATTCGGGGGGGCACGGTCGTGCCCCCGGCCAAGACAAGCAAGCGAAGCGCAGGGGCACTACCTACCTTTTCTCGAAGTGTTTCGCCGTTTTTTTGAACCCTCATAGAGTTGGTTTTCGATGTACCAGACACTTCATGTTCACAAGATGTGATGTCAATAATAGACTCATTAAACATACGAAGTCTCAATTGAATAGCTCTAATACTTTAGATTTTATTGATATCTAAAATACACCGATTTCGTCACTGACTCACTGACACACTGATGATCATCAAAATATTTAGCTACTTCCTGAAGTGCTAGAATGCTGAAATTTGGTATGTAGTCTGAGTTTAGTATACAACCAACAAAAAAATTCATAAACTTATAACTTTCGCCCTCCATCTCCTAAAATGGGGGGTTGGAAGTTTTGTGAGGAAACAAGTAAAAGTCATCTAAGTAAAAATGCAAAGATAGAGAATGGGCTATGAAAACCGGCACTGCTGATGTACCAGAAATACACCCCAAAAAAAGAAAAAAAAATAAGCACCAAAAAGACTGCGTTGCAACTTACAAAAAGAACTGAAATCCCACCAAAAACATTTCATGTTAAATGTCGCCAAGACAACCACATAAGGTTTGTCCTGTGAAAAATATATCAGATCTCATGTAGAGCCAAGCTTCTGAATCTACACGACCTAAATATACCGACCTTAACATCACAAATTCTACATATCAGTAAAAATGTATGGCTTGGCTGTTTCGTTACTTACTTCAGAAACTAAATATTCTCATCACCTCCACAATGACGGTAGCGAAACGGCGAAGCCATACATTTTTACTGATATGTAGAATTTGTGATGTTAAGGTCGGTATATTTAGGTCGTGTAGATTCAGAAGCTTGGCTCTACATGAGATCTGATATATTTTTCACAGGACAAACCTTATGTGGTTGTCTTGGCGACATTTAACATGAAATGTTTTTGGTGGGATACATTTATTCTATAGTGGAAACAAAGTAGTAATTTAAAAACACACTTTTTTGCCCGAAAAACTGTTTAGCTGTGGTTAGGTACTACTACACAAAAATTATTATTTTAATACATTTTTTCTCACCATTATTCAAATTGAGATTTACATATTCATTTTGAACTTTTTGAACTTTATAACAATGATTTAATTAAATGTTTTACCTATTACTTTTTTGTTGACGGGCCTATTGGTCTAGTGATAAGTGACCCTGACTGCTAAGCCGGAGGTTAAAGTTTGATTCCCTCTAAGGACAAGTTTTGTGTGATGAGCATAATTGAGTACAGAGTCTGAACACACAGATTATTACAAACACAGACAGAGTCATCTCGTGTTTTTAGTTTTTAGATATCAAAACAGGTGTATGATCTCGATACTATAATTAAGTACATTGTCATTTAAACTGAAATATTTTTTTCAAACGGGACATGGGCAGAAATCACCGAAAATTCGGTGGATTGCCATAATTAATATAAATGTTGAAGTTGAAACACAGACTATGTATTTATAAAATAATATAAGTATTTATAACAGTTGTCTGGTTACCATAACACAAACTCTGATTACGAGTAGCTTAGGATCAGATAGCCGTAATTGAGTTGTCGTGAGATATTTATTTATTTATTATTTATTTAATTACCCACGATTACACAATTTTAAACTACAAACCGTACGACTTATCTGTGAATTTCGCTGAAATACGACCTTTCTCCCGCTTCCCCGCGCGGCGCCCTTTGTTCGCCTCGTTCGTTTAGTAGCGATAGCATTCCAACAGCGTTACGTCACAGTACGAGGTGCACAGTTAAGTCGTGCGGGTAGTACGGTCATTCATTGGTCAAATTTCTCTATCTAATTTTATAATTATGTTTTATTGGTCAAGTTTATCTCGGATAGAAATCCTTTTTTCAGTACTCAAACTCTCAAAGCAAACGTCAATTAATCATTTAGGTAAAATACATAAGCCCAACACTGTTTAATTGCC
Organism: Athetis lepigone; assembly: GCA_033675125.1. NCBI lineage: Eukaryota > Metazoa > Arthropoda > Insecta > Lepidoptera > Noctuidae > Athetis > Athetis lepigone. The sequence goes on along the minus strand of CM066225.1, from coordinate 2,956,232 downwards.
ATTCGCATGGTGCGGGGATACCGCACGGTCTCCTGTGAGGCGGCATGCCTCCTTGCCGGCGTCCCGCCGTGGGATCTGGAGGCAACAGTCCTTGCACACACGTACGAGTGGCGCGTGGAAGTGCAACGCCGGGGTGAAGTCCCGATGCCGCGGGTTATCGCGGCACGGCACACGGAGCTCCGGCGAGATCTCATGGTGGAGTGGAGACAACGACTGTCGCAACCTAGTGCTGGGCACGCCGTGATAGCGGCGGTAAGACCCCTCTTTGAGGAGTGGCTGGAGAGGCGTCATGGCACTCTCACGTTTCGCTTGACACAGGTCCTCACCGGACATGGTCAGTTCGGGAGGTTCCTGTGTCGGATTCGGGCGGAAGCGACGCCTGGGTGTCACCACTGCAGTAACGGTCACCTGGAGGACACGGTCGAGCACACAGTTGAGGTGTGCCGCGCATGGGCGGAGCATCGACGTGTCCTCGTAGAGGCGATCGGCGGCGGTGACCTCTCGCGCCCGGCGCTGGTTCAGGCCATGCTTCGAGGCGAGACGGAATGGGGTGCCGTCGCCTCCTTCTGCGAAGCAGTTATGCTAGTGAAGGAAGCGGCGGCGCGCGAGAGGCAACGACGAGCCTCTCGCCCCGGACTAAGACCCAGGCGAAGACGTCGAGAGTCCCAAGACGACTACCGGCCAACGTAGGCGCGGTTCTGCGGATGGCGAGCGATGGGTAGCTCGCCGCCCGGCTAGGACCAGGACCGCGTAGACGGCGCGTTTTGTTCCACGCACGCCTCAAAGAGAAGGAGTCAGCACAGGAAGGGGCCCAACAGGGCCAACGCCTGCCGGGGTTGCGGAATGTTTATAATAGTTACCGTGACCTCGGAACATAAAGGGCAATCGAAGGAACATGAGTGGGTTTTAGTCAGTAAGAGTCTGACACGCCCTCCCGTCGCACCCAGGACGGGAGCAGTCATTGGATGATTTCCCACTCACCAAAAAAAAAAACACTGTTTGATTTGCGCTTATTTTACGCGTTATTTGCAAACATACGGATTATTGTAAAACCAAAGTATGTTTAAAGCTTATGTGAGTAATACGCTTATGAATGACGTTTGTGGCAAACAATACCCTGTAGGACGACAGGGTTTTTTGTTGAAAGATTTAATATGTGCTGGACTTTTTAATAAATACCGGGACACGAGAATCGTCAGATTTACGTCATAGTAGATTGGTTATTTTGGTGGTAGATAAATCAATAATTATATAAGAAATATAAGTGTGACTTTTTCAATCATTCTTAGTAAAATTATCAACGCAAAAGTTTGTATTTATGGATGTTTGTTACTCTTTCACTTAAAAATATTGAATGGTTTTTGATGGAACTTTACAATAATATAGCTATGACCCACGGGAGCGGAGAGATAACAAAAGAAGTATCATTGTCCGGGAGAAGCCGCGGGGGATAGCTATCTATGTATTATCTAAGTTGATCTTCACATGACTCGCTTTCTTGATAACGCGATACCATTAATTAGATTGATTTTCAGTCTTTCTGGCTTCTACACTACATGTAATGATAGTTGTTAGTTTTATTTTATTTTATTTATTTGGTTCACCAACGAATGTTTACACGTATCCGTACTTAAAACTATTTTATAACAAAGTAATAATGTAACACTCACTTAAAGGTAAACACCACAAGCGTAGTTCAACAAATTACCTCAAGATTTACAGGACAGTTAAATCAATATTTATTACATAATTATTTAATATCTTAAAGATAGAAACAACCCGTGCGACTTATCTATGCACCTCGCTAAAATGCGAACTCTCTCTACTTCCCCGCGCGGCGCCCCGTGTTCGCCTCGTTTGTTTAGTAGCGGTAGCATTCCGTCAGCGTTACGTCACATTGTCAGACGCATAGTGGTTGTCTATTGTTTGCCCGAAGATTATATGCCATAATCATCATTTTCCCGAATTTCATTTGCCCTAAAAGACATATGACATACTTTTAATTGCCCGAATTTTAGATACCATAAGATACGAATGCCATAAGTATTTTTGCCATATTTTTATGTGCCATAATAATTATTAGACATAATATTTAAATGGCATAACAAGAATTAGACAAATATTTAAGCCCCGTAATGTTTTTTTTTTCTGTGCATAGTTGATGGTGGGCTAGGTCGACGGAGCCCCGCTTCGCGGGGCTCCTACTTCTGTGTGGTTTATAAAAAAATAACCACGAAGGGGATGGCGGGGTCTATTCGCTCGCTTCGCTCGCTCACACGACCCCGCCATCCCCTTCTAACCTAACCTGTCCGAGTCGGGGTGCCCTAAAGTCCCAATTGCATCCAATTTTTCTTGATATAAACAACCGTTATACACCCGATGTCGATGGCAAATTATGTTATGGCATATCATAATTATGGCATGTGATAATTAGGACATGTGATAATTAGGGCTTACAATGATTATGGCAAATGATGTTATGGTAAGTGACTTTATGGGAAACAATGACTCTGGCACGTGACTAATATGGCAAATGAAAGTAGGGCAAATGAGTATTATGTCGTATGATATTATGGCTGTTGACTATTATGGCAAATGATATTAGGGCAAATAAAATTCGGGTAAACGGCGGTATACCACGCATAGTTAAGTCGTACTTGTAGTAAATAGATATAGATTTCTAGGCACCAAGCTGTGACTATATTTCCATAATAATCTCGCAATACATGTACTCGTAAGCATGTACAAATAATTTACCAAGCTTTGTACCTATGAGCACTTGAACACAACAAGTATATAACGGTCCTTTAATTTCATCGAGTCAATATTTACCTGCTCCCTCCAATCCCGGGCCAGAGTGCGTAAATAAGAAATATTTTATAAGATCTACACGATTTCGTATAGAATTATTTGTTTTTTTTTCTTCTAGCAAGACTAGGAAAGAATTGCGTTTCACGTACGAAAAGTTTCATTTCTCGAATTATGTAAAAACTAAAATGTTCTACTCTGTATGATTATCTTTAAACTTAAGAATGTTTTTTTTATTCAATTGTGTGTGCTGACACGGTGTTTGCAAACTCTTGTAACAAGTCATTTGAACCGCATAATTTCATGAACTAAATTGTTCATGAAATAAGCAGAATCATCATCTTCCTAGCCTTTTCCCAACCGTGTTGGGGTCGGCTGCCAGCCTAACCGGATTCAGCTGGATACCGGTGTTTTACGTGGAGCGACTGCCTATCTGACCTCCACAACCCAGTAACTGGGCGACACGATACCCCGTGGTTAGACTGGCCAGAGTTTCTGACTAACCAGTAACGACTGTCAAAGTTCTACGAATGACAACCGGGACCAACGGCTTTACGTGCTTTCCGAGGCACGGAATGTCAGTGATGTCTAAGATAAACTTTAGAAAGTACATATGAATTGAAAAAGCCACATTGGTACTTGCCCGGATTCGAACCCACAACCTCTTACACGAGAGGCGGGCGCCTTATCCACTAGGCCATCACGACACTCAGTTAGCAAATTAGCAGAATCTGACACAGAAAATCAGAGAGTCGACCCCCTGGACCTTCGGCTGAGCAGTCAGGGTCACTAACCACAACAGGGATGTCAAGATATACGAGTATAAGACATGCATAATTATAATAGCCCAGAGTTTCAAAGATTTGTTACACACCAGAACAAAGCTGGGGCAGGCAGCTAATCCGTACTATTAATATTATAAATGCGAAAGTAACTCTGTCTGTCTGTATGTCTCTTCTTTACGCCTAAACCACTTAACCGATTTTAATGAAATTCGGCAGAGATATAGTCTGGGACCCGAGAAAGGACATAGGATAGTTTTCATCCCGGAAATCCCCCGGGAACGGGAACTATTATTCCACGCGGAGGAAGTCGCGGGCAAAAAGCTAGTAATTTATAAACGTCACGTTTATGTTGTCAGATTGTTAATTTTTGAAATACATTCATTTTCTAGAACCAACCATTTTTCCTAGTTCACTATGACACAATTTCACCAGAGCTACAACATTTTAAACTATAATACTCTGCTAACAGACTTGAAATTATGACAACGCATGATAAATGTGTTTTAAGATATTAATACCTAACCAATTTCACAGACATTTATGCCAAGATTTTGACTGCAGCTGCTTGCATCGTTACTTTAGATAAATGTGCTCTATTTTGAGATTAAGGTCAATGCAGAGTAGAAGTAATGTCTTGCTCAGCCATCTTTGATTCATTGATATCGGGCTTCAATGAAAGAAAGAGTTCTATAAAAGCATTTATTTTTCTTACAAAGAATCAGTGTTAAAGACATTTATAAAAAGTAATAATATGACTCATTCAATTTAATTGTTTAATGAACTGTCTAAGTCACAAAACGCAAAGCCGTTGCTCCTGGTTTACATTCGTAGATCTTTCGTGACTATTATTACAGGGGGCGTACAACAAGCCCTTATAGCAGTATTACTTTGATATTACTTTCAGTGGGAAAGAGACGGCGCTAGACAACGTGTCTAACGCTGTCACTTGCACACTCCTGCAACAGGACTAAAACAATCTTTCTTTAAACGTCATGGTAAGGGGGCTGGTCGACAGAAGCCAGGAAGTCTAACCAACCTAACCAGCCTAACAGGGGAACGTGTTGGTTGGTGACCCGTTTGCGCGGACCCTAAGTCGTCCGAGTTGTAACATGTGACACGACCTATAAATTGAACGAGAATGTGAGTGAACATGTATGTCTTGATCCATAAATACATTCAATCAATATATCTCGAGTCATAAGAAGAAGACAAACAAAATTATATCTGGAAAAGAATATCATATTCATGACGGACGTAGATTTAGGAAGAAAGAAACGTAGGAAGACATTGGGTTGAGATTTCGACCTGATCAAAAAGAGCTTATAGTTTGATGGACATGTTACCGGCCAAACCCGATTTCAAAACAAACTACTTTTGCCAAGGCTAAGCTAGTCTAAGATAGGATGACGGAGCCTCGCTGCGCGGGGCTCTTATTTCTGGGTGGTTTTAAAAAAAATAACTAACCTGTCCGAGTCGGGGTGCCCTGAGGCGAGGCGAGGAAGAACTAATAGCCTAGGCTAAACTAGTTGGTCCTGAAATCGGGTTTGGCCGGTAACAGATAGATTTTAATAACCTATGGCACTTTGTGACAGCTATGAAGTAAATGAACCAGTATATTATTGTCCCATTCTAGGACAAATTTCTTTTATCATACTGAAAATGTATGAGCTCGTTAAGACGGCTAATAAGCACCGTAGTTGCACCCTCGCCTTCATATGTATATTTTTTGCGTTTTCGCTTCTGTAAGTTGTATATATGTCACAAAGCAGGCTCTCATTAAGCCTTCAAACACACGTGACTTGAAACACAATAGAAAGACAATAGCAGTCCGACAGCCGGCTGTCGGTTGGTCGTTGAAAGGTTACATAAAAAAAGCAGTTCTACAAAAAAAATACTGACAAAACAAACGAAACAATCTATTCAATACTATGAATTTCCAAAAATTTCTTCTTAGTGCGCACTTACGTCATAAAAAGAAATTAATTACTGTGCAAAGTTTTGGCTGCGCGATGTTTTTCACCAAAAAGTCTTTTGTTTTAATAAATATTATTATAGATATATTTAAATCCGTGGATAATATTATGACACTACTACTACATTTGGCACGTTTTCGACTAAACCAACTCAACAATACAAACAAAAAAACCATTAACGCATCCACCAAAATTGTACGATCTTTAACGAAAGCAATAAAAAAGTACCTACAAGGAAAAGTTCGGCATTACATTATGTTCGATCGGGAAGGTTTCCTAGCGAATGAATATTAACGTAAAACACATGTCACTACACGACTAATACACTAATGCATTCAGTCCTACGAGAGAGGAAAATTGACTTTATTGGTTTTGGTGAGCTTTGTTACCTGGAGACCAGTTTCCTCTTATTAGGCCGTGAAAATCTCGTCAAAAATGTAGGGGAAATCGGCTGGATTTGTGACCATGACTCATGGCGAACACAGACAGATTAAATGTAATTTTCTTTAATGACTGGGACTGTTGTTTAATAATAATATATATTGGCATTTTTAATAAATAAAAGATGTAGTTTCGTAAAAACTAAAAAAAATATTCTTTAGCCTTTATAAACAAATCACAGCCATCGTTTTCGCATCAACATCTAGATATTTAACTACATTGTCGTTTTAATACAAATGATATAAATATGTATAAAAAGGTTTACCCGTCACAGCAACAACTTTTAACAAACTTAGTGTAACTCAACTTATGTGTACGCGTTTAAATAATAAACTTTCGCACGCGAGAGGGCAAACGAATAAACTCAACTGAGAAAATGTTCGCTCACCAAAACCCTCTCAAATGCAACATTACCGCAAGTGTGTTTAAACCTTAACTGGTTTACTCAAATAATGTTCGAAATTCAAAGTTGGAACGTTCGCGCCATATTTCATTTAAAGGAGTATGACTAACTCGCAGTATATTCATTTTTTAATACTGGCAAAGTTTAGCTGCGTTCATTTTAATGCGCTGTTGGGGATTAAATCCTTTTTGGGGTTTAAATATGTGTTTTTTTAAACCAGCCAAAGCGTGGATGTTGTAAGTTGACCACTTTGTCAATTATATTTTCATAAAATTTAGGATTTGGAAAGTAGTAAAGTGGACCGTTTTGTGGAGCCGAAATTTAAATAAAATTTTAATTAAAACCCCACGTTTTAATTAAAATTTTATTTCAATTTCGGCTAAGACTAATTAAACCGTTTTTTAATTATTTTTCTAACTAAAACAGTTTAAAGTTGAGAATTTCAAATTTATATTAATTTAACAGAGCTGAGGAGATCGTTTTGTTTGTTTGATCGCAAAGCTCTTCAAAACTAGGGATTGGATTCAAAATAACTGTTAATGATAGTTAAAGTCATAAGAAATAATTACAGGATATATTACAATAACCTACGATCCACGAGAGACGGGTAGTAACAAAAAACACGAGTAAAACCACCGAAAACTGCAAGTTAAAAAACACCTAAATAAATCTAAAATCTTAAAAGCCCTCTACGAAAAACAAAATAATTACGCCTAAATATAAAACCGTACAAAACATGACATAACGATGTAGGGTCAGAAAAACGTGGGCAGCTCACAGACCATTAATAAAGGGATTAATGACGATAACCTTTTTTGCTGACGCTCACCTATCTGTGACAAAGTGTGTGATGGGGGCATTAATTACTTTTGTACGCATTAAGGTTTAAATGTCAATAATAATTACATTTTGGTGTTTGTTGTATTACTAAAATTCATTTAACGTTGGGTGCGTTGAGAAAAGTGATTTGAAATAATTATCTGTTTATATTAACTGGCTTTTGCCCACGGCTTCGCTCGCGTTAGAAAGAGACAAAAAGTAGCCTATGTTACTCTCCATCTCTTCTACTATCTCCACTTGAAAAATCACGTCAATTCGTCGCTCCGTTTTGCCGTGAAAGAAAGACAAACATACAGACAGACAGACAGACACACTTTCCCATTTATAATATTAGTATGGATGGTAAACTGTTTCACTGATAATAAAAATTTAATTTATTTAATTATTTAAATTAAATTTTTCAGTTTTTTAGTTTAGTTTTTTTAGGATCCTAGAGACATGAAACAGCCCTCAATGTGCATATAGCGCGATTGATTGCCATTCGAAAAAGTCATTCAATAGCGTTGTCTGCAATCTGAGGGTTGTATTGATGATATTAATTATTATAATTCTGTAACTAATTGCCTATTACAGTCGCAAACCATTCAACACACGCCTAGACACTAAGCAGCAAATTGCAAAAAACTTTTAAAAATTTGAATTTCGCGGGCTACAGTGAAGCGTCCTCCTTAAACAGGCTTCGGATTGAGAACCGCCTAATTTTTAATTAAAGTTATTTTTCAAAAAGCCAATAACCATGTTTGAAAACTAAAAAAAATGAGCTCCATTTTCAAATATCCCAACCAAAAGTAAGCAAAACTCTGCCGTTTCAAAAATCGAAGTAAAAACAAATTTCCGTTTGCTCAATAGAAAAAAATACGAAAAAGAATACTGGCAACTTCAATACACGCCTTCGAATACTAAGCACAGGTGTGCTATAGAGGTCAGACTACTATTTCTACCATCCAATAGGATAAGCCGTAAGTTCCTTATTTCAAATCTGTGTTCTCTATGCACGGCCCTCAAAAAGGACAACCGTACTAGAGCAGCTAAACTAGTCATTTAAACCTTATTCCTTGGGGATTAAAGTCGAAGCGGTGTGAAAAAGTACGCTTGCTAGCATAAAAATCCGCTTAGGAGGTGCGCCAATTCCAATTTTGAAATGGTTTTGGCGGAAAGGCATTGGATTTTGTTTATAGGGTTCCGTAAAAGGAATCGGCTTTTTGGCGCTTAAAGCAAAAGCATTGACAAGCCATATTTTATAGTTTACACTGTTTCGCAGTATTTTTAACCGATTTAAACCGATTTTGATTTTTGATACAGAGTAAACTTGTTCATTTATTATGAAACACACAGAACCTATTTTATTGACCAATTTATAGTTTTCCACAGTTACAAATAGGGATGACGAGAGCATTAAAAAAATGGCATTCTGTTTAGTCCGTCTGATAGATCGGCCGAAAATACGGGACACGTATTTTTTGCTTGATCAAATTAATAAAAAAATACAAAGATAAAGAGCAACAAAGTTCCGGAGTAGGAGCTTTTGACGTCACCGTCCTGCAAAAATTGTATCAAATCGTGACGTCTTGCGCAATTTCAACGCACTTTCGTCGTCATTCTTCGTTTAAGAGAAAAAAGAAAAAATACGTGTCCAAAACTTTTTGATTATCTATCTGACGGACTAATTACTTTTTTTTGTCGTCTCGCCTATACTAGTCAGTAAATGCCGACGTAAATGTCGATATTTCCATCCTCTTTTTTACCCCTTTGGGATTGAAATTTTCAAAAGTCCTTTCTTAGTGGTTACATACTCTTTACAAAGAACACACCCTGCAAGTTTCATGTCTGTAAGACCAGTGGTTTGGGCTGTGCGTTGATATATCAACAGTCGGTTGCAGAATGTAAAATCAGTAAATCAGTAAAATCAGTAAAATCATATTATTATTTATTTTCAACCGACTTCAAAAAAAGGAGGAGGTTCTCAATTCGACTGTATTTTTTTTTTTTTTTTTATGTTTCTTACTCGATTTCTCGAAGACGCCTGGACCGATTTCATAAATTCTTTTTTTAATCGAAAGGGTATGTTTGTCATTTGGTCCCATTGTCATCAGGTCAGGATCTGATGGTGGAAACCCTGAGAAATTGAGGGCATCTCTAGAAAATTGTAGGCGAGCATCGGGTAAAAACTTAATATTAATGTGTATATCTGATGAGACTACAATACCATGGAGGTTTAGGGCAGATCTGATGATAGAGATGACAGAGAATCAAGGGAACTCCTCAACGGTACATCTTAGCTACATCGTCTTTGGGCTTATTTTATTCGTGATGACAAGATCTTTACACCGAGATGTGTTATGACTGCCACTGCAAGCTCCGTGATGCAGGTGCAGTACAGTTTAGGGAACTCCTTAATGGTTGATAGCAGCTACATAGTGTTTGGGCTTATTTTTTTTGTATTGATGAGTAATTTACACCGAGATTGATTATACTGCAGATTCGATAGTGCAGACAAAATACACTTCAAGGATATCCTAAATGGTTCGTAGCTACCTCGTGTTCCAGCTTCATTGAAGTGAACTTAAAACTGAAATTGGTTATGATTTGTCGTTTTAAATCGATGATTTATGAAATGGAGCACATTCAGAAGAAGAAGTTTGATTGTATATTGTCTGCGTTGTTAAACGTTTGATGCTTTTTTACGCTTGAATGATACTATTGGTATGAAACTTGGTATGGACATGGCAGCCTGGATACTTTAGTAAGACATTGGGAATCGACACTAAAAAGTAAAAAATAAAAAACTTTTTACAAAAAAATATTAACCGCCTTCAAAACTAAAAACATAAAAATAACTCAAATTTCGGAAGTCGGTGGCTAATATTTTATGCCCGTCAATTTGTGTTACCACCGACTTCCGAAATTTTAGTTATTTTTATGTCTTTAGTTTTGAAGGTGGTTAATATTTTTTTGTAAAAAGTTTTTTATTTTTTACTTTTGTAAATAGGTTATAAACATAACACTTTTACACGTCAATATTGTTTTTTTTTTTAAATTAAGCGAGCGATGGGGCCGGTGTTTCGTAGCTGGACTGCTCTTAGAAGAAACATCCGAAACAAACTCAGAGGTCAAAGTCTCTTTTAAAGTCCATACAATCGTATTGGTCAAAAATGTGCAAGAACCATGGAGGTTTGTCTGAGGTACTCTCTAGATGAGAGAAGCACACAGATTTGAGTGGACCTGTCCAGACAGTGCAAGCATTTGTCAGTAATCGTTTAGCTCAACTAAAAACTTTAAGGAGCTCAACGTCTTGACGAACAGTACCAAAGTAAGGACATTTGGGTAGGCCGCATTAAATACTCAAACCGTCACACTGCATATATAAAAAAAAAACAAAACTTAGAACAAAGACCTCCATAGTCCTCACATTCACAAAAAAAAAATATACGAAAACATACATATACTTCAAAAAGTACACATCAATGTCAAATAAAAATAATAATAAGAAAAATATATATACTTTAAAAAGTACACATCAATGTCAAATAAAAATAATAATAAAAAAATTATATACTTTAAAAAGTACACATCAATGTCAAAATAATAATTAAAATGTCAAAGGAGAAAAAAAAATGCACATAAAGTAAATATTGGCCAATGTATCAATCGAAGCAGCTCAATCCCAAGCATTAGAATCTTCAATATAATCTTTAACAGAGTAAAAAGCTTTCTGACAGAGTTTACGTTTAATAAATAATTTAAATTTAGTAATGCTAAGTTCTTGAATTTGGCTGGGAAGTTTATAAAAGCGTATACATTGACATTTAAACGAACCACCTATTTTCTTAAGCCTAGTTGAAGGAACCACGTATTTGTTCTTATTTCTCGTATTTATATTATGGATATCACTGTATTTTTTAAATTGATTAATATTTTTATGTGCGTACATCAAATTTTCATATATATATTGACACGGCACAGTCAAAAAATGTTTATAATAGTTACCGTGACCCTGGAACATAAAGGGCAATTGAAGGAACATGAGTGGGTTTAAGTCAGTAAAAGTCTGACACGCCCTCCCGCCGCACCCAGGACGGGAGCAGTCATTTGATGATTTCCCACTCCCCAAAAAAAAAATATATATCAACAGTCACTCAGTTTACCATTTATATACCATTTTGTATATAGACAGATTATCAAAACCACATCGTGTTGTGTAAAATCCAAATAATAAAGCCAGCCCATATCATGGACATAAATCCAGAAAAAAGTCACTCTTTCAGTTAAGCCGTAAAGCGCGAGTTGGCGGTCCACTCCGAGGATTGTATGAGCAATCAAAAATAGTATGAGACCCGTACGTTGTCGTAATTGAAGTATTATTTTCTTTTAGATGTCACATTAGGATTTATTATAAATAATTATATTTAATAAAAATGCCTATACAGTTACCACCCATACTTTCTGGTAATGTCAATCATAAATCTACAAGACCATGGCGATTCATTTAGTTATTAATCTAACATCGGTTGGGTAATTATCAAAGTGTAAATATGTTTACATAAAGTAGCAAATTTTAACAAGTAAAAATTGTTTACTTTTAGATAAATACCTAATCAAATTGTGTAGCTTTCACGATTAAAGCTCTAAACGGATTTTGGTGAAAATTACACAGTTTTGGTACGAGCAAATTTATCAAGAGATAGAAGGACACACAATGTCAAAACGTACGGGTTTCTTTTGTCATTATTTTGTGTCGGAACCCTAAATCCTACAATCCCGACACGCTTGATAAAATACTAGCGGGTTTTTTCGCATAGAGCTGAAAGTTCCCATTCAACTTCAATAGCGAAACAAAAATCGAAGTATCACTTTGTGGCGCTGAGCTAAGCCGACTTCTGAAATACATGAAATCATTTTTCGTTTTACAAAGTCCGTAGTTGATTCGCGAAAGTTCTAGTAGCTGGTTTTTAAGATAGTGTTAGACTAATTGGAGAGTATATTTTAAAGAGTGTGGAATGACGTGATAGAAATATAGACGAAGTAGCTCTCACCCAGAATATTTATTTATTTTTTGATTCATTATCACGTCTAAATGTGCAATGCCGTATAAACAGAGCTTGTAATGTAAGTGGTGAATGTATAATAAACCTTATACCTTTTGTGTATCATATTACGTACTAGCTTTTGCCCGCGGCTTCGCTCGCGTTAAAAAGAGACAAAAAGCCTATGTTACTCTTCATCCCTTCAACTATCTCCACTTAAAAAATCACGTCAATTCGTCGCTCCGTTTTGCCGTGAAAGAAAGACAAACATACATACAGACAGACACACTTTCCTATTATAATATTAGTGTGGATGGATGTACTAAGTATGTTATCTACACCTTATAGCAAAAAGCCTATAAGGTTATTGCCCTAACGAGGACGTTTTTCGAGCAACCAAAACATTAATGAGAATTATTCCAGTAGAAAAGTCACTGACTTTAAGGTCCAAGAACCCAGGTTGGTGGCGTACCCTTCATTTAAGACCAGAATTGAAATTGCAAAACAAAGTTTATCAACACTAATATTATAAAGAGGAAAACTTTGTTTGTTTGTTTGATTGTAATGAATAGGCTCAAAAACTACTGGACCGATTTTCAAAATTCTTTCACCATTCGTAAGCTACATTGTCAACGAGTAACATAGGCTATATAATATCACGCAATGTCCCACGGGAGCGACGCAGTAACCAAAAACCTTATGTAACGTGGGTGAAACCGCAAGGAACAGCTAGTATATAATATGTTATGAAAATATCAACTAGTGTAACTTTAGGTTTATTCTTTCTTTTAATGTTTTATTTTTATTTTTTTAAATATCGTAAGTTTCAAAACTTATAATGATAATATAAAAGTTATAAATAAATAAAAGCCTGACCTTTTTAATATTGTAACATAAACCTATGAATATCAATCAATATAAAACATAGTATTTATAAATTAATTGCTTTTAGAATCCTCATCTACAGGACCTGGTTTTTTACACTGAGGTATAGTTTCACCATATTCTACTGTGCGTCTACGCGTGGTATAGTTTAGAGACTTTTATTACTAGAGCGCGTTGATGAATAAAATCACTGAATCAAAAAAATATTTCTACGTCTCTAGCAAAAGTAAACAAACGTACATTTCTTCCGCTCACTGCACAATATAGAGAAAAATAACGTTGTAACTTACCAGGTGTGACCTAATCTTACTATTTCCTACAACATGTTATAAGATCAGATACCTCTTTTTCAAGTACCTGACACAATAATAATTATTTTCTTTTAACCTTTTAACGACAGCCGGCTGTCGGGCTGCTCTTGTCTTTCTATTGTGTCTCAAATCACGTGTGTTATATTCAACCACACATCATATAATATGTAGCCGACCAGCAGAGCTTTGTAACCCGGGATCTTAGACTACATTAGCTAAATCGGTCGTTTATATCGCATCACTAACAAAAACGAAGTTAAATTGACTAAATCTTAGGCCCAAAGGATTTCCCAAACCCTAATTTTAAATGAAAGTCATTTAGAAGGTTTATTTAGGAGGTGTTGCTATACGAAAAAAGGTCAGCACTGAAAAAAAATAGGACGTAATTTTATTTTCTACATATCTAAAGGGGTCAATTTAAACTTGAGTCCAAGTTTGTGGGGTTGAAACCCTTGTCCCACCATTTTGGAAAAAGTGGCTTAAATATTTTTTTATTTTATTTTTATTTTATATATTATTAGGTTAACCTCTGTTGCAGGTACACAAAAACGGTTTTAAAGAAACTATCTAATGTTTTTAATTAAACGTTAATCCCCAATCACAGATTTTTAAAATCACGTACAGATAGCAAAAAAAATGTCATTTTTTCTAAAAAATAACAGTTTTTGATGCCAATCGATCCTGTTTCTAATATTGACCGTAAACTTCTACTTAACTGTCATTCAAGTTAAAGAAAGCCAAAAATTTCAAAAATTATTCCCACACGACCCGTTTGAGTTTTATTTTGCGAATTCTTGGTACTTCAATGACTGTACATGCTATAACCATCATGCATAACTCATCATCTCCCTAGCCTTTTTCCCAACCGTGTTGGGGTCGGCTGCCGGCCTAACTGGATTCAGCTGGATACCGGTGTTTTACGTGGAGCGACTGCCTATCTGACCTCCACAACCCAGTAACTAGGGATTCCTACGTGCACTCGACGCATACAGACGTGTCCATCGATGCAAAAATTAATTAATATAAGTTAACAGTTGCATAAACAGTGACCTAGATTAGTGTACTTTTGTGCAATACGGAGTTTGTAATATGGAAATTTCGTAATACGAACTGGAAGAAAACTATTTAAATTATGGCTGAGAGTCCTTTTAACCGGAGCGGCATGACGCGTCGCACTCCGCCACCTTCACCAGCACCAACCCAGGATAGAAGCCAAAACAAAGCGGAGACAGTTGAAGTAGTTCCAACTTCGGAAATTAAAAACTGGATGAGCTCCATCGAGCAGTGCCTTAATGAGGTCTGCACTGTTACAGCAGAGGGAAAACTGAACACTGAGCAGAAGCTAAGGGTAAGCAACCTTTGCCGGAAAATCGGACATGGTGTTGGACAAATGGCTGTTCAATACCAGTCTCTTAAACAAAAAGCCCTTGAAGCCCATACGCGACTCAATACTGTGTCCGAAGAAAGAGTTCTAGCAGACTGTTTAACAGAAATTAAGCAGACCATCAAAGAGACCTGTACTCGGCAAATTTCACCAAGCACTTCATCTTTTGCTGAAATGGTAAAGAAAGGGACTAATTCCTTTGTTCGCCCAAACACCTACAGTGCCGTGGCCATCTACCCCAACGACAGCACTAAGACCAGTGATGAAACTAAGTCTATGGTTCAGAATATTATTAGTCCCAAAGACATGAAGTTAAAAGTTCGTGGTGTGCGCAAAATTGGCAAAGGTGGCGTAATAATCAGCACAGAAAACCAGGACGACATAGAAAAATTGAAGGAATCCGTGCAGCGAGCAACTTCAGGCCTAACCGTCGACGAACCTAAAAAGCGAAAACCACGTATTATAGTAAGTAAGTATATTTATTTGCTAAAAACATGGTATACAAAGATGGTCATAAAACAAAATTAAGGAACATACATGTTTTGCTTTGGTTAAAGCATGCAAACTTAAGATCTATCCATTTAATGTCACATTTTAAAAAGCAAGTCCTTAATACTATAAAAATTATTATTATTCAGCCACTCATATAATTTATTTTTAAATTGTCTATCATTGAAATCTTTAAATGTACTTGGCAATTTATTATAGATACGAACAGACATAGCCACACAACTTTTATTAAATTTTGCCATTCTAGGGAGCTCATCTAACACAAGTTTGTATTTATCACGACGACTTCGGGAACATACTTCGTCTGCTGTTTTAAACAATTCTTTGTATAGTGATTGGTGTTCCGTCCGCTATGGAAGAATCAGAGGTATTCAAAAGCATTTTTGAACAGAATGTGGCCGATAAAATTCCATCTATGTCCTGCGCCACATTTTTGACCTCTGTAAAACTTAGCCACAAATCTGGTAAAAAAGATGCTGAGAACTGCAACTTTATTATAGAGGTACCAGCAGTCATCCGCAAAGCCCTTATCACCCAGGACAGGTTATTTATTAACTGGACGTCTTGCCCTGTGTGCGATTTTACAGCAGTAACTCGATGTTATAAGTGCCAGCAATATGGTCACGCAGCCAAATCATGCAAAACGTTGGCAATTACGTGTGGACATTGCGGCGAAGAAGGGCACTCTATGCAAGAATGCCTAAAAAAAGCTGAGGCTCCAAAATGTGCAACCTGCCTACATTTTAAAAAACAAGCCAACCATAAGACCGGTGATATAGATTGCCCCGCAAAGAAAGCTGCCGAACACCGATATATAAATTCGGTCGACTATGAAGGCGCCTGAGAAGAGAACACAACATACGATTCAGTTTATATGTAATAGTAGTATTTGTACTAGATAATCATTTAATTAATTAGTTATAACATTAATTTTATACTGACAGTGTAATATTTATTAGTTTCTTTTAATATTATACAAGGCTTTAGCGTAAACATTTTTGTCCACACAATCGAAAAATTGTTATTTTTATGTTATAGGTACTGTTTATTTGTAATTGTTAATTTTAATGTGTAAGCACTTTCTAGCCTGAGACACAGGTTTTAACCTAGTTCAGGCAAATTTGCAATTGAGCGGTTTTTATAATTTGTATGATAGTTATTTATTTTTGTAATGAGACCTTAATTATGAATAAACGATTTATTATTATTATTATTAACTGGGCGACACGATACCTCTTGGTTAGACTGGTCTGAGTTTCTGACTAACCAGTAACGACTGTCAAAGTTCTACGAATGACAACCGGGACCAACGGCTTTACGTGCTTTCCGAGGCACGGGATGTCAGTGATGTCTAAGATAAACTTTAGAAAGTACATGTGAATTGAAAAAGTCACATTGGTACTTGCACGGATTCGAACCCACAACCTCTTACACGAGAGGCGGGCGCCATATCCACTGGGCCATCACGACACTTTTACCATCATGCATAACTATAACACAAAATTTAAATACTGTTGAAATTAAAAATCTTTTCAACATGCTGAACATTTAAATCAACAAAAAGCACTTAAAAGAGAGCCATAAATAAAATTCTACAGCAGAATATTTATGTTAATTCTATGCAATAAGGCTTGAGAAATTCCAAGGCTCCTCAATACGTTTGTCAAACATTTGTTTAAAATAATCAGCTATAAACACAAAATAACCTTTATTTATAGGTTCTTCTTTTATCAATTTGTGGTCCAAATGTTTGGCAATATTTTCTCTCTTAAAGCTTCCAATCGTGACTGGGAGAACGCGACGGTATTTCCTTTACTGTAGGCGGGTTTGAACCTTCGTTATTATTGTAATTTATCATATCTTTCAAATACTAAAATAATTAAACAAAATGAGAAAAACCGAATTTAATAATATTTCATTTATATTAATATCAGTCGGTACGCTAACATGGAAATACTTAATGGAAGAGCTATTTGCTTTGCAGTGGGATAATATTATATATTATTGTTTTATATTTCCCTAAACCTATCACACTGTGATAACTACTCATACCTTATTATATCTTGGTATATTCGTCTCATTGTTCACGACATTTACTCAATGCGGATTGACGGTTTCAGTCTAGAAACTCTTTCGTTTATTTCTCAAATAGTGGAATACTCAAACGGCACTCAATTCTGAGACGCTCTCAAATCTATTGCTGTCCTTATTTTTTCCCTTTAGAATGACAAAGACAGCAAGAGATTTGAGAGCGTCTCAGAATTGAGTGACGTTCGAGTATTCGGCCAAAAGAGTTCCAAAAAATACACATGAACTAGAAAGTATCCTATTTTCTTTCATTTAAAAGCCACTTGTGTTAAGGTCATAGCTAGAGCCACCCGGCAGCCACTCCGCGCTGCCTCGCCTCCTGCGGCTAGTATTCTTTATATGGACTTTAATGGGCATGCGCTCACTATATCAACTTCGCAGCGGCACCGAATCGCCTCGGTTATAAGGCGAGTCGGTGCGGAGTGGCTGCCGGGTGGCTGTAATGAGCTATGACCTTTACTCGTTACCAAAATAACAGCCAATTTTACGAGTAGCTGCATAAAAAAACACAAGTTCATTGTTCGACCACTATTTCAATGTTAAAGCTTTAGTACAGTACATAGAATTACATGTTAACATGATTTAATTCTGGCGTGTCGCAAAGGTCCTGGAAAAGTCAAATAATATTTTGACGGTGTCATAATAAAATTAAATGAAATTGTTTATTATGCAAGTAGGATGCCTTTCAACGACCAAGCGGCAGCTGGCTGTCGCGCTATTGTCTTTATATCGTGTCTCGAATCATGTGTTTTCGAACGTTATGTGTTACGATGGAGTAGGCTCATATCCACCGACATTAACAAGAATACCCGCCTGTTAAGGCGTTTACGCTAAATAACGTTGGAGGAGACACGCCGCGAATTTATCGCATTCGACGGCGACCGAACAAAAACCCTCTTTAATGATATTGATTTTGTTTTAAGGATGCATATAAGAAATGGTTAAGAATTGAGCCATTTTAGATTCTGTAAAATAGTTTAGGTTACAATTTTTTTTATTATTAATGATAGGTAAACAAGCTTAACCAATGGACGAGCAAGCGACGGCCGGCTGTCGCGCTGCTATTGTCTTTTTATTTTATCTCTAATCACATGTGTTCGAAGTTTTAAATAGATTTTGATTGCTATATAGATTTACCTTATACTAACTGCCCCTTGCGGTTTCACCCGCGATTCTGGATTCGTCTCTGCTCCCGTAGATAGTAAAGTCATGTTATAAAGCCATATTTGATTTCTTTGATAAATATGTTATCCGCCACAAAATGACTTTTTTCTACCAATAATGTGGTGTCCTGAGATTAGAGGTTCAACAAAACACCCTCTCCAGTTTTATAATATTTATTATTAAAAACTGGAGAGCTTAATGCTGGCAAAAACGGTAGATACACCTGCTGTACTTGCAGCATACCATGGCTACGTGGGATCCTTGATAAAGTATGGTATTATATTCTGGGGTAATTCCACCAACAGGGATATGGCTTTCAAGGCACAAAAGAGGTGTATTAGAGGTATGTTTAATATCAAACAGACTGATAGCTGCAAACCATATTTTGTCAGGTATAATATATTAACTTTACCGTGTGTCTACATTTATGAAATTGCTAGCTTTGCAAGAAGTAACAAAAATGTTTTTGATAAGTACAGAAGTGCACGGCATAGTGATAAAATTTGTTGCAAATCTAGCAAGACGGCCTTATATTCTAAAAGCATTTTCAGTATGACGCCGCGTATATACAATCACTTGCCAAAGTCCATACTAGACTACACTTCATCAATCGATGCATTCAAAAAGAAATTAAACAGGTTCTTGATATGTAAGTGTTACTATAGTGTTCATGATCACGGGTATTCCGGCTACTATGCACTTCAATAATATTCCATCTAGTGATCCCACCCAAATATGTAATCTCTTCTCAGCGTTCTTTAATTCTGTTTATGAGCCCTCAGATTTTGTTCCTGAAAATTGGCAACCACCCAAAAACTTTGCTGATAATTCTATATCCCTCCCGAGTATTTACCTTAGCAAGGATGAAGTACAAAGAGCGCTCAAAGCTTTAGACCTAACCAAAGGACCTGGACCAGATGGTCTGCCTGCCATTTTCTTAAAAAATACTGCCAATACCATTTACTTACCACTATATATAATTTATAATAAATGCCTAACCGAAGGAGTTTTCCCCAGTGTTTGGAAGAGAGCATTTATCACGCCTATATACAAGAATGGCGATAAAACTGACATTAAAAACTATCGACCTATTTCGATACTTTCAACATTATCTAAGCTTTTTGAAGGTCTAGTGCATAGCTCGCTTTATCCCCATCTGCGTAATATTATTATTCCAGAACAGCACGGTTTCGTTAAATGTCGATCAACCACCACAAATCTTATGATTTTTACAAATTACTTGTTTGAAAAGATGGACAACCGAATCCAAGTGGATGCAGTTTACACTGATTTTCGGAAAGCCTTTGATAGGGTGGACCATAAATTACTCTTGGACAAAATTGCTTTTAACGGCATCAGAGGTAGTTTGCTTAGGTGGTTTGCGTCTTATATATTTAATAGAACTCAAAAAGTTGTAATAAATGGTTACGAGTCAAACTATACTGTCGTGGAGTCTGGTGTGCCCCAGGGATCCGTGTTGGGCCCACTCCTCTTTATTCTATTTATCAATGATATCAAATCCTGTTTTATTGACTCAGCCTTCTTAATGTACGCCGATGATATGAAATTTTTTAAATCTTGTCTTAATACTCACGACTGCTTACTACTTCAAGAGGATCTCCATAGACTTTCTCAATATTGCCTAGATAACAAGTTGGAACTCAGCTTGCCTAAATGTTATTCTATATCATTTACCAAAAATAAAAATAAAATTCATTTTACGT
This sequence comes from Athetis lepigone, assembly GCA_033675125.1. NCBI lineage: Eukaryota > Metazoa > Arthropoda > Insecta > Lepidoptera > Noctuidae > Athetis > Athetis lepigone. Next base: position 2,935,892 of record CM066225.1, on the reverse strand, counting down.
ATGCCCTGCATGGCACTGCTCTGAAAAAAGTTGAGTCAACAAGAGACCTTGGAATATTGCTAGATTCCAGATTACACTTTGATATTCACATTGATACTATTATCAGCCAGGCTTTTCGGATGTATGGTTTTGTCATGAGATCTAAATTCAAAAAAATTCAAAGCATTTATTTCACTTAGACCATTTACAGGTACTTATGAATTGTCAAAAGAGTCGGTCGGTTAGTCAGAAAAGTGACGCTAATTGCCTGTTCCAAAACGTAGATCTCTATGGAGAAGAACAGGCAAGAAACTCCACGGACACTCTTTTAAAAAAAATCATGTTTTACAAAATCTTGGTTACATTTTCTTTTTGTTGCTTCTACATGTGAAAACAATGTAAGTATGTAACAAAATAAACAAATACAAAATTAAAATAAAAAGTCATGGCAGTTAAGAGATGACCCATCTCAACTGACAGCGCCCGTTCACGAGCATGACGCGGGCATCAGCACCATTTAGCTCAACCATTTTGGAGGGAACCGAATGATCCAACGCACTCGCCACCATCAGCGAGACTTTTTGAGCGAGCATGACAATGCTCCTAACCGCCATGTCTATTTGTGTCAGTAGAAAACTATCGAAATCACTGCATCGTAATCACATTTACAAAAATTCAAATATGCATTTAAATTACACAAACCAAAGTTTTGTACAGTAAATAAATATAAATGGGTGACATTTAATTACCTATAAAAATAACAATAGTAACGATCTTGAATATTAATGGCAACAATTAAGGGGATAACAAATATTTTCTACCTTCCAATGATTAAAATTTCTAATTTTGGAAATAATGCTTTTAAATTATATAAAACAAAAGGTTTAAACTGAAATCTAAAAATATGTATAACAGTATAAGTTATTTATGTCAATTTAGCATATTTCTCTTCCAAACATTCCTAATTTGTGAGACTAGGTGGCTGTGGAGCAGGACCAGCACCCAACCAAGCATTTTTATCTGTAATATAATCCTCTAATTTATAGTATGCTTGACTACATAGTGTGCGCTTAATGCATGTTTTAAATTGTTTTTCATTTAATTGAAGAATATTGAGTGGTATTTTATTGTAACATTTAACGCAATACCCCATAAAAGAAGTATGTACCTTGGACAATCTGAAACTTGGCTGGTCTAATTTGTTCCTGTTTCTTGTATTGATATTATGCCTGTCACTTATTTTACTAAAGAGGTGAAGATTTTTACGGACATACATAATATTTTCATAAATGTATTGGCAGGGAACCGTCATGATGTTTATTTGTTTAAACAACTCCCTCAGTGATTCGCGTCTGCTGAGGTTATAGATAGCTCTGACAGCCCTCTTTTGCAGAATGAAGATAGAATCTATGTCTGCAGCGCGTCCCCAAAGCAAAATACCGTAAGACATGATGCTATGAAAATAACTAAAATACACCAGTCTCGCGGTATCTACGTCGGTTAATTGTCGGATTTTCCTAACTGCGAATGCAGCTGAACTTAACCGCCCTGCTAGAGATGTTATGTGAGGACCCCACTGCAGCTTAGAGTCAAGCGTGATCCCCAAGAAAACAGTTTTTTCGACGAATTCTAGCACATCCCTATTCAATACAACACTACATTCACTATTTCTAACATTTGGCAAAGTGAATCTTATACATTTAGTTTTCTTTTCATTTAATACTAAATTGTTTACTGTAAACCAATTATGAACCTTAATCATGGCGTTATTTACCTCGTCAAGGTGTTGTGCACGTCGGTTCACTTTAAAAATCAGTGAAGTATCATCAGCAAATAACACCATTTGAGGTTGGCTTTCCAGTATACTCGGTAAATCATTTATATATACTAAAAATAGGAACGGACCCAATATTGATCCCTGTGGTACACCCATTTTTACTTTTAAACCAGAAGAATTTACACCGTTTATTTGTACTTGCTGCAATCTATCATTTAAATATGATTTTATAAAATTTAGAGCTACTTTACTGAGACCGTAATGCTCAAGTTTCAAAAGCAATGTTTCGTGATCGACGCAATCAAATGCTTTGGAGAGGTCGCAGAAAATGCCAATGGCGTCCTGCGACTCTTCCCATGCTTTAAATATATGTTTGATTAAAGTAATCCCGGCGTCAGTTGTGCAACGTCCTTTGGTGAAACCATACTGCTGATTGTGTAAAATCTTGTTACAGTTGAAATGATTGAGCATTTGATTTAGCATCACTTTTTCAAACACCTTGCTCAAAACCGGCAAAACAGAAACAGGTCTATAATTATTGGTATCCTTACTATCCCCGGATTTGAAAAGCGGTATGACCTTGCTATGTTTCATTAAATCCGGGAAGACCCCTTGGTCTATACATAAATTAAATATAAAAGCTAAATAGGGCGAAATTGTCTCAATAATTGATTTGCAAACATTAGTTGACATGCCCCATAGATCTTCAGTTGACTTGATTTTTAATTGTTTAAAAGCCTTTACAACAACCACAGGATTAATACGTTTAAAATTAAATTCTATTGGGCAGGCCGAAACATTCGTTCTAAGTAAATCAGCAGCAAGTGTAGGCGATGAATCTAAACTTTCAGTGGTTTTAATTGGAATATTGGTGAAAAATGTTGAAAATTCCTGAGCCACTTCACTATTTGTCCTTATGAGACCACGGGAAGTTTCTAATATGTAATCTTTATTATGTTTTTTATTTCTATTCGTCTCATGATTGATAATGTTCCAAACGGTCTTTATTTTATTTTCTGAGGATTTGACCTTGTTACTAATAAACAAGGCTTTGGCTGCCTTGCAAGTATTTTTAAAAATTCTGGAGTACTTAGTAACATACTTATTAAAAGTATCCGTGTTATTAAAAGGCTTAAGGCCATACAGCTCGAATAGTCTTTCTCTGCTTTTCCTAATGCCAGGAGTTGCCCAATCACTGAATAGAAATTTTGGGCAAATAGTTTTATTTTGTTTCTTAAAAATATTATTAAATTCTGTTTGCACGATTGAGAAAAAATTTTCATACAAAAAATTACCGTCTTCCATATTATAGTCCTGGCCGTTTAACTTACTAACTAAAGTGCAATTAAATTTATTTAAATTACCAGGAGTTATTTGCCTTGTCTGTATCTGCAATTTTTGAAGTGGTATAATGGACTCAAAAGTCACAGATTGTCCACTGTGATCAGAAGGAAGGTAATTTACTATGGCTTTATCTAAATAGTCGCAGCAGCAAAAAACATTATCAATACATGTAGCAGTAGTCGCAGTGATTCGTGTTGGTTCTAAAAATACATTGGACAAATTAAAAGATTTAAAAAGACTAATGAATCTATTGCTAATTGAATTACTTTCTAGAATATTGATATTAAAGTCACCACAGATTATTACCGCTTTATTGTTAGTAGAAAGTTTATTTAAAATGTCATCCAATATCGACTCAAACAAAGTGTAGTTTTGATAATTTGGGGGTCTGTAAACGCACACAACAATATGCTTATCTAGCTCGACACATGCCAACTCAATAGTATGTTCAACTGACATTTCAACTATATCTTTGCGAGACTTAAATTTAATACAATTTTTTAATAATATTAATGCCCCCCCACGCAGCAAAGATTTCCGGTTAAAACAGCTTCCCACAGAATAATTGTCATAATTAATTAACATTTCATAATCTTTCAGCCAATGTTCTGTAAAACATACTATATCAAACATTGTTTTTTCTAAAAATAGTTCAATTTCTAATTGTTTGGAAGAGAATCCTTGAATATTTTGATGAAATAATTTCAAGGAATGCTGCCTAAATCCTTTTTTACAAGTTGGTAAATAAGTGCTAGAAGATACCTTGTGGTTGATTAAATTAACTATTTTGTGACTGGTACCTTCTGTTGTCTTATTGACTAGTTTAAACAATTATTACTAGAACTTACCACCTTAACATTAGTATAATTACTAACTATAGTGGGTCTTAATATACAATACTTCGACATACTACTTATGTCTGAGTTAAAATTAAAAGCTAATAGCCGAGCTATCTGACGTCTAAAACTAATGGGCAGATACACTGTACCTCTAGTCGATTTTAAATGTTCAACAATATTGTTGGTGTCAAAAAATTCAAGCTTGTCACAATTGTGATTAACTAAAAAATGCATATAGTCATTTAACATATGTATCCTATTATTTTGTCTATTTGAGAGGTGCTCAAAATAAGGAAAAGCACACAATATAATTTTCTTGCAGTTAATTTTCAGCAATTCAGTAACACTCTCAGTAATATTATCATTTTGAACATTAAAGCTATTTCCTACAAATACAGCAATAATGGAATTGGGATTATATATTTTCCTAGTTACTGATGCCATTATTTCTGTGTAGGTACTCCCAGACATACAATAGTTCATAACAGAATGACTCAGGTTGTTATTTAATAAAGTTCCTAATCCTTTTCCAAAACTGTCAGAAAACATAATGGGAAAATGACAGACTTTATTTTCCGGTTTACAATCAGTCTGTGTAACAGATGAACCTTGTACTAAATTAGATATACACTCACTGGTACTACCAGACTGGCATGGGACGTCCAGTACTTCAAGACAGAGAGAACTATGATTTGATTCTAGTTCATTTATGTTGGGACATTGAGCAATGCTAAGTGGCACTGTCTCTATTGAGTCTACATTTGAGTTGCACAAATTCACTAGCTCATTTGTGGCAAGAATATGTTCATTTATTTGCTTCTTAGAGCTTACATATTTTGTATACAGTGAGTGAAGGGACTCCTCAAGCACCTGAATTTCAGACTGTAGTCTTTGAGTGTCGACCTCATATATTTTTGTACAATCTTCTAGTTTAATTTGAAAATTATTTAATTTATTTATTAGAAAAACACGTTCTTTCCTCAATTTAATATTATTAGAGAAGTGTTTTTGTTGTTTCTTAAACTTGTTACATCTTCTAAGGACTTTAAAAAAAAATCTACTTTATTATTTTTATACAAGACACTGATTCGTTCCCAGCTGGAATATGCTGTACCTATTTGGAGTCCTTTTTACGACAAATATTCACAAAGACTAGAAATGGTTCAGAAAAAATTCCTACGTAGCGTGCAATATAAACTTTATCACTCTAGACCTTCTTATTTAGAACTACTCAAACAGCACACTCTCTTAAGTTTGAAGTCCAGACGTACGCTTCTTATGGTAATGATGTTGCATGGCATTTGTAATAATAAGTTTGATTGTAATGAGCTCACCAATAAATTATGTTACGTAGTACCTAGAACTATTAAACGACGGGAGGTGCGCGTTCCTCGTCTGTTTCACACAGAAAAGTGCAGAACAAACGCCGGCGAGCGGGCACCTCTCCGCCGCCTTGTCGTAACTTATAACACACACTTTACTGACACAGATATTTTTGCGTTTTCTCCTGCAAAATTTAAAAAAATGGCAATAGATTTGCTTTCCGACAACTCTTCATAACTACACTCTCTCTTTTTTCTCTCTGTCTCATAATTCATAATTTAGATATGTGGCCGTCCGTTTCTTTTTTGCTCTTTTAAGTATTTTTATTTCTATCCGTGGACAATAGTGTGGGTTATACGTTTAATAAATGAACCAAATTTGCTCTTTTGTATAAATTGTAACGTGTAACTGTTTTTTGTCTCTAAATAAATAAAATAAAAATAAAAATGATTATTTGATGGAGGATGTAAGGACATTTGTTATTGAAGTAACTAGTGCACAAATTTAATCATTTTATAGTAATACTTTGACATTTATTTACATATCTTGACATTCTCATTTATTGTATGACATTTCATATTTTGATTAAATTATTGACATTACTATTTTTAGGGTTCCGTACCTCAAAAGGTAAAAACGGAACCCTTATAGGATCACTTTGTTGTCCGTCTGTCCGTCCGTCCGGCTGTCAAGACCCTTTTTCTCAGAAACGGGTCGAGATATCAAGCTGAAATTAATATCACATACTCGGGTCTGCTATTTCTTAAAGCAGTGAAAAAATCAAGTTTTTAAATCAACGCAATAAAAAGATACGGCGGTTTATATTGCAAATTTGGACATTTGCAAGGAAATCAAAACCTATAGGGTACTTCCCATTGACCTAGAATCATGAAATTTGGCAAAAAGCAAGGTCATGTAGCACAAGTAAAGGGAAAACTCCGAAAACCGTAAATTTGTAGTTAGTTCACACCAGGCGTCCGTCTGTCCGTCTGTCTGTCAATAACCTTTTTCTCATAAACGCGTCGAGATATCAAGCTGAAATTAATACCACATACTTAGGTCTGCTATCTCTCACAGCAGTGAAAAAAACAAGTTTCTAAATCAATGCAATAAAAAAATACGGCGGTTTATATTGCATATTTAGATATTTTCAAGAGAATCAAAACTCAAAACCTATAGGGTACTTCCCATTGACCTAGAATCATGAAATTTGGCAAAAGGCAAGGTCATGTAGCACAAGTAAAGGGAAAACTCCGAAAACCGTAAATTTGTAGTTAGTTGACATCAGGCGTCCGTCTGTCCGTCTATCTGTCAAGAACCTTTTTCTCAGAAACGCGTCGAGATATCAAGCTGAAATTAATATCACATACTCAGGTCTGCTATCTCTCAAAGCAGTGAAAAAATCAAGTTTCTAAATCAACGCAATAAAAAGATACGGCGGTTTATATTGCATATTTAGACATTTTCAAGGGAATCAAAACTCAAAACCTATAGGGTACTTCCCATTGACCTAGAATTGTGAAATTTGGCAAGTAGCAAGGTCATGTAGCACAAGTAAAGGGAAAACTCTGAAAACCTTAAATTTGTAGTTAGTTCACATCAGGCATCCGTCTGTCCGTCTGTCTGTCAAGAACCTTTTTCTCAGGAACGCGTCGAGATATCAAACTGAAATTAATATCACATACTCAAGTCTGCTATCTCCCAAAGCAATGAATAAATCAAGTTTCTAAATCAACGCAATAAAAAGATACGGCGGTTTATATTGCATATTTAGACATTTTCAAGGGAATCAAAACTCAAAACCTATAGGGTACTTCCCATTGACCTAGAATTGTGGAATTTGGCAAGAAGCAAGGTTATGTAGCACAAGTAAAGGGAAAACATTGAAAACCGTAAATTTGTAGTTAGTTCACATCAGGCGTCTGTCTGTCCGTCTGTCTGTCAAGAGCCTTTTTCTCAGGAACGCGTCGAGATATCAAACTGAAATTAATATCACATACTCAAGTCTGCTATCTCCCAAAGCAGTGAAAAAATCAAGTTTCTAAATCAACGCAATAAAAAGATACGGCGGTTTATATTGCATATTAAGACATTTTCAAGGGAATCAAAACTCAAAACGTATAGGGTACTTCCCATTGACCAAGAATCATAAAATTTGGCAAGAAACAAGGTCATGTAGCACAAGTAAAGAGAAAACTCCGAAAACCGTAAATTTGTTGTTATCGCACTAAAAAACAAATTAACGGAACCCTCGTTGCGCGAGTAGAACTCGCATTTGACCGGTTTTTTCATTGTAAATTTACTAAATAATGCACGAATTTAATTCATATACTTCTTTATATCTTTGACATTTATTCACAATGTATCTTGATTTTATTAAACAAATGACATAATTTTGCATGCCTCAAGGTGTAATATGGTTGGACTGTGCTATATTTTTAATAACTTTATTTAATTACCCATATTAGCAAATAAACGATTATGATTTATGATTTATGAAACTTTAATCTATAGTGCTGTGAAATAATGTTCCTTAGTAAAATTTGGTGCGATGAATTTCTAGCGTGTTGTCACTTGCTGTTAAAATATTTGTAACTCTCGTGCTCGGGCAGGTTGCAAGTATATATTGCATGAAATGAATAAGCAAATAAATTTAAAAAATATATTTTGTATATGCCAGCTATTTTTATCCTTAGCCATGCCTAGGCCGCTCGTCCATTACCGACCGTCGGCGTAAGCTCATCCCAGAAAGTGTTCAGACCATGAACTTCAATTAGACCCAGAGACAATTACTTTGCCAGAGGTGTAGAAAAAGTAGAAATTTAAGAAATATTTTTTACATTATATATATGACGAAATATATTTTTTTTACATAAGAAAAATTTAACTCATTTCAGTTCAAACGTGTTCTATTTCCAAAACAAAACAAACACAGTTTAAAAATAAAATTACATTCCTTCGTTAGCTAAAAATAATCGGATCCCTTGAAATTGATTCAAAAATGGAACGGTCCATTTGGCGGGTGCCAATCTAAATCCGTACCTATATTCCTGGGCGATATATCGTGTCTATGTCCAAAAGATCAGGGTCCCATATGCATAAAGTTTGTGTTTTAATAGCCGATTCTGTTGAAAAGGGTTCGGGGAATTTTTCGCTTGATAGCTTTTGGACTGTGGTCCAAGTCAAATACATAATAAATAAAAACTAAAATTTTAACAAAATACATTACATTGCAAAATACATTATTTTACTATAACTGCGCTAGATCTTCTCGTAATATTGGAAATATCTGTGAGACCGAGCTTCGTTATATAGTTTTTATAAAGATATAATGTTCTTGTGCTATACCTGTCTGTAAGATATAATGTAGTGATGGCCCAGTGTCAGTCAGGCTCAGTCAGAGGTTGTGGGTTCGAATCCGGGCAAATACCAATGTGACTTTTTCGATTCATATGTACTTTCTAAAGTTTATCTTTGTTGTATAGTAACATTGTGGGTAACTGCATATTTTATGTTTTGTTCAGATACCGTACGTATAAATAAATCAGTCATCAACCAAGATCGTGTTTTACTTCATGGTGACAGCGATTAATTCGAATTACGCATTCGGGGGTAAATATTACCGATATCAACGTGTTATTAGTATCAATTAGTAATAAACTGTTCGTGGAAATAAGGAACACGCGAGACCTCCGGCCGAACTTGTGTTAGAAGGTGGTCCGGCAAATCGGGCTGACGCGTGGCGGGAGTGGCTCAAGCAATTTAAGGTTTTTCTGAAAGCTTCGGGAGTGTATAAAGAAGATAAGGATGTACAAGCAAGTTTGCTTATTAACTTAATAGGTGCAGATGGATATGACATATATTCAACTTTCAAAATAAAAACTGAAGGTCAAGAGGACGACATCGATGTATTGATCCAAAAATTTGATAAACACTTCGGCACCAAAAGCAATACGACTATGGCAAGATTCCGATTTTTTACACGGAATCAGATACAAGGCGAAAACATAGATGCTTACGTAACAGCGCTTAGATTATTATGCCAACATTGCGAATTTGAGCATTTAGAAGATGGCTTAATACGTGATCGTATTGTCTGTGGGGTGATCGATACAGGTGTGCGTGATAGACTACTGCGAACGGACGAGTTAACTTTAGAAAAAGCAGTGAAAATATGTCAAGCAAGCGAGGTATCTAATGAAGAGAACCGTCATATAGAAAAAACAAAAACGAAGGAACAAAGTGGCGCGGTTGACGCGTTATTCGGTACGCGTGCACCGAGACATGGTGGAGCTGCGGGGACCACGACGGCGGCACAAGAGGCGCGAGGCCGGGCTCGCGGTGCGCCTACGACGACGACTCGACACGGCGCACGGTGGGCTGAAAATCGGCTTTCATAGACTTAGGGATTTCAATTTGCAAGTGCTTGTTTTTATGCCGGATATCGCTTCTATTAGTCATTACTATGTACAAAAATGACACCCGAGTTAATTCTACCCAAAAACGAAGGAAATATATTTTTTTTACGAAAAATTTGTATGAAGCTAGTATGAAAAATCGAATTATCTCCTAAACGGCATGTTTAACCGTAATATCCTTGGAGATGGTCATAGTGCTAATTATTTATGATTTTTTGGTTGGCGATAGGACGAAAAATTTAATGCCGTTTTTTTTTTAAAAATCGTCAAAATATTTTTATTTATTTTTACATGTAAAACGATCCCTTTTAGTGTCTAAGTTAAAAAGTTCGATATGTTATTAACCCAAATATTAAGAACACACGAAACAAGAAAAATAAAATAAAAAAATTGCTGTTTTTGACACATTTATATTAATTTAAATAAAAAAAGATTTATATTGAAGTAACATTATGAAGTTATATTTTATACAAAATAAGTTAATTTAAGGAATTAATACTAAGCATTCGTAAAATAAAGTAAAATAAATAAAAAAAATAAAACATATCATTAAATATTACAAAAAAACCCAAACACACTCAAATACAAATTTACAAATATGTACATATATATCTTTTTTACAAATTTTCCTTATCACTCTCGTTGTCAGACTCCAATTCTGAGTCAGCATCCAGATTGGATATATCCAAAAATTCGAACTCAGTTTCCTGAAATTGAATTAAGTCGAGAGTTTCAGCAAAAAAGCTCTGCTTTTTCTTGGCATCTAACTTAGGCCTTTGTGCACTTAGCAAAGGGTCCGAAGAAACAACAAGCATATTTAAAATGTCTTGATTGGAATCCTGCCTGCTTCTTTTCCGCGAATGATGTTCTCGAAACCTCCTAAAATCTTTGTTTCGAGACTCTGAGGCTTCTTCCGAGAGAGTCCCAATCGGCACAATATTATTTTTCTCGATTATGTCAGCCCCATGGATTAGTAACTTATGAACGGTTGACGACATGTAGAACCAGTCGTATAGTAATACGTACTTTTCTGCTGTTTTGCGAGCATAATCTCTAAATTTTATTATATCGATCTGCTCTCCAGATGTAATTGCTTGTAAAATTACAGCAAATCTTTTGATGAGGTCTTCATCCAAACCGGTTATAGCTGCGGTTTTATTAGAAAACTCAAAGAATTTTCTTGCAGTATTCCCGTCATTGGTGGTTCCCGAGCCTTGTTTTACTATATCAATCAACAGATTGAGCTCATCTTTGAATTTATTTTGAATTCTTTTCTTTCTTGTCTGTAGCATTTCTTTGTGCTCATCACTTCTCGCTGCCCACCGTTTGAAGTCCAGTTTGTATGCAATGTGTAACAGACATTCCATACAATTTATACGGGCGTGTAGGGATGACAAGCCAAACTCATACAGGTCCGAACACACAATTTTTGATGTTACAGCATCTAAGCGGTTCATTTCTGTAGGCTTTGCTAAGCACAGGTAGCACGATGCATTTGATCTAGCTTCAGAAAGGTAAGTACAGACTTTAGCGTCGATCATCGTCATCATTAGTTGATGAGTCACCCTATTATTATTATTGCACTCTGTGGGGATAAGGGCCTCAATTTCTTCATCCATTTGTTTTTTCAGCCCAAGGACAACTGCTTCACTCTCCTTTACAAAAGTAAACTGAACTGGACGACAATACAAAACTGAGCATGGTTTTGGGTTCGTCCATAAAATGTTGTCTCCATCTGTCAGTTTTAGTGGCACCAAGGAGGTCATGAAAATGCTTGAATCATCTTCCTCACCCTCAATTTTCTGCTTGTATCGGCTTTGGTTAGAAGCACCGTCAAATCCCCACTTGGATATCAGCTTCAACTGCTTGTTATGCTCTTCGTTAGAAAGGCTTTGAAGGATTCTTGTAACCGTGATATCAAGTAAAGCTTGAAGTGTAATCCTAGCCGATGAATCAGTACTGTCACTGATTGCTTCGGAGGGTAGCAATCAAGCTTAGTTTGTTGCACTTTATAGTAAGATGGATAAATATCTTTAGCACCTTCTCGAATGGCAGCCTCACGCAACGTAATATATTGCCACTTTGAGAGTTTTAGCGAAAGAAGCAATCCAAGCGCCTTTTCTGGCGTAAATATGATTGTTTTCGCTGGTTTCTTAAGCGTTTCATTTAATTTAGCGGCTGCTTCAGGATTTTTCATCACGTATTCGATGACAGAGGCGATATCTCCATGCCCTTCTTCTTTTAAACGTGCTGCAGCTGCATATGCCAATTCACTGGAACCTTCGCCTGTGTGTTCATCAGATCTTCTCTTTTTTTGTTTACTTCCCAGGTCTTCGAATGGTTTACGGAATCTTTTCGTCATTGTTCCAATGGACGTTGATGTCGACGGTTCTGGAGAGACTGAGGGCGCTCTTGGTATCTCATCAACACTTGGTTCTTGATTAACTAAAGTTTGCACAAAACTCGGCCAATCAATATTTGCTCCCAACCAATTCTCGTACTTTCTCCTGAAATTATCAAGGAATCGGTTGGATTTCCCCCACCTTTGTAAAGCGGCTCGCGTAAATCTCCGACAAAATTCTTTGAGAACAACATAATCTTCGTCAGACAGGCAATCGCCTATGCGGGATACAACTGCACTAAACAATACTTCATGATCAAATGAAGTACTCTCACTTCGTAGAAGAACAAACAAGTCTAAATTGGTGATTAAACTTTCCATTTTAAGATTTTATAGTCGCAGATTTAGTGTTAGCAGTTACACAGTTGTGAACAAATTAAATTATAAAACAAAACTTTAGCCCTTTTATTGCAAAACGACAATAATTAGGTAACTACCCTCATTAGTTATCTCCTCATTAGCTAATGAAAATCTATAATTGTCACTAACTATTCTTAGAACTCATAGCACTGCTAATTAACAAATTAGCTTACTTATCAGGAAATGTTAAATATAATCCATTGTCGTGAGATATTGAAAACCATTAAATCACCTATTAAGACTCATTAGAAGACCTAATCAGTGTAGTTACTTAATCACTTCTTTTTGGACTCATTAGAAGACAATTGGTAATTTGGTTGTATGAAAAGTTTTAAAACTCATTTTGTGCTGATAAATATCTAGCTCAAACATAGTTGGCTACGTGTGGGTGTACTATAAACCTCTGCCAACTCCTTCGGAAATATAGGAGTGATGCTATTTTATGTTATGTGTAGTTAAAAGTCCGTGTTCTTCAACATAAACACCAAAAGGAATCGTTTCATACGTAAAAACAAATAAAAATATTTTGACGATTTTTAAAAAAAAAACGGCATTAAATTTTTCGTCCAATTGCCAACCAAAAAATCATAAATAATTAGCACTATGACCATCTCCAAGGATATTACGGTTAAACATGCCGTTTAGGAGATAATTCGATTTTTCATACTAGCTTCATACAAATTTTTCGTAAAAAAATTATATTTCCTTCGTTTTTGGGTAGAATTAACTCGGGTGTCATTTTTGTACATAGTAATGACTAATAGAAGCGATATCCGGCATAAAAACAAGCACTTGCAAATTGAAATCCCTAAGTCTATGAAAGCCGATTTTCAGCCCACCGTGCGGCGGGCGCGCGTATAGTTCAGCAGCTGGGAGTGCAGCGGCGTCAACGGGTCGCCGCGCCGATTCGATTCCGATTCAAATCGTGATACAAGTTCTAAGTGTTGTTGTGCTTGTGGCGGTTTCCACGATGACAACGCTCGATGCCCGGCGCGATTTGCAAAGTGTTTTTTGTGCTTTAAAAAAGGTCATTTTAAAAATATGTGTGTGGCTAGAGGTAATAAGCGTATATACGAAATACAGGAGGGCAGTGAAGGTGACGATGAGTTATTTTATGTGTCTACATTAGAAGAAACATCGCATTATAAGGACAGTAAGTGGTTTGAGCGATTATATTTGAATGATAACGGATTGAGCGAAATATTTAAATTAGATACAGGTTCAGATTTGAATGTTTTATCATTGTTTGCATTTAAAAAACTCGGATATTCAATATCTGATATCAAACCAAGTAACGTTAGGGCACAATCATTTTGTGGGAATTATATTCCAATACTTGGTTCCTGTCAGATGTTATGGTTATATAAAGACAATAAATGTTTGATAGATTTTGTGATAACAAGCGATCGTTGCCAAAGTGTTTTAGGAAAAAATACTTGTGAAGATATAGGGTTAATTAAGAGAATTTATACGATAAACGTTGATAAATATAATGAATTATTTCACGGTATTGGTAAATTACCGGGTAAATACAGAATAATTTTGGAAAACAATGCAAGTCCATCAGTTTGCCCCGTCAGGAAAATAAAAAAAAGGCAATGAATGGGTATGGGACAGCGTTCATGAGACAGCGGTTCACAAATTGAAGCAGGCAGTGAGCAGAGCGCCGGTGTTGGCGCTGTACTCAGCCGACCGGCCGGTCGTGGTCACGGTGGACGCCAGCTCCACGGCATTGGGTGCTGCGCTTTTACAGGACGGCCGTCCCGTTGAGTTTTCTTCGCTCACATTGACTGACACACAAAAGCGATACGCGCAGATTGAAAAGGAAATGCTGGCGATCGTGTTTGCAATGGAAAAGTACCATCAATATGTGTATGGACATAAGGATGTAGTTGTGGAAACAGACCACAAGCCACTGGAGGCTTTGTTTAAAAAAGGTTTGGATGCAGTGCCGATTCGCTTACAAAGAATGATGCTACGAGTGCAGCGATATGAGTTTACGATGAAATATAAACCAGGAAAATTTATGTACTTAGCTGATACGCTATCAAGAGCAGCCTTGCCAGAACTTATGCATGACAGAGTGACATCAGAAGCTGAAGATCAGGCGTGTTTCCTCATAGCGAATGTTCCGTTCAGCGATAGTAAACTCAATATGGTTAGAGAGGCAACACAAAAGGATCAAGAATGCAAATTGTTACAATACTATATTATAAATGGTTGGCTAGATATAAAAAAGATATACATGAAATGATAAAGATACATTGGGCATATCAAGAAGATTTTCAGCTAATAGACAGTGTGATTTTGAAATATCACTTAGTGTTTATACCACGTGATCTCAGAGGCGAAATGATATCTCGTGTTCATGAGGGACATCTAGGAATCGACAGATGCAAGCGGCGAGCACGTGATGTCATGTTTTGGAGCGGAATGTCACGTGACGTGGAGCAGGCGGTGCGCGCCTGCGCTAGGTACCTGTACGGAGCATGCAGCGCGCAACGCGAAGGAGCCTATGATACTGCATCCGATTCCAGACTTACCATGGAGAAAGGTGGGCGCTGATTTATTTTTCTGTGATCGAAGAAACTTTTTAATTATAGTTGATTATTTTTCAAATTATATTGAGATAAGTGCCTTAACAAATATAGGGACCAGAGCAGTAGTAGCTGCAATGAAGGATCAGTTTGCGAGGCATGGGATTCCTACGGAACTCATAACTGACAATGGGCCGGCATTTAGTTCGAAAGAATTTAAAAAAATTACGGAGGATTGGTGCTTTAAACACACCATTTCATCGCCTAATTATGCTCAGTCTAACGGACTGAGTGAGAGAGCTGTAAGGACAGTGAAAAGTCTAATAAAAAAATCACTGAGTACCGGAACAGACTTTTATCTAGGGTTATTAAACTTTAGAACAACACCAAGAGATGTAGTTAGCGCGCCGTCACAATTATTAATGGGTCGCCGGCTTAATACTCGCTTACCAGTAGATATAGAAAGATTACGACCAGAACGTAATAATTATGACGACTATAAAAACATTCTCGCAAAACGAGAATTGTCGAAGAAATATTACGATAAACATTCACGAGAGCTACCTGTGTTGAAACCGGGAGAGAATGTAATTGTAACAGATGGCGACAATCGACGGCGACATTTGCGAGTGCAGGCTCCTGCACCACAGCCGCGATCATACTTCCTCACTGACAGCAGTGGTCGGAGATACCGCCGCAACCGACGACACATTATAAAATGCACGAACTCAACAGATACCACGGCACATTCTGCTTCCTTGGAAGGGAAGGAGGATAGTGATAGTGATGACTATGAGCGTAGGAGCACATACAGCGACGCGGAAGAAATAATACATGAAGGTTTGAGCGACAATGATAGGGCAGTGACTAGGTCGACTAGTTCTTCTCCTGTTTCGAATGTCACGCAGCAGCCCCGAGCTGCTTCTCGGCGGGCGCGTGAAAGACTTGCAATGTTTTTTAAAAAGTAGTTTATTTGGATTAAGTCCATGTAAATTAGTTTGAAATATAAAAATAAGAAGATGTACTAAAAATTACGCATCAGATATCTATATTTGTGTATTATTGGTGGAGGGAATTTTACTAGTTTATTGTTTTCTTTATAAGGGGAAGATGTTGTATATTAACATTGTGGGTAACTGCATATTTTATGTTTTGTTCAGATACCGTACGTATAAATAAATCAGTCATTATCTAGCAAGATCGTGTTTTACTTCAATCTTGGACATCACTGACATCCCGTGCCTCGGAAAGCACGTAAAGCCGTTGGTCCCGGTTGTCATTTGTAGAACTTTGACAGTCGTTACTGGTTAGCCAGAAACTCTGACCAGTCTAACCAAGAGGTACCGTGTCGCCCAGTTACAGGGTTATGGAGGTCTGATAGGCAATCGCTTTACGTAAAACACTGGTATCCAGCTGAATCCAGTTAGGCTGGAAGCCGACCTCAACTTAGTTGGGAAAAAGGCTAGGGAGAAGATGGTTCTCGTGCTATACCTACTTTACTTGTGGCATGGCCTCTATTAAAATACCCAATAAATGGACCTAATGAAGTGTTTTAGTCTGGTAGGCACCATGCTAAAACTGCTAAGTCATTCTAAATGAACGAAGAAGTATCTTAAAATCTGATAAGAACAAAGCTTTTTTTAATCAACCATAGTGTATAAATTTTTTCTGCAATCGCGACTAAAACTAGAGACTAAAACTAATGTCATATAGAGATGTTCAGATTTTATCCGTCCCAACATTTTCTGTTGCTGTAAATCAGAGATTTATTCAAATAACAGCTTAATTATTATCAATTTAAGAGTTATTTCCATTCGCTCTCGCTTTTCTCTTACACCAGCTACCAAGTCAACATATGGGGTCGTAGGGAAGTCGTCTTCATGACTATCTAACATGATTTTGGATTTTCACGTACAGTTGACCATCGCAGGCGTCTTTATATGCCAAAGATCTTTTTATTATGTAACTTTTAACATAGAAGACAGAGTATTCTTGGAAAATAATGGCCTAAAATGTACTTTCCCTAAAAGAGGATACCATGATTGTAATATACAGTACCAAAGCTAAAGAATAAATATTGTACCCGTAAAGCGGTATTTGAAGTTTTTGTTCCTTCTTCTATACTAGCAGAGAGAAGCCGAGCGAATATAGAAGCAGAGCGAAGCCGCGGGCAGAATCCCGCGACTTCGCTCGCGTTAGAAAGAGACAAAAAGTAGCCTATGTTACTCTCCATCCCTTCAAATATCTCCACTTAAAAAATCACGTCAATCCGTCGCTCCGTTTTGCCGTGAAAGAAAGACAAACATACAAACAATCACACTTCCCCATTTATAATATTAGTATGGATATCAAGATCCAACTTTCTAACCGACTCCTGAATCTAGCACATGAATCATTGGTAATAGCATGCTATTACCAATGATTCATGTTTTATCAGAAAGTGGCTTTTGCCACATCTTCGTGCATAGATGTCGCCATGAAGTAAAGTTCATATTAAATGTAGGTAACATATCAACTGCTTATTTACTTGTACTGCTTGTTGACATTGCTTTAATTTCTATGTCGTCAGCAATATAAAAAATAACACAATCCTTCATTAACTAATTACTTTTAGCTAATTCATTTAGTTTCTATAATCCTTCTAAATTCGTTCCTAGGGACTATTAAGTAATGACATTCTAAACTTTAAGTGTTCCAATCTTCAATTATAGTGAAGTACAAAAATAGTCATTAAGATCCACTTCTCTAATGACCTTTTATAAAAACTCCTGTGCATTTAATTATTGATCATTATTCGCTTTAACGTACGCACGATAGGTTTCAACTTTCCGTACGTACATATTATTTTTTAATCATATCTGCAACCATGAATTCTCAGCCAGATATGCGATCGTGTCGTTGTAATTTTGTAAGTATTTTTTAACTTTTAAAACACTTTTTCTCATCTTGTACATTTTTACTAATTTAGAAATATGAAAAGGAAGGAAAATCTGCTGTTCTCTTCATTTAATTATGTTGGTAGGCAAGTTTCTCTTGGTATCAAGTGGAACAAAAAACAAAAAAGCTTTTTATAATATTGTATCACACTTGCGCGTTTTTTTCTTAAACTAGATTTATCTCGTAGTAAAACAAACCCACTACTTGAAAACTAATCATCTATCGCTCTTACCCATGTCTCTTTCTTTCAGGTAAACCGCTGGTTAGAACGGCACGAAAAATACTTCTCCCGTTCTTCACCCGTTCCCAAGCCGAGGAGTTTCTCGCAATCTGTATATGGGACTACGAGTTTGTCCCAATCTGCAAATGGGACTACGAGTTCGTCGCAATCTGTATATGGGACTGCTCCTAGGCCTAACCTGTACTACAATGAACACATATACTATGTGAAGAATATCCCTGTTATATCAGCTCCGCATCGTGTGTCGCCTTTAAGGCCAGTTTATCATTAATGATAATAAATAGACGTTACTAGCACTGACTTTGGCTTAGCCGTATTCCCGTCTCTATCGTGCACTTGACGTTTGGCAGTTGTGTAACAGTGACAAGCATAATGCTAAGCTAAAGTCAGTGCTTAGTAACGTCTATTTATCTCGTGCCATAAGTGACACTGTCCACGGAGGCGTAGCGTAATTCGTCTGTGAATCATAACATAATACGGTAGTTTCCACCATTATCAATTGACGTACTTTTTATGAGCTGTCAAAACGCCATTCTCCAATAGATTTTGTATGGCAATGGCGACTTATGACGTCACTAAAATAACAACTCAGTTGACTATCTATTTATTGATTTCAACACAACTAAAAATCAAATTTTATAGCAAATTGAAAATGAACCGAATTTATTAGGCTGAAATTAACATAGGTTTTATAGGAATTGTGTCTAACATTTATTGGTTAATGGTGGAAACTACCCAATTGTAATAAATTCGCATAACTCGATGAAATGTATTGAGAAACTGATTTGAGTTTGCAATGTCAGTAATATGTATTAGAAATGCAAGGTTTTTTGTGTGTGTTGTATAATTTATATAACTACAAAGTTTGTACGACTATTTAATTCAAGTAAACTGTTGTTAATGTACGATTTATTGGTTTTATTCCAACTACCTGTTCTTCACAAAGAATACACCGCCCGAGTTTTATGTCTTTAAGTGTACGAACTGAGTGAAGAGCGTTCAGCGGAGCGTTTAGCGGAGCGTGCAGTGTCCTGAGTGGCGGCCGAGCGGCGCGGCGGGGCGCGGCGGCGCGAAAACAACTTGCACGCAAAGCTGCACGCTCCGTTGAACGCTCTTCACTCAGTTCGTACACTTAGACCAGCGATTTGGACTGTGCGTTGATATATCAACAATCAGTTAGTTTACCATTTAAAATATTTATAGATGATCTTGTTTATGTTAACTATGATTTTATTCGATCTCCCAAAACTAAATCCATTATTCTAATCCTAACACTATCATTATTCAAACGCTATTATTTAATGCAAAAAGCAGTTGGCAATCGGCTCGACAACATTGGAATTTTGATTATTATTGTAAACAAAACAACAATTAAATTGACTGTTCAGTTCAATTTCACTAATAATAATTTTGCCACAATTTCAGGTTTGAGTGAAAACACGCAAGAGCAATCGTGCTTGGGGGAAGAAAGTATTCCAGTAAGATGCGGGTAAGGATCTTGACCGTACTACGGTATTGTCCAGATAGCCGTAGGATACCTGGTCTCTCCTCAACTACTTTATGTTAATACATTACCTAACAGGTACTTGACTATGTGAAGGCCCATTTTTAAGTATGTTTAGCACCTGTTTTTTATCCGTTTATATCACAATGATCTGACACAGGATCATTCCATAGTCTCAAAAAACTTATTAAAAATAGCAAACGCAAGAATTGAAATTTTTATAAACGTACTTAATTTGCATTAAAAAAAATTATGGTCGAATTTGGACCACTTAGCAACCACCCAAACTTTTAAATTATAAATTCTAATCAATTTTTATATATTTTACAAGATTGCCAACAACGAAACAACCATGTTTCATCCTTCGTCACGACTAAACTCAGAACTTATATGTAGTCTTGGCACTTGGAATATGACTCAAGCACTAGAGCATGCACATTCGCTAAGCATCCTTTGCCAGAGAGCATATTCCCGCAAGTGTACTTGAGCAAATAGAGCTAACCGGTGCTTGGACCAAATGTGCATCTTAGAAGCGCTTGTGTCGCTCAATTGAGCTTATATGAGTTAGAGGCGTGTATGAAAAATAATGGGGCTGTTTTGGTATTGATTTCTCGAACGTTGGTAAAAAGGTAATAACTAGATTAGAGGGAAAATATAGGTATATAGGAAATCATCGATATTGTTAGAGACAAAAATTATATATACAACAAATTATTGACATACTCGGCGCATCGTACCAAACGAAATTTTGCACTCTTTTAATTGAATAAAAAAAAACAAATTGTGCTACGAAATTGTTTCTCTTGTTATTTTAAAAGCTTTTTCTAATCAATTTATTATTAATAAGAATGCATCCTCGATACAGCTCTAATAATTATGATTAGCTGGCGTCGTCCTTCCAAGTTTTATTTTCGTTAGAAGAAGATAAAAGGAGTTTACCAGGCATTGAAGGAATCTCATATCATAAATACTACATAAAAACCTACACATTTTTGTTACTTATTATTACGTTATCTTATCTTATCAATAAAACTTCTAAGCTTGATTTTTTCAAAGATCGAACTAAATATAGATGTTATTTTCCAACCCAATGATGTTTACGGCTGTAATGAGATTTGACGTTAATTCGCAAAACGTCCCTTTTAGAGGGACGAGTTTCGGGATTAAGAAATATGTAGGGCTGCGGGCGGCGTTGTTCATACATGATGCGGGCTGCGTTCACTTTGACCTGACCGTCGGCCGCAGAACGCATCCAGTGTGACAATATACCTCTGGATAAGGACGGTTCTTAGAAAATATTACTAATATTTATATTATTTATATACAGATACGGATGTGCCACATGGAGGGAAAGTACCTTAAATATTTTAAACAGAACATTTTACTAAAAGAAGACATTTTTTTTATTAAAATATAATTTAAATTACATTCATAGATATTTAAATAATTACATGGTTGTTCCGGGAATCGAACCCGTGACTCGAAAGAAATAATTACCCTGTAGCGGTATAATAAATATACCGATCGAAAGGCTTCTTTATAAGGATCATATTTTGTTAAATAAGATATTGTCAAAAATAATAAGAAGACCATGAATTTTAACTATCTGTCGGTTAATAATAATTATATATTAATTATTATATCTTTTTAACTAGTTTTTAGCTTTATAACTCTCTGAAGAGGTACACTAATTGAAGGAGTATACGTTCGAAAAATCTTTGGTATAAGTTCCTTTATACTTACATGCAGTTTTACGCGCATACTTGGTTACTACTCCGCTCCCCTAGGTTGTAGCGTAATGTTATTATAGCCTATAGCCTTCTTCAATAAATAGGCTATCCAGCACCAAAAAGATTTTTAAATCAGACCAGTAGTCCAAAAGTTAGAGCGTTTAACCTAACAAACAAACATAACAACTATATAATAGTAGTATTCTTAGATGACAAGATTTGGGTCTAAGCCGTATATCGTAATCAGCTAGCTTAATCAGGCACTATATTAAATGGCTTAGCAAATGTCTTAGATCGATATCGTTTAACTAATTGCCTAGCGTACAAATTACTCGGTTAGGCATTTAGCTAAACTATTCATCTAAAGGATTTGTCACACTGGATGCGTTCTGCGGCCGACGGTCAGGTCAAAGTGAACGCAGCCCGCATCATGTATGAACAACATTGTCGGTATCAATATATTTTGTATAGAATGCGATCTGACCGTGCGAACACAACCAAAGAACCCATGTTGGGCCGACGGGGCGGTGGGGAGGGAAGGATGCGTACTAACCGGTGGGCTGCGGGCACGCGGGCTGCGGGCTGCGGGCGGCGTTGTTCATACATGATGCGGGCTGCGTTCACTTTGACCTGACCGTCGGCCGCAGAACGCATCCAGTGTGACAAATCCTTTAGGGTTTAATTTGGTTTTGGTTTTTTATGCATATAAAATTCCTGCTATTTTGACATCCGGACATCCATGAAAACGCTGACATTTGTAAATATTTCACAACCGCCATTTTGGATTCTCGAATTGATCCATTTATCATTTTTGGCATCAGCATCCTAGAAAACGAGATTTTTGGAATTTCTAACCCAAAAAGGGAGGGTTGCGAAATAGTTCTAATAGTTACCGCGGCCCCAGAACATAAAGGGCAACTGAAGGAACAAGGGTGGGTTTTATTCAGTAAAAGTCTGACACTCGTCCTTCCGGATTTATCAAATAAATCTAAATAAATAAAAAAAAAAAAAAAATAAATATAAAGATCCAAAAAAAGATAAAGATTTATAAAGAAGAAGAGATAAAAATAATTATATAAAGATTTCCTATCCATAAAAAAGCCTAATAGCGTAATATTGTGGTTAAAAGTTTTAACATTCACGTAGGCGAAACCGCAGGCGCAAGCTAGGCTTTGAATAAGAATTCAAAAAAACTCCGGTATTAATCCGGGTGGGTAAGGAACGGTATAAATTGCGGTAGCTGGGTAAAATCAAATGAAAGCCGGTTGTTTCCTGCGGTCCGGACTCAACCAGAACTGTATTTAAAGTTTGGCTGCGGTCTTTTATACGTTTTCTATTACAGTCCTGTTTTATATTTTGTTTATAAAGGTGTGCATTTGTTGGTAAATACATATATTGTGTTAGTCTAGGGGTTGATGTGCCAGGCCCAGTCCTGTTCTTATAATGAAGTGGCGGGTTTAACGCTGAACAGATACTAATGTGATCGTTTCATCATATTAATCCTTCGAACACACGTGATTTGAGACACAATAGAAAGAATATAGCAGCCCGACAGCCGGCTGTCGGTTGGTCGTTGAAAGGTTAAGTCATCATCATCATCTCCTTAGCCCTTTTCCAACTATGCTGGGCTTGGCTTTCGGCCTAACCGGGTCTACCAGTGTTTTACATGAAACGACTGTTTATCAGACTTCCACAACCCAGTAACTGGGTGACACGGTACCCCTTGTTTAGATTGGTCGGATTTAACAGTTTCAGGCTATACTTGGAATCTAGATCTATAGAACGTGGCTTAAATTTTTGATTTTTGCGAGACTAACAGTATGTTAAACAACTTTGAGCTACGTCAACTTACAAATTTTAAATTTACTTCAAGTGATCGTAGACGTAGATCGAGTATTTAATATTAATTTCAACTAGATATCTTATTATTTTGTCAGATAAACGGTTACACAAAATGATTCTACAATGGTCCTTTTAGGGTACAACGCTATAAATAAGAAATCGAGCACAAAACAAAGAATTGCTACAATCAATTTCACTCGCAAAGAAATACCTTTTATCGTATCCTAACTAAAATTTAATGATAAGGATAACCACGTACTAACGATTGAGTATTCCCTAAAGGTTTTTAATCAAAGCTCCGAGCGCCCTACCAATAAAATATGGGCCCATTAAAATTTTACGTGCTCTATAAAGAAATTATACGACCAATCTGTTAGTAAAACTGCCGGATTTTAGAATTGCGGATTAAGATGTAGTTAAAGGCATTTTTAATTGTTTGTCTACCTTGGAAGTGTTTAATTTTATTGGTAAATGTTTTTTTTTTGTCTTTTTTGGATTGTGTTTGCCCTAAATATCCGTTAATAAAAAATAAATAAATAGTCTTGATATTACTACTAATGTTTAAAAAAGTAAAGAATCATTTTGGAATAATGAGCTTAACGAGAAAAAAGAAAAAACCATTAGTCCTTCAGTTAGATGATAAAAAAAACTCGGACACATATTTTTTTTCGGTAAACGAAAAATGACAACGTTAAAGTGCTTCAAAATTTCGCGTGACGCCTAGATACAATTTTTTACTGAAAAGTGACTACAGAAGCTCCCTACTGCGGAACTTTGATGCTATTATATCTGTTTTAATTAACGTGATCAACGGAAAATATGAGTCCATTACTTGATCAACGGTAAATATGTGTCCAGTTCGGGGTTGCGGAATGTTTGTAATAGTTACCGTAACCCCGGAACACAAAGGGCAACCGAAGGAACATGAGTGGGTTTTAGTCAGTAAAAGTCTGACACGCCCTCCCGCGGCACCCAGGATGGGAGCAGTCATTGGATGATTTCACATTCCCAAAAATAAATATGTGTCCAGTAGTTTTAGACGGTCTAAACGCCATTTTTGATGTAGTCGTAATCCCTATTTTGATATAAATAGTTATTTTCACTGAACCTGGGAAAAAAGTTGCCCCCTCCCTAGCTCAATAGATGGCGTTGCGCAGTCCGCTAAATCGCGCTATGGTTTCGTTCACAAGCCGAACATATAAAATCAGTGTTCTAACTTGATAACGCTCCAAAAAAACTGCCCTGTTTAATTCTTTATATTTTTGTAGAGGATATGCACAATATAAATGTGTGAAACCCTTATGTTGTATAAGATAAGGTCTAATTAGGCTTGGCCTGTTTTTACCCAAGACGAAACGAAAACGATATGAGTTCGGGATGAGAGATTATCTGTTTGTTTGTGTGTTTGTGCGTAAACTAATGTTTGAGATTTGTTTGCCAGGTTATTTTGTCAGATAAACGGTCACACAAAATGATTCTCTAATGGTCCTTTTAGGGTACAACGCTATAAATAAGAAATCACGCACAAAACAAAAAATTACTACAATCAATTTCACTCGCGAAGAAATACCTTTTATCGTATTAACTAAACTTTAATGATAAGGATAACCACGTACTAACGATTGAGTATTCCCTAAAGGTTTTTAATCAAAGCTCCGAGCGCCCTACCAATAAAATATGGGCCCATTAAAATTTTACGTGCTCTATAAAGAAATTATACGACCAATCTGTTAGTATAACGGCCGGATTTTAGAATTGCGGATTAAGATGTAGTTAAAGGCATTTTTAATTGTTTATCTACCTTGGAAGTGTTTAATTTTATTGGTATTGTTTTTTTGTCTTTTTTGGATTGTGTTTGCCCTAAATATCCGTTAATAAAAAAATAATAAATAGTCTTGATATTACTGCTAATGTTTAAAAAAGTTAAAGGATCATTTTGGCATAATGGGCTAAACGAGAAAAAAGAAATAACCATTAGTCCTTCATCCTTCAGTTAGATGATAAAAAAAATTCGGACACATTTTTTTTCGGTAAACGAAAAATGAGAACGTTATAGTGCTTTGAGATTTCACATGACGCCTAGATACAATTTTTTACTGAAAAGTGACTACAGAAGCCCCTACGGAACTTTGATGCTATTATATCTTTTTAATTAACTTGATCAACGGAAAATATGAGTCCATTACTTGATCAACGGAAAATATGTGTCCAGTCCGGGGTTACGGAATGTTTATAATAGTTACCGTGACCCCGAAACACAAAGGGCAACCGAAGGAACATGAGTGGGTTTTAGTCAGTAAAAGTCTGACACGCCCTCCCGCCGCACCCAGGACGGGAGTAGTCATTGGATGATTACCCATTCACAAAAAAAAAATAGGTGTCCAGTATTTTTAGACGGTCCAAATGCCATTTTTGAAGTAGTTGTAATCCCTATTTTGCTATAAATAGTTATTTTCACTGAACCTGGGAAAAAAAGTTGCCCCCTAGCTCGATAGATGGCGTTGTGCAGTCCGCTAAATCTCGCTATGGTTTCGTTCACAAGCCGAACATATAAAATCGGCGTTCTAACTTGATAACGCTCCAAAAAACTGCCCTAGTCTGCCCTGCTCTTTGTATTTTTGTAGAGGATATGCACAATATAAATGTGTGAAACCCTTACGTTGTATAAGATAAGGTCTAATTAGGCTTGACCTGTTTTTACCCAAGACGAAACGAAAACGATATGAGTTCGGGATGAGAGATTATCTGTTTGTGTGTTTGTGCGTAAACTAATGTTTGAGAATTTGTTTGCCATTAAATGTATGTGTAGTGTATGTTGACATTAATCTTCAGAACGGCTTGATCGATTCACATACAATTTTTGCAGTAGAACTGTAACTTATCGGCAATAAAATTAGTCACAATCGTACATTTAGGATTTCGAGCCCGTAAACTCATGCCTGAGAGGCGACCCCTTAACTACTAGACCTCCATGATTGTTTTTTGATGGCATTAAAGATTTTGAGAAAACACTTTTGTAGTCTACGAATAAAATCTTCTTAGATGGCGGCGTGTTTTATTCTATGCGTGCTTCAGTGGAGGGACGCGAAGGGAACAGAGCGCTCACCAAGTCACCACGCCCGTTCACGATCTGGGGCCGGAAGACTCTGCGTCAGCGGGGGACCCCCGGTGAAACTTCACAAAAAAGTACCCTAAAAGTGTATGTTGCCATTAATCTTCAGAACGGCTTGATCGATTCACATACAATTTTTGCAGTGGAACTGTAACTTATCGGCAATTAAATTAGTCACAATCGTACATATACGATTTCGAGCCCGTAAACTCATGCCTGAGAGGTGACCCCTTAACTACTGGACCTCCATGTTTTCCTCCATTTTTTGATGGCATTAAAGGTTATGAGAAAATATTTTTGTAGTCTACAAATAAAATCTTTTTAGGCGGCGTGTTTTATTCCATGCGTGCTTCAGTGGAGGGACGCGAAGGGAACAGAGCGCTCACCAAGTCACCACGCCCGTTCACGATCTGGGGCCGGAAGACTCTGCGTCAGCGGGGGACCCCCGGTGAAACTTGTCAAAAAAGTACCCCCGCGAATTTTCTAACGTTTTTTTTTTTCAATTTGTTACTTTGTTTCAGATAGTAAGCTAATAAAGCTGAAACCTGGTCAAGTGCGGCTCTGACTCGTCCATTGAAGGTTCAGTACACAGTTTTATGTATGTAATTACGGGAATCGAGTGAAACAAACCTGACTTTATCTTCATTGATTGATGTAAATCACACCAACTTCAAAATGATTGTTCAGTCAGCTAAGTGGATAGGTATACAGGGCCGTCTTAAATACCTATTGGTGTTTTTAATAAATCAATTAAAAATAGCAAAATAGCATTTTAATAAAAATAAAAAAGACATGTCCTTCAAATTTTCATTTTATTTCAATACATTCATCGATTTTTAAGAAACTTTTAATTATTGAAGTCGGTCCTATAAACTTATTGAGTTTGCTGACTGTACTAAATTGCAATTATTTTTTGTGATTGTATCTACAAGCTTACGACGACGTTCGAATTTTGTTTTATGACATTGTTTTTTGCCAAACATGACGGGAAAACCGTATAAGTCTGATTCCTGAGTGACTTTAATATGCGGGATTGATTTATATTATTATTTAATACCACATACTAATATTTTGAAGGCATGTTAGGAATTCGTTTTATTTTACTACTTTTAGGGGTTTTAGATTGTATTCGATACTAGCTGTTCCCCGCGTGTCACTCTCTCTGGCTTGGCCACCATCAGGGATTTTAATTTTGATAACACAAAAAAATAGTCGCTAAATAGTCGAAGTTAGTCGCCAAATATCAGAAATAGTCGTTCTCTAGTTCAAAAGTTATAAGGGTTTATAGGTGGCCGAGCTGGAGAGAGTCTCCCCAGCTTGGCCACATGAAAACTAGGGCACCCAGTGAAGATCTGTTTTTACAAAAAAATTGTCGCTAAATAGTCGAAATTAGTCGCCAAATATCAGAAATAGTCGTTCACTAGATCAAAAGTTATAAGGGTTTATAGGTGGCCGAGCTGGAGAGAGTCTCCCCAGCTTAGCCACATGAAAACTAGGGCACTTAGTGAAGATCTGTTTTTACGAAAAAATAGTCGCTAAATAGTCGAAATTAGTTGCCAAAAATCAGAAATAGTCGTTCACTAGATCAAAAGTTATTAAAGAATATAATTTCAACATGTACAAGCAGGTACAAAATACTTAAGCAGTTTCTGACAGTAGGTAACTATGATGTGGTATGGTGAAATGTTTCTTTCAAAACATATAAATATAGTGATTCTATAATGTGAACCCACCGCTATACAAACTGCAAAATAATAAGTAATATTTTATCTTTATTCACGCATTCGAAGTAGCGTACAGAGCGTACATGACAGTTGTCAAATTGATCGGTTTTTTAAATTAATTTGTGTGCTTTTAATATATTGCCCTTATTATTTTGGGTGTGTAAGAACAACAGAAACAGAAAAAGTCTTTGGGTAAGTTTGAAATGATATGAACGCAAAAATATAGTAAGTAAAATATTCTAGCTTTTTAATTAACAATCAGTTATTACGTACCTAATGAAAAAATGCCATTTGATGAGATATTTTAATTCCAAAAATACTTAGCAATTTACCTATATAAATCTACTTTCCGAAATATTTCCACTCCCGACAAGATTGCCGGTAATGTTCCCACCAATATTCCCACCTCGGGCAATACTCCCGGGAACGGCACATCTCTACTCGGGAGTGTCTTATATGAGTATGCCTTAGTTACACGAAATCTATGAATTGGGGTTTAAATTCTGGCCCGGAAAGTATTTTTGTTTAAGTATTTTTTTCGACAACAAAAAAGTTTCATTATTCTAACGTAAATTAGAGTCTCTAACGTTATAATTTGTTAAAACCGTTGCATGCGATAGTATATCTTGACACTCAATAGACCAAGAGCAAGGTTTAATGTTTTCATAGAAGTTTACGGCACTCTAACCTAGTCATTTAAAACATAGAAACATATATATAATTGAAAATTTATCTTTCTCTGACATTTGTAAAGTCTTTTGATAAATAAAACTAGAAGTATATTACACATATTTATAGAAATATCTTTTTTCTTGGAATGTTTTCGTAGACTTTTCTGTCTAGCTCTTGGACTATACTTTAAAAATTGAACTCATTGTAACTTCTTATCTAAGACCCGACTATTTCTGATATTTGGCGACTAATTTCGACTATTTAGCGACTATTTTTTTGTTAAAACAGATCTTCACTAGGTGCCCTAGTTTTCATGTGGCCAAGCTGGGGAGACTCTCTCCAGCTTGGCCACCTATAAACCCTTATAACTTTTGATCTAGTGAACGACTATTTCTGTTATTTGGCGACTAATTTCGACTATTTAGCGACTATTTTTTTGTAAAAACAGATCTCCACAAGGTGCCCTAGTTTTCGAGATATGCATGTGGCCAAGCTGGGGAGACTCTCCCCAGCTCGGCCACCTATATACCCTTATAACTTTTGAACTAGAGAACGACTATTTCTGATATTTGGCGACTAATTTCGACTATTTAGCGACAATTTTTTTGTGCTATCAAAATTAAAATCCCTGATGGTGGCCAAGCCAGAGAGAGTGACACGTTCCCCGCAGTTTTATCCGCGTAGTTACCGTTCCCGTGAAATTTTAAAAACTTTAGACCAAATTTCATTTAAATTGGGTCTGTAGTTTTAATACGGACAAACATACACATTTTCACGCTTATAATCATAGCATGGAGTTTCAGCTTTATATCTGCACTTGTACCTTGACAGACGTACAGGGTTTCGTTTTTCTAAAACTTTCTGGAAACTAAGTCAGAAAAATTCCAATAAGTCAAAATATTATATGTGCAGAAAAAACGGAGGTAGTTATTATGAAAACTATTTTCAAAAGTGTATATTTCCTTTAATTTTTTTATTTCACTGTCGTTTTCAAGGAAGGGAAAGGCAGGTTCTCTAAGTAGGGTTTATGAAATAAAACACAAAATATAATCAGCAGTAATATTTTAAATTGCTTTGAATCACAATTTTGTAGTGTTTATAGATTATAATAATTACAAAGGAAGATTATTTTTGTTCGAAGTACACTTAACCAACAGTTCGTCAACATGCACTCTCGTGTCCATCATCTCAGAATAATTTACAAAACAATAAACAATATTCTCATTTAATTTAAAAATACTAAAATAAAATCTTAAAAAAAATAAACGTTTTAACAAATAATAACACCTAATCTTATCCTGATAACACTTTGAATTCATTTAAATAATAACCTTTTTCTATCCAAAAATCATTTTTTAAAAATGTTAACTTAGACTAATTAATTAATTTTACTTACGCAATTTTCTAAAATCAGAAAAAAAAACATTGAAATCAATACTCATTCACAAAATAATTGTTACATTGAATACATTCATAAGAAATAAGTACATGATTAATTACGATTATAAATACTTAGGAACAATATTGTTTATTTACAGTTCACACAAAGTACCTAGAAACTAAAATTTCAACTAAAATAAACATTGTGACATAAACGACATTATCGTTTTCAAAAATTATTTACAACTTATTATTTTTTCAAGTTACCTCTTAAAAATAGATGTCAAAAATACAGTTTACGTAAAAATTCAATTGAAATATAATTCACGTAACATTTATTTACGAAAGATGAACTATAAAGAGATTCTAAGGTGTTCAACTGGACAGTCATCAATCAATCGTCCCTCCATTTTTATTTTGGTGTCTTAGAAACCTTGAAACTGGCAGTACTTTAACTTTTTCTTACATTCGCTAACTTTAAAGAAAAACTTACACACAACACTTGCATGTAAACAATTATATTAACTAAAAAATTAAATAACATCAAAAATTTGCTATAAAACGCTTTATCTATATTCTGTTTACAAAGCAAAAATACTAGTTAGCTAGCTATAGAATTATAGGATTGTAATGATTTTTGAAAAATAAAACTGTTTTTTTTATAAAAAAATGACTAGTACTTGGATAACTAAATATTTATGGCAGTTACTTCCTGACTATTGAGTTGAAAAAAACTGAATAATAATAATTCTTATTAATAAAAAACATGGATTATATTTTTAAATATTATAAAGAACTTGACCAAAACACACTTCAAAATATTATTACAATCCCATTTATAGGATTTAGCAGCTATAAATATTATATAAATAAATAATTTTCTAGTAATCTAGCATTTCATAAAAAAAATACAACTAATATCGTACGCGAGAATTGAAACGTTCAAAGTTATAATTAAGTATCTAAGTGATATGCAATATACTTTAGGCAGGCTCACTTTGATTAATAAATCATCATTTTTACACAGAGGTGATCAAAATTAGTTTTAGCCATTTATAAAAAAGAATTAAAAATATTTATGTTTCAGAAATTAAAACAAATACAACTAAGAATGACTAAAACTAAAATAATGCGCCTCTACAAAAGTATACGCAAGCTACCGCAAATTATTTCTCTACCAGAAACCGCACAAACATCAGACAACAACTTAGAGCTAGTCATTTTAAACCATTGATGCTAAAATTCTTTTGCTTTTATCACATTTTCGTCAAAGAAAGGTGCCCACGGCATAATAATTCATAAAGCTTAACTAGATACGGCCCACCCTAAAAGATAAAAAAGAAATCGAATCATAGTCTCACTAACATCTCAATCCAACACCAGTTAGTAACAATTTCTATCTTTTTAGTCTTATTAATACTTACTAAATATGAAGTTAAAATGTGTGAACAAGCTTCTTATAATATAATAATAAAAAGTATTAGTTAAACTTTTAGTTTTAAATTCTATGTATAGATTTCAAGTTTTTTTTTATTATTTCATATAATAGTAATTTATCTAACTATATCTACTTCTAGTGCACTATTTTTAGCTGTGGTCAATTTACTAAGCCTCGCAGTAAGTGTGCCGCTTTTATTAACTTCAAAAAAGTTTATTGCTTTCGTTTTTTGTAAAAATAAAAGAAAAATCATTGTAAACTATGTTAAGAGCCTGTTTCAATACCTTTTTTTACAAAAATGAATTCTTTTTTTTACTATTTTATGTAATTGACATTTCTTTTTATAAAAACGACAACAGAATAAATTAATTTTTTTAAGTAACTTTTTGGCATTTTTTAAAATAATTAACTTTAAATAAATGAGGTCAGTAATAAAAAGGACACAGTTATAGGTGGCACTAAAGAAGCGTCTATATTTCAACTGTATGTGACGATCGCGTGGCTATTAAAATACTCTTTCTTTACAAATCGGAGTTTATTCCACCACAAAAATATTACTTATTGCTTTCAGAGGTTCTGCGTTACTGAGAAAAATATTTTTTTTTACTTTTTTTCATCATATTTCCACTCGTTTCGCATTTTAATAACATTATCAGCGCTCCAGAAGCAATCGTGCACGCTATCTAAAAATATAGGTATACGCATGACCACTAGCTAAACGAACCGTTAGTTCGAAAATTAAGACAGAAATGATAGAATAACTTTTATGGAAAATTAATACATCAAAACTTTTGGCGCAATACATCTCGGAATACTGGTAACGTACTCGCCATTACTACATATACATATATAAATATAACATCTTAAAATTAGCGATCCAAAAATATGAAATATACGTGTTGTATTAGTGCGCCCCCGGCCGCTCCGACCTTGCGAGTCCACTCGTCGATGCCAACGCATCACTGTGTTTACAAACTCGCGATTTTGCGACTTTTGCCGATCGCCACCGGAGGGTGCAAAAGCCGCCACAATTGGACGGTTTTTCTCAATCCTCGTCGCGTGTTTGTTTTTCCTCTAATCGAAAAAACGCTGGTTCATTCGCAACAAAACACCGTTCGATATTGAACGGCAATAAATGTAAACCCTCACTGCGAATGAACCAACCTTTTTTACCTACTTTTTTCAACTCTGGGCCTCTCAAAATGTAAATAAACAGGAATATATCGGAATGTCGAACAGTTAAATTTAAAATTACAGAAAGATTAGTTTTTTTTAAATAAACTAATCGTCAAATGTAATTAAAATATTATCAAACTGATTATAATAAAGAAAGTGAAACGAGACAGTTGAATAACGTTTGATAACACATAGTACCAGGGCCCTGCTCAAGCAAAGCGTCCTTAATCGTTCGAAACTTTTGCTTTATAAAAATACGAATCGAAAATATCTCGACTGTAGCACGTCTTCTTATGGTTAAGCTATGATTATTCTATTATTTCTTATTCTATAAAACTTTTACTATGTTTACTACGTTAAAATATCAGAGAATTCAGAAAAAGGGAATATTTAGGTTTTTATTTTCTATATTTAAGTGGTGCACAACCTTATTTCTTCATGAACGCTAGGTAAGTATGGCGTTAGCATAACGAGGGTCTAAAATAAAAGATCACTATCTAAAGAACTAATATTAGATGTAGGTAGGTAATCGATGAAAATTCATATTAGGGATTCGCACTTATTGAAATAGGAACTAGGGGAGGAGGAATCGTATAAACTTAACGACATATTGACGACAGAAGAATATAATGGACTAATAAAGAACACATCGAAAACAAACCAGATTGAACACGTAGGACCAATACAGGAGAAAAAGGACCAACAAACGGTATATTGGTATACGGTCGAAGGTCTTTCGTATGTTTAGATCTAATCTAAGGGGATTCAAAGATCGTAAATCATGTTCGATGATATCTAAGGCTTCATCTTCACTGCATAGACTAAAAGAATTAAAACTATTTAGGCTGGAATGAAACCTATTGTAAACTTTCGACCGAAACTAACAGCGTAATTACCTTTATTTCTCTTAATTACGATAAAATCTCAAAATACTCACAGCTCGTCGGGTTTATTGTATTATACGCTAAGTGCATCTACTTTATAAGAACAGTGGCTTTTTAATAATTTGAATTTGTACTTAACCTACATATTTTAAACTTCATTGCTGAAATCATTCATAGAATAAATAGAATTCAAGTTTTGACTCGATCTAAAGTTCGAAGCAAAGTAACTAACAAAAACAATGTAAGTTTTTCTCACATTAAAATTAAGTATCAAATCGTTAGCGATTGTCGTGAATCGCAAAAGCCAAACATCACGCAACCATCTTTGTAGATATTTTATGAACTTTCAAAAATTTTGCGTCAAGTCTTACGAATTTTTCAGCCAATACGTTTGATGATCTAGGTTTAATTACTTTACATCCAATTTAGAGTTTTCAAAAATATGATTCCAATAAATGTTCTAAACAAATATCTCAAAAATACATTATGAAAATATAATACAAATACGATAAAATTTATACTAAATATAACCCTGTCTATGACCTGAAGAGTTTAAAATAAAGAATAACTCGAAATCTAAACTCTGAACAAGTCATTTCTAAGGAAAACAAAATTACTTCCTAGAGTCACAAGCGTTGCATTAATCCGTTCTTATTATACGCAGTTGGAACCGCAAAGATTTACATTAGAAGAATGAATACAACGATTTCGTATTATACATATCGTCAATCCGTTCAATTATATCGAATAATTAAACCGCTATCGAATTATAACGATGGTGTGTATTTCAGAAAATAAAACCTAAACAGCTAAACGTGATAGTGAAACTTCGTATTATAGTTCAATAAAATACGATACTACAAAAAAGAATTGTTAAAACAATTCAAATAGACAAGGCCTGAGTCAGTTCACAACTCCGATAAGAAACCTGTTTTGAATATAGCTGAGATATATTAGACAGTATTGTTTTGATATTGTGAAAGGCAGTACGTTGCTGTTGACGCGTAATTTGAAATAGTCGATGTAGAAAAATCACAACATACAAATTTCAACAGAAGATTTTGACTTGTAAACATAGGATAAAATTAAACCTCCAGATGAGGACAGAATGGATAATAACATAGTTAAGGGAATGATGTCCGTTGAATAACTGCCGCTGTTAGATTTTAAACAGGAGCTCAAGTAGAAGGTCTTCATCCACGTTCATTGGCGATTCAGGAGCAAGGTAATCAACGATCCTAGAAATTTAAAAGCGTCATTAAAAACTATAAAGTAAGTAACAGATTAAACCTACAATACATTAAAAAAATAACTAGTGTCAAATAAGATTATGTAACGATAATTATGTAGATATTAAGAGTGTACTCTCGCAATTCAGGGGAAAAATGAGTGCGTAAACTTTTGATCGGAAGACTGAAATACGACATCAATAACCACTCGGCGCTAGATTTGGTTTTGAAGATAGTGACGGATTAGTAGTTCATAGCTTTAATATAGTTAAATCGTTCTGACGATGGTGGGATGATTATGGAACTTACCTATTGGGCGTGGGTGGTGTATTGGTGATGCGCTGCAACGAGTTTTGGCGGACATCCGGCGATCGCCGGGCCACCCTCACGCTTTCGGCTCGTGCGCTCTGCAACCTGCCACAAACGGGGAAAATGAATAAAGAACTTTTAACAAAATTACTGCATCTAACACAATAAATGATGATTCAGACGTTGTACGATATAATTCTTCAGATTCAGATCCACTAACGATCAAAAAATTTAGAAATTTTGCTACTAAAACTTACGTTGGTAGTAAATTCCTCCCAAGTGCTGTGCAGCGTGAAAATAGTTTTGGGAATATTAAATAAACTTCTATGGTTAGACAAGAAAGTATATAAAATTATGGTATTGAAGACAAAATTCGAAGTCATCATGCTGAAAGTACGTCGGAAAATCCAGTAGCAGAACGTAACAAATGAAAATAACAAGATGATAACTATGCATTATCTGAAGGTATCTGGTAAAAAGAGTTGAACATCTTTCAGGTTATAAATCTACATTTCCACCTACAAACTCTAAGCTCAAAATATTCACAAAACTGGAATAAACAAACTCGAACAAAAACCCTCCTTTAATTTAATGAAACAACAAGTCTAAAAGTTTAACAAAATCATGCTCTAAAGATTCTCTTATCGAAAGCAAGAAACAAACTTGGGTTCAGTTGATTTATCTATCCGCCACAGATACAGAAGTTTCGAGAAAAGCTAAAATGTTTCATTCATAAAGTACGAACTGATTCCCGCTTAGATTACTTGGGAGGGATCGGGAACAGCCAGGAGCCAAAATTAATTTTAGCCTTGAATACGATGGAAGCAACGAATAAGGGCCTTAATTGATGGGAATATTTGATGAATTTTCTCTTTGTTTGTTTTATTTGAAGGGAAGGATAGAATGTTTATCGTAGCATTCAGAACGAGTAAATTATGTATTTTTGTTTCTGTGAATTCTCATCATTTGATTTCGGCTTTTGTTTATAAGTTTATGGTTACTTTACAATTTAAATGAATTTAGAATTAAACAGATCGGATTAACTTACCTAGTGACATCCGATCCTCAATTATGTAAAGTAATCTCGTCCTCATTTATTACTATGTAGTTTGCACTTCGCACAACTCGCTGTATCACAATTTTTAAAGATGAACACATTCATCAAAAATATTTGGTAGTCTGTGGTCCGTCGTACATGCGCTCTGTGGATATCTGTCATGTTCATTAGTTCAAAGTTTTACCCACATGTAGGCATACATTCTTTAAACACAACTTCCGATCAGGGTAGAGATGAGAATCTGGGAAGGGTTGGGATACAATGAGGACGAGATTACTTTACATAATTGAGGATCGGATGTCACTAGGTAAGTTAATCCGATCTGTTTAATTATGTTCGTAATCTCGTCCTCATTTATTACTATGTAGATGTTTAAAGAAGAAAGTTGTGTTAATAATCAACATGTTTAACTGATAAACATGGAGTAACTTAGTCTTCTAATAATTACAGCATAATTTGTCTCAATAGTTAGTTATTAATTATTATAACCTTAATGGCTACTATTTGAGGAGATATTAATACGATAAAACCAAACGTGGGTGTTAATAACCAACACTAAAACATAGTATAAAACATATTTGAATATATTATAAAAATGTCTGTAGAACACACTGCTTCAGCAAAAGCATTTGGATTACTAACATTTGGTTTATTAAGTATAGAAACAGGCTAACGTAAAAGATCTTTGTGTCCAGCCTGCAACTTCCCTTATTACCTCAATATTTATGCCTCCCCCAGTAACCTTTTAAGTAGAAGCATGTCTTGTGCTGTGAGCAGTGGACTTAGCAGTAGTAAGCCACTGTCATTCAAAACTTGCTTTATCCACCGACCCATAGACGCAGTAGAAACAGCATGGTAAGGTGTTCGTGAGTACTATAACTTTAGTAAAACATAAGTTAAATAACAAAGTAACGTTTTGGATAGACAGATGTTCACATTATCTTTGGAAAACGGTAATATAATTTTTTTTTTTTTTATTGTCCTTATATTTAATCATTAAATTTTATTTTCTGTATAAATAAGTATAATTTCAAGAATATAGAAAGAAGTTTGGATCCTATGCGCAGTTACATGAGCTAGCAAAGTTACTAATTTCTTAGTAAGTAATTCCAAACTAAGATCTTGATTAGAAGATAGATTTGATAGGTGCCTTAAGACAATGTTGGGATCCCATACTATGTCGTATTTAGATTTAAGAGGCCTTAGTTTGTAAATACTTTTAAAAAAATCCTTACCAATCTCTCGTCTATTCCCAAATGAGAGCCTATGATAAAGAGAATGCAGACCTCATGGTGTTTATAGAGCGATTAGTCCTTGGTCAAACTTAGATGTTAGATCAGAACCATGGGTACCGAGTACAACAAGGGATGCACATTTTTACTCCTGCAGAAGGTAATTAACTGATTCATTGCTTTGCATTGATTTTTTATAATTTGATTCCATCCAAAGGTTGCCTGGAAGAAATTGCTTTTTAGCGATAAGGCCGCCTATTGTACTCTTGCATATTTATTTGTGTTGTCCTTTACTGTTTTTGTCCTAATGGTGTACAATAAAGAATATTCTATTCTATTCTATTCATTGCCTGTTTTCTGGTTTGTTAGACAAGGAAGATAACATTATGTTCATTGAGGCAGGAGGTATTTCTTTCTTCCGGAACGCGCTCCTAATAATGTAGCGGCTATCAGTTGGAGACTTGTGCAAAGGGTGTGAATCCCTGTTGCCTTCTCAGTCATTATTTTCTGTAACAACTTACTTATAAGGTTAAATGGAGGAAATGCGTATAAATATATTCCATTCCATTTATTAGATAGTAAAAGCATTTATGGAGTGAGCATTGGGAGCAGATCAATCTGGGAATCACCCAAACTAGAAACAATAGTTTCTTATGCCTTGTCACATATAAACCATTCAATATGAGATTGAGAAGTACTAGCTGCCACGTCATTACCTTTTGAGCTAACGTAGGATGCATACACCCATAGTTGACTTTCCTCATACCCCTGCCATGCCTCTCGTGCTAGATTATTTTAATATTGAAAACGAGTGCCTCCCGTACTATTAATATAGGTTATAGCAGTGAAGTAAGAATTCCACAACAACTTAGTTCAGATGTATACGTTTTTAACCCTTCAAATGCTGCTAGCGGTTCTAGATAATTAACATTTATCTTTAACTGTCCAGTGACCATGATTTGTAACACTATAACATACTGAAACCCAACCTGTTTCTGAAGCATCTGAGAATATTTCCAAAGAAAAAAACGAATTGTTTTATTTTATTATGATTCAAATGAATGTGAGATAACCACCATTCCAAATCTAATCTGATTTTGTTTAATGCAGAAAGGTATGCCTCATAGTCTTCATTATTATTTTTAAGGCTATTGTTAAATGACTGACAACAAACCTAGTGATTTTAGGTGACACAGTAATGGTTTCATGACTTAGTAAACCCATATGGTGTTGTACTAAGACCAAAGAGAAGACATTTAATTTCATACAATTTGCCTTGGAATAGGAAACGCATATATTTCCTACCAGTTTCTTTACTTGATATAAAATAATAAGCGTCCTTGATCGATCGTGGCGCATCCAGGATTCATATCATGTCTGGACAAAAAACTGGCCCTGTAAAGTTAATCAAAATTTGTCTTTTTCCAAAGAAATAAGGTTGGTTTTCTTTTCCGTACATAAATCGAACGTTCTGTGGCACTACGGCTTGTACATGATCATTGGTTACAGGTATGGAATACTCCATATGCCTGAAGTGGGGTTAGTAGCGATACTATGCCAGCAGCCTGAAAAATGCTTAAGTCTGCCGGTTTGTACCTGGTCTAGCGGTCTCGGCGGTCCTGGCGCTGACGGCGTGGACGTTGAAATTTCTGTAGTGGGGGTCTCCCTCGTGTCGGCTGCTTAATGGGATAATATGACTGGTGTGCCGTTTGTTTCGGTCTCGGCTACTGCCCACTCAGACGTGACACCTGTGATCGTTGTGAGCCCCGGTAGCTTAAGTTATTCCTCCCAGGAACTTCTTGTTGGCGTTTCTTGACTGCTTTAACAACATTAACCTTGTCTTTTGATTTGTCTCAAAACAGGTATTTACATAAAGGGGGATTTCCCAATGAATCTTTCAAGTCTTCAAATCCTGGTAATATTAGCGACTCACTTAAATTCTCAATGTGCTGTTTATTTTCATGGGTGACAATAATACAGTACCTTGCCAATTGTAGCGACATTATGTGTAGTGATTGCTCTTGCATTGTCTCTTATAGCACCACTCTCATTAATTGCAGCTGCTACTTCTTTATTCCGTAGTGGGGAAACTAATAGGCTACAGTTCTTTGGGGAATTATGTTTTAATAATATGTCAGTTTGATAAATGGCCGTCCAACGTTTCGTTAAACTTACATGTAACTCAATCGAGTTTCTAGACGGTAGGACACCTTCTTGACCTAGGAGCTCCTCAATATTGGCTAGTATTTTGTTTATCACCAGGGTAATCTCAGGGAAAACTCAGGGAACCTCATTTGGAAGGGGAGGTGCCTCTTCTGAGCCTACCCCCCTCCCTTCTCTTCTTTGGTTGTCATCACTAAGTGACTTACTATGGCGAATGTATTTAGAATATAGTGAGGAAAATGATAGCCTGCGACGTCTTGGTGTCAGACTTCTTCGGGTCTGCCTGTATTGCCTTCGCTCGTAGGATGAACGACATCTTGAACGTGCTTGGCTGGAGCAGTTGTCGTAGTCATCTGACCAACTAACGCTGAATTAATGTCGAATCTGTTAAATTCATAGCTAACCTCTCGTGAAAGCTTTTAGGATCCAGTCGACATGATTTGCACGATACTGACATCGGCTAACCTCTCGTGAAAGCTCTTATGCTGCAGTAAGATTGCTTTATATATCTTAACGAAAACTGACATCGGCTGACCTCTCGTGAAAGCTCTTATGATGCAGTAGCATTGCTTCATATTTGTTGACGAAAACTGACATCGGCTGACCTCTCGTGAAAGCTCTAATGATGCAGTAGGATTGCTTCATATTTCTTAACGAAAACTGACATCGGCTGACCTCTCGTGAAAGCTCTTATGATGCAGTAGGATTGCTCCATAATTCTTATTGAAAACTGACATCGGCTGACCTCTCGTGAAAGCTCTAATGATGCAGTAGGATTGCTTCATATTTCTTAACGAAAACTGACATCGGCTGACCTCTCGTGAAAGCTCTAATGATGCAGTAGGATTGCTTCATATTTCTTAACGAAAACTGACATCGGCTGACCTCTCGTGAAAGCTCTAATGATGCAGTAGGATTGCTTCATATTTCTTAACGAAAACTGACATCGGCTGACCTCTCGTGAAAGCTCTTATGATGCAGTAGGATTGCTCCATAATTCTTATTGAAAACTGACATCGGCTGACCTCTCGTGAAAGCTCTAATGATGCAGTAGGATTGCTTCATATTTCTTAACGAAAACTGACATCGGCTGACCTCTCGTGAAAGCTCTAATGATGCAGTAGGATTGCTTCATATTTCTTAACGAAAACTGACATCGGCTGACCTCTCGTGAAAGCTCTTATGATGCAGTAGAATTGCTCCATAATTCTTATCAAAAACTGACATCGGCTGACCTCTCGTGAAAGCTCTAATGATGCAGTAGGATTGCTTCATATTTCTTAACGAAAACTGACATCGGCTGACCTCTCGTGAAAGCTCTTATGATGCAGTAGGATTGCTCCATAATTCTTATTGAAAACTGACATCGGCTGACCTCTCGTGAAAGCTCTTATGATGCAGTAGGATTGCTTCATTTGTTAGCGAAAAATCTGTCATCGGCTAACCTCTCGTCAAAGCTCTTATGACGCAGTTAGAACTAAATATGGAGGTACCTAATGGCCACAAACATTAATTTCAATTACGCACTTACAGCGTTACGAACATACCACGGCTAACCTCACGTGAAAGCTCAATAGTGGTGTCGTTCTGGTCAGTGGGTCATCTTAGAAGTTGAAAAAACCCAACAAAAATCTCTAGAACATACGATATCTAGGAATTTGTCAAACGTAGAAATGTATAATGAAAACTTACCGGTGTGGTTATAGCGACTCCTCCGTAAAACCGCTTCTCCAGATCTCGTAACCGTTCATTTGGCTCGATGATTTTCCTTTTATTTTATCCATTTTACCAAAATAATTACTATTGTCGATTCTTGAATCGGAATTCTGTGCACAGCGAGCGGCACAAAAAAGTACAATGGACATGACAGATATCCACAGAGCGCATGTACGACGGACCAGACTACCAAATATTTTTGATGAATGTGTTCATCTTTAAAAATTGTGATACAGCGAGTTGTGCGAAGTGCAAACTACATAGTAATAAATGAGGACGAGATTACGAACATAATTAATTGGTAACACAAAATTAGTTGTTCAGCAAACTCTTTAGGACAATGTTGAAAATTAAGTACCTAAATTGATACCGTTATTTTATTTTCCTTCTTTGCAATTTCTTTTTCGGTCCTTGCAATCTTTGACTTTGACTTTTTAGGTACGTGAATATCATTCAACTTAACAAGTTTTCTTATTAAAACCTTCAAAAAGTTTAAATCTGAAAGTTGATCTTTCGAAACGATCTCTGCCGTTCATTAAAACAGATATATTTAGATATCGAAAATTAGAAAGTAAATCTTTAATTTCAGATAAGAAGTTAAAATCATTTTGTTTCAATCTTTTTACATTATGTAGGAATCTAGAAATTCTCATGATTTACATTGAAAATCGCTGATATAAGATTCAGAAATACTATTTTTAAATCCGTTTCTTTGCAATCTGCAGATTGCAAAGAAACGGATTTAAAAATAGTATTTCTGAATTATCCCCATAAGTAGATATTTACTTTCATGGGCTTATGCAGTAACACTTACTTATTTAGTACATGTTTACATAGCATTGGCCATCAAAATTTATTTTCTCATGACCCAAATCCCCTTCAAGATAAAATTCACGATAACATAACATAAACCGAAGAAAACAACAACATATTTTATTGCTCCTATTGGTACCCAAGAGCAATTAAATCCTCCAATACTAACTGATACATAACACACCAGAAGGCCTAGCCAAGTGGCATTGTAGAATAGAAAACGAAAACGAATAGATTGTCAAATGTATGGAATTGACATAAGCTTTCGCTAAACAATTTGACATCTCCATACATTTGACAATCATTTTCGTTTCGTTATCTATGTCATCTCGTGTTCTTGGTTAAGAACACGTGTATGATCTCCATACTATAATTTAATATTCGCACAGTTGTCATTTAAACTGAAATATTATTTTCAAACTGGACATTGGCAGAAATCACCGAAAATTCGGTGGATTGCCATAATAAATATAAAAGTTGAAGTTGAAGTTCGTTATCTATTCTACAATGCCACTTGTCTAGGAGGGCAGATTTCAAGAATCGAATTAAATCTGAACCCTTAAAATCCTGGAAGACCGCTAGAATAGCAAAGCAAACACAATTAACCTACAATGTGAGGGAACCACAAAGAGGGACCATTATGTTCTAATAATAGTAAAACGGACACAGCCTAAGGTCATAAATTAGAAAGACCTTGCCTTTTATGTGTCTCTTTCTCTAGTTTTATTGGATGAGGATGTTAGAAAAGAGGAGTGTAAGTGACGAAAATAGTTTGAACTTGATTTTTTGTTTGATTTCGTCTTAGTAAATGTCGTTTATTTATCACAGACAAAAACGAAGTAGATTAAAAACTAGCTTATGTCCTTGTCGAAATCTCAAGCTTTGCTTTTTCAATTCATGTTGCGGTACCGAATCCATACTAATATTATAAAGGCGAAAGTAACTCTGTCTGTCTGTCTGTCTCTTCTTCACGCCTAAACCACTAAACGGATTGGAATGAAATTTGGTACAGATATAGTCTGGGACCCGAGAAAGTGTCGTGATGGGTCAGTGGATAAGGCGCCCGCCTCGTGTGTAAGAGGTTGTGGGTTCGAATCCGGGCAAGTACCCATGTGACTTTTTCAATTCATATGTACTTTTTAAAGTTTATCTTAGTCATCACTGACATCCCGTGCCTCGGAAAACACGTAAAGCCGTTGGTCCCGGTTGTCATTCGTAGAACTTTGACAGTCGTTACTGGTTAGCCAGAAACTCTGACCACTCTAACCAAGAGGTATCGGGTCGCCCAGTTACTGGGTTGTGGAGGTCAGATAGGCAGTCGCTCCATGTAAAACACCGGTATCCAGCTAAATCCGGTTAGGCTGGCAGCCGACCCCAATACGGTTGGGAAAAAGGCT
Source organism: Athetis lepigone (assembly GCA_033675125.1). Taxonomy (NCBI): domain Eukaryota; kingdom Metazoa; phylum Arthropoda; class Insecta; order Lepidoptera; family Noctuidae; genus Athetis; species Athetis lepigone. The sequence continues at coordinate 2,892,358 of CM066225.1, read as the reverse complement.
AGGGAGATGATGATAGTCTGGGACCCGAGGAAAGACATAGGATAGTTTTCATCCCAGAAATTCCCCGGGAACGGGAACGAAGTCCCGTGCAAAAGCTAGTATACCTATAATAATATACACGACTCCGCAACTCCTTGAAATAAACAGCCGTATTTGTTTATAGTGTTGAAAATTGGATTCTGTGTATGTCATCTATGAGCTTTGGTGGTCTGAAATAAATTTCTATTTGACGTCAACAAAAAATATAGGGTTAAATAATCAAAATTTAAACTCCTATACCTATATTTCATGTATAGGGAGCAAATAAAAAACGTTTTAATTTCAAATAAGGGTAGATATAGAAAAAAGATGAAAGAAAATAAAGAACATAATAATATGTAAGATTATAGCAAAAAGGGAGAGATCGAAATAATGACGATTTGAAAAACGATCAAAAGCGATCTTTGATCCTTAGTAGAAAAGAATATATCAAAGAAAATGATGGTCTGTGCCAAGTTTATATATATTATAACTAGCTTTTGCCCGCGACTTCGTCCGTGTGGATTAATAGTTCCCGTTCCGGGGATTTCCAGGATGAAAACTATCCTATGTCCTTTCTCGGGTCCCAGACTACTTACATCTGCACCAAATTTCATTTAAATCCGTTCAGTAGTTTAGGCGTGAAGAAGAGACAGACAGACAGACAGAGTTACTTTCGCATTTATAATATTAGTACGGATAAATTGGAATAGAAGCACAAAAATAAAGGATCCCAGGAAATGAAATTAGCAATCAACGTTATATGATTAAAACAAGGAAAACTAAAGATATAATATATGTTGTAACAGCTGACGAACTCGTTACTGTAATATGAAGGTAATAACGTTTTTCCACAAACCTATAACTAAGTTTGGGTGTAAATATGTCTATATATATATAGAATAAAAATCGACCAAACAAACACGAAAAGTTCAAATAACGATAATGCAAAAATTACCGTCATTAAAACTCGCGTCTTTTAGATCTAGTAACAAAGTCTACAAAAAGTTTGATATTTCAAAATGTACAGCTCTATACCGCATGATTACACTTCATTTTCTCACATAGGACCTAAGATTCAACAATGAATGATGTAACCAAATTTTTGTAATCTATTGATTTTAAAAGAGTGTCCATGGGGTTTCTTGCTCGCTCTTCTCAATGGGACCTACTTTTTGAAACGAGCAACTAGCTTCATTTTTCTGACAGACTAACACCTTGACGATTCAAAAATACCTGTAAAGGTTTATTTGAATAAAATAGTTTTGAGTTTGATAAATTAACATATAGGCAGCGCAGCGGAGTCTTATTAGTAAAAGTTCAGCAGATCATTTTATGTCTTTTCATGTTTAATTACAATAATGATTATGAACGTGAAGTAGTAGAGCCAGAAAGGAAAGCCGAGAAAATGATGTCTAGAATGATAAGGTTTGAGAAGCGAGTGATTATAGTGAATGATAGTTCGACATGAAAAAGGGAAGGGTTTTGACGGCCGACAAATACCTCTTGAAGAGAGAACATTTACGTAAATTCGTAATTCTATAAACCTAAAGTATAAGCCCAGACACGTAAGGTTATTAAAAAACGCGTTTCCGTTCAGTGAATTCTATACATACAGAAAGAAATAAGAAGCGAGGCAGAGAGGCGTCCTTTCTTACAATAATATATCATATTTTTATATTCCTTCCCATTCAAAGGGCTTTAGCCCTTCCGTTGTACCATAATGGAGTCGGTATATTAGTTCCGGGTAAATAATTCAGGGTTTCCACTGAATACTGAGAGAATATTATTTTTTTGTAAATAATATTTATTTTGTGGTACACAATGTGTAAGTTGCTCGGGACTTTTTATTGAGTTCGTGAAAAGATCCGACATAGAAGACACTTGTGCCCTTATTTGTTTAGTTTTTCTTTTCCCTTTTTTTGCGCGTTTCAATGATTGTATGGTTTCGTATGAAATGTACACGAATACTGTAGGAGTAAAATTGTGTGTCTAATAATAACTCTGTAATCTCTAAAAGTCCTGGTGGGAACATAATATTTCTCAAATATTTTGTAAAAAGGTTTTATCTCAAGCCATCTCGAAAAGTCTTCAAGATAAATCGAGGTCACGATAAAAAACTAGATGAAAATAGATACCTATTACTAAAACGTTAAAAAGTACGCAATATTTCGAATTTCGTGGTTCAGTGGTCATCGGTTGAAACTTCAACTAAGATAATGTAATTTAAGTGCCTGTATTTACACTCTACTATTCGAATCAATATTTATGTAGCAACCGAGCTTTAAAGCAGATATAAATCTAGAAGTTCCCAAATATTTTATTCTACACCATTTCGTTACGGAGTCATTAACTAACTAAAAAAAAAGGATTTGAAAAGAATATAAGAAGATTTTTGTTTCATTGATATTGGCAAATTGTTACACATAGAAAATTAAGAATTTAGAACTTATCGTTGACATCTTTTTAACTTCAGTAGTTTATGTTGTGAACCTGGATCGATTACCACATAAAAGCTATTTTTACATAGAAGATTTTGATACCGTGTAGGTATTACAAGTATCAAAAGAAGACATTATATGAAACCGAGTTGCTCATTCGAGTTGAAACATTCCTCGGAAATGAATCCTTCATTTTTGACTGATACACAAGGAAGAAAGTTCCAATACTTTCAAAACGACGTTGAAATAAATGAAATACCGTCAGTTCATAATATATCGCGAGAAGAATGCTTTGAATCGAGTTTATTGAAATTCCCTTAAAGTAGTCATTTATTTAAATGTTTTTAGTTCGATTGTTGCTATCAGATTTCCGTACAACGAATGTTAATTAAGGATTAATGTAAATAGACCAAATGTTTCGTAATTCCGTACTTCGTGATGATGAACATTCTAGATTCAGTTATTCGCTGTAATAAACTTTCGAAGTTCCGTTGTTTGCAATGATGAACATTAGAGATTTAGTCGTTTGCTATAATAAATTTTCGAAGTCCGGTTCTACGCAGTGATGAACATTTAAGATTCAGTAATTCGTTATAATGACCTTTCAAGATTCCATACAATGACATCCCTATGATGAACATTCGCAGTCACGTACTACGTAGTCACTACGTAGTCTTTGACAATTTGTAAGTGCCTGTAAATAATCTAAGTGAAATTGCGTTTGACTTCTTAAAATCCAGTGAGCCGTCAGCTTGTTTACCATCAAAATGACAAAAAAAGTGCTCTGAAGTTCTAAGTAACAAAGGGACGAATGTTAAATACATTCTTGAACGAAGAATATGACATGATGTAGCAAAGGCCTTGCAGACTGACAAAAGACCGAGCTGATTGGCAGTGCCAAAATATAATATATTTTTTTTTGGGTAGTGGGAAATCATCAAATGACTTCTCCCGCCGTGGCAGCGGGAGGCCGTGTCAGACTTTTACTGACTAAAACCCACTCATATTCCTTCGGTTGCCCTTTAAGTTCCGGGGTCACGGTAACTATTATAAACATTCCGCAACCCCGGCAGGCGTTGGCCCTATTGGGCCCCTTCCCAAGCTGACTCTCCCTGAGGCGCACTAACACTAACGCGCCGCCGCAATGGGGCCATTACTGGCACTCCATTGCGGCCTTGGTAGTCGCGGCGGCAGTGGCGGACGCGGCAGCAGCGGAGACGGTGGGAGCCGCGGCAGCAGCGGTAGCGGCGGCAGAGGGCTTCCTGCCCTTTCCCCTAGTCCTGGCGGGTGGGGCGCAAGCCTTGTTCCCAGTCCGGTGATCGGCCGGCATGCCAGCTGCCACACATACGGAGCAGTGCGGTGCGGCGGTGCATGAGCCGGCCTTGTGACCGGGCTGACCGCAGCGGAAGCAGTCACGGCTGCGGTCTACCTCCAAGGTGCAACGGACACCGACATGGTGTCCTACCTGGCACCTAAAGCACCTCAAAGGCCTGGGCTCCAGTAGCTTGACCTGCGCCGAAGTCCAGCCTCCCTCCAGTAGTCTGTAGCCCTCCCCTGCAATCGCCTTTGCCGCCGGTATGGGGCAACTCACGATGACCGCTCCCAACCCGGAGCGGTCAAATACTAAATAAAATGCTATCTTTGCCTAACCTACTACTTAAAACTTCTCTTAAAATACTAGTAAACATAAAAACATATATGATAAACTGACTGACTGATTGACTGACTAGGTGATCTATCGACGCATGGCCCAAACCGCTGATTCTTACGAAACTTTGAGATTATGTTCTTATAGAGAATTTTTAGAAATGCCTCCCCCCCCTACCCTCTGAAAGGGGTAAAATAGGAGATGGTGGATGTATTCGAAATCCACGCGGGCGAAAGCTAGTGACAGATAATTCCGCAAGAATTCGTCTAAGCAAATCACTTAATGTAGGCGGAATAGTTTACAAATACATGTATAATATGTATTAATAAGTATATTATTATAAATGAATATACTTCTCGGAAATCAATAAACAGAGGGCCTAGACAAGTGGCATTGTAGAATAGAAAACGAAAACGAATAGATTGTCAAATGTATGGAATTGACATAAGCTTTCGCTAAACAATTTTACAATCTATTCGTTTTTCTATCTTTCTACAATGCCACTTGTCTAGGGGAGCAGATTAGTAAATTAAGAAAGTCTTATAAAATATGAAAAATATACAAAAGAACAGACGCGGAAAACTGAACAGACGCTACACGCGTCTTCATACAATCATTGTTTTCTATAGACGTCTATACAGGGTCATTTTGCAACCACCATCCAAATTTTCAGAAATGGTTCAGAATCGATAACCTTATCAATTAATGAAATAAAAAAAAATAAAAAAAATTACATGATTTTCACTATTATCCGCTACTAAAATCCAAACGTGTGGAATAAATACAATTCAACTAGGTTGTAGAACTTGACTGCACACGCGCTTACCTTTAAAATTCGGAAACGCAACGCACACAAAAGCACGCACTACGCCCACCCCTCCCTCACACGTTGCACCCCGCTTTCGGATATTTTCTTTTGAATGTTTTTATTTGTTTTTGTTATTATTTGATTATATTGTTTCACATATGAAAATAATTTAATTAAAAGTCCTCGATTTTAAAATTTGGATGGTGATTGAAAAGTGTCCCTGTATAGCGTGAATGGTAATTAGTGTACGATACTTTAATACGTGATTGTGCTTATAATAACCAATAACTTTTACTATGGGAACAAACCAGTCACACAGTCACCCTATATAAGCTGAATAGAGCTAAACAAATGTACGTAGTCCCTTAAGCTTGACGACTTTTCTCATTCCTACAACGCTGAACGCGGCTAATAAAAGTAGAACTTTGTAAATGTGACCAAACCGTATTAAGCTGAATAAGTGTGTGTAGATCCTAAAGCGGAAAAATAATGAACAGGTGATAATATAACAACACAATTTGAACAGTAGCCTAATTCACGTAATCAAAACCGTAACGATATCGCTGCGACTAGGTCGCTTAGACCATTATCGTATTCACATCGAGCTTGAACGACACCGATTTTAGAGTCGGTTGGTCGAAGTGGCTTCAAATTGCTGGCTCGAAGGCATTGTACAATTACGACGTAAACCAGAATTTATAAAATTAAAATTTTCTGATAGAATACCTAAAAACCCCGTTTAAGGAATTCGTTTAACTGGACGACTGGGACTTTAATTGGACGACTGTCTTCAATTTTTGGCTTGTTTAATTCGTTTAGTCTACTCTCGACCCCTCGACCCCTAAAAAAAGATTTGCTCATTGGTTTCCTCTCAACCCCTAAACCTAGTTTACTTTCGACCCCTAGGGGGTGAGAATGGATTTTTATACAAAGGACCCGCACTTGAGTCCACTCTCGTCTACGTGAATCAGGCTACAGCTTATAAAAATTGATGAAAAATTACGTTTTAAGAGTTTGTCATGAGAGTCCTCTTGCTGTGTGTGTGCCTGAATTGTTAGGATATCAACTGTATAAATAAAATCTACCACTTACTTGATCTTCGACTGCCGCATGAACTGTTGAATCTTCCTCGCCGCTTGATTCTGACGTCTTTGTGAATATGTTCTCCTGTTCACATGGAAATATTGTGGAGTTAGAACTTATTTTATTTGACCCTGGTTGCTAAGCCGGTAACTTCACTACTTATCGGGATTTAACGCGCACATACCTTTTATTTGTTTTTGGCTTGACGTTTCGGCAGGGTTACACCTGCCATGGTCACAAGCAGTCTGTCCGGCGACACTACTCCGTCGATGAAGTAGATTGATCTTCATCTACCCTCGATGTTTATGAATGTCCACTAAAAAGCCGCCACACAGTCTGCTTGTGACCATGGCAGGTGTAACCCTGCCGAAACGTCAAGCCAAAAACAAATAAAAGGTATGTGCGCGTTAAATCCCGATAAGTAGTGAAGTATAAATATGCAACGCGAAAGTTTAAAGTATAAGCCGGTAACTATTAGGTGGTGGGTATGATTCCCACCCAGGGCACACTTTGTGTGATGAGTATGATTGTTTGTTCTGTCTGGGTGTAATTTATCTATAATATGTATGTATTTATAAATTTTATTAGTGCGTATGTGCTTTAGATGTGTGGTCTGGTTACCATAACACAAGCTCTTTTTAGCTTGAGATCAGATGGCCGTGTGAGTTGTTCCTGATATTAATTTATTTATTTCACTTACGAGTATAATTACTTTAAAGAATACATCATCATTTGCCTGAGGTAGTCCACATCAAATGTTTGACTACAGATATCAATGCATGTTTCGCTATGACTATAGCACGCCAAAATACTTTTGCCGTTTGTAAAGGAACTTGACGCTTGTAGCTTTGTTCTGGTTTAAAGGTATGGGTACCGGTTTAATCACATAACTACATGAGACGTCATCTTTGTTTCTAGTTTGGCAAAGCACCTGCAAATGGCGTGTATAGAAAGCAGTAACAAATTCAACTTATTTGCCATCAATAGTATACTAGCTTTTGCCCGCGACTTCGTCCGCGTGGATTAACAGTTCCCGTTCCCGGGGGATTTGCGGGATGAAAACTATCCTATGTCCTTTCTCGGATCCCAGACTATATTTGTACCAAATTTCATTCAAATCGGTTCAGTGGTTTAGGCGTGAAGAAGAGATAGACCGACAGACAGAGTTACTTTTGCATTTATAATGTTAGTACAGATTTTTTTGCAAGATGTTTTTGCATTCGATGCCCCTAATATAGTCTTGATAAATAAATAAATAAATATACTCGGACAACTCACACACGGTCAACTGATCCCAAGTTAAGCTCTGCTTAGAGCTTGTGTTATGGTAACCAGACAACTGATATACATACTTATATAATTTATAAATACATACATATTATAGATAAATTACACCCAGACACAGAACAAACAATCATGCTCATCACACAAAGTTTTTCTGGGTGGGAAACGAACCCACGACCTCTGGCTTAGCAGTCAGGGCCACTAACCACTACACCAACAGGCCCGTCAAACTTGATCTAGCCGGTGTTTTCTTTGTGAAAAAAACTGAGGATATGCCTGAGTTCTATAGAATTAACAAAATAAAGGTATATTTTTTCAGTACTCACTTGATAGGTGTGGTAGCCATTCTGCGCGCACGCATGGCACGGTAGCCGCGCTGTATCACCGTCGCGGCCGCGTGCATTTGTTTCAAGTACGCGAACTGGACACAAGAATGCTTAGTTAAACGTAATCATTTTCATAATTATAAGAAATTTACTTACAGTTGCCATTGTCACATTTACGTGACAAACAAGCGCCTACTATGTATGCCAATGACATAAATATGTGACAAAAAATAGGAAGCACTTAAGCACGATATTCTTTGTTGTTAATTTATTATAATAATATTATTGACGAAATTTGTAAATCCTATTTCCTCGCCGCTTTTGTGGGTTAATCAACAGTTTAGTACACTGTTTACATTTTTAGTTTTTTATTTTGCCGAGGTTAAATAGCCAAATTCTCAAACGTCACTCAATTTTAAGACGCTGTGAAATCTGTTGCTGGTCCCTACTTTATTTCTTTAGTTAGTGACAAAGATAGCAACAGATTTAAGAGGGTCTTAAAATTGAGTGACGTGTCCGGCCATAAGTAAATTAACAGATTTATCATCAACATACTTGTTTGTATCTCCTATAGCAGTTCTGTATGGTGATGGCGGCGGCCGCAGCTCTCCTCTGCAGCTGCCTGCCTCGGTACTGACGGTATGCCTTCTGGATTGTGATCGCCGCAGAGTATAATTCCCGTTGTTCACGATCTGTGGACAATGAGTTATTAAGATTATGTTTAGACTTTGTTTATTGAAGAGAAGTTGTCAGTTAAATCTAGAAATCAGTAACCTTCATTATTTTTTAATTAATATTGTTTTTTTTTGTAAAGCATTTTTAACATTAACGTATTCGTCATTATCGTATTTGTTTGTGGATACTTGTTACGTTAATCGAACTTTAGCTTTTTTCTAGAACTCTAATAAACAGCCCGAAGTATAAGTTATATACAAGTGTTAAATAAACTCAGTGTAACGGTATGATTTGGGGTCTGATTTACATGAGTGTCATTATTAATAACTATTCAAAGTCTACTAGAATAGTTATCGAGTAATAAGAATTGTTGAAACACATTTTAACTTCATATTAACGATTCAACATATATTATTTTTTTTGGCATATTTATTCATACAAATTTATTTTTCAGAATTAACTCACCATTTAGCGTAAGGTTAGAGAAATGTGTAGTAGCATTGAGAAACTCTTGTAACGTGGCCGATGGGGTTGTACACAATGGTGGGTGGGATAACGCAGACCGTGGTGATGGTGGTGGTGGTGACAACGCCGCCGACCCAGGAGACACGGAGCCTGACGAACAAGGAGTTGAGCCTCCGCAGTACCTGCGTTACAAAAATAATACAAATGTAGTACGTGTGGGGATAGAACGTTTGATGACGTATAACTATGTGAAAGAGATAAAATTTAAGGTGAGAGTAAGAAAGATGGCGTATGATAAAAAGGTACAAGTGAATTGACATGAAATGTGATTAGAAGGTGGAGTTGTGTAGACATAACAGTAATAGAAGGAAGGAAGACTCAGATACGTAGTATTAGGTTAAATTATAGTGATTTTGTTGTAAGAAATAGAAAGAGATTTTTAATGACTTTATGTTTCCGTTCGCCTTTTTCCACATACTTTGAATAGATTCAAAAACTGCAATTGGTAGAAGCTTGATGAGAATGCCCAGTCAATTCACATGCATTTAAGGACACTTAGTAAATGTCCACCAGTTGTCTTATAGTAAAGCGCTTAAAAAGAAATAAAACTTAAAGTTTGGTGTTTACTAAAGTCAGTGTTTAATAATTGATGATTTTACTTCAGCATTTCCAACTACTTGTACGCGCAAAACTTATTTTTAGATTTGAATTTGTATGAGTTTAGATGAGCTTGAGGTCATGGTGTATTGAAGTGGAAGTAAAACTGTAGTTAAAGTAATTGAAAATAAATAATACAGTAAAATCTCCAACAAATCAAGCTACAAAGGCAAATAAAAAAGAGATTGTTTTAGAAATTGAAATGTAAATAAAAAATGTAATGAAAATATCTTTGTGCGTTAAATATAATAAAACCCAACCTATAGTAGTTGTAGCCAAACTCGAAGCTGATGTTGCTGCAGACGTCATCCGGAGAAAGAAAGAAGAAAGACCAAAAGAGATAGAAGGATAGTAGGAACGATACAAGGTAAGACAATGGATTACAACATCAATGCACACACATTTATATAGGAGCCGTATTATGTTGTGTAGAGAATAATGAAGTTATATAATGGAGACAGCAACAACAATATTATCAAATCTTCTAGTTATAGAAATACAAAAGACTCGAATATAATTATCTAACTGTGAGTACTTTAACAATCAATCGCTAGCCGGCAGTCTTCCATTTTTTTATAAAGATGGAATATCGTAAAGAGAAAGTCAAGCTATTAATTACTAAAACAGTTTTCCTTTTAATGGCCTTCGAATACCAGAATTTTATTAGTGATTCTTTAAAACAAATTTCACAACTTTGGCAGCGGCACTACCTCCCCGATACCGTACCCGTTATTCCTTAACATTAGTTAGTTTTGTATCCTTAGACCCTATATAGCCTCATCTCTGTTCCACTACTCCACTTCATAATACGGCTCCTGTTATGGTCAAACGCTCACCTATACGTATTGTCGCAGAACTCAAAAGTGAAGTCACTGTTGAAAGTGGTGCTGTCGTCAAGAAGGGGTACCATCAGCGTGTCTTCGCCGCCTCCGTTGCCGCTGTCCAGCCCGCAGCCCGATAGCAGAGACGAGCTTTCGTTCTGAAGCCAAGGAAATTGTTGTAATAATATTAATATTAATAATAATCCATTTATTTCAGGCATCGGAGGTCCATAGAATAAAATACATAGAATAATCATAAACAGTAATAAACTAATACATGACATATTTTAAAAACAAAAACTTAAAATCATAACATTGGCGTCGTGTTGCGCTGCGTGGTGCCGCAAATAAATAATTTGTTCTTTTCATAACAAAATACTTTGAAATCATTTAAAAAATCACCTAGAAATGTTGTTTGCTTTCATGACTAAAATCATGTGTTTACGTATCGGCCACCACATTTAGTAGGGGTTTATAATGTAAAATATGTTTCTTACGTATTTCCATACCTTTATTCTCTCTGGCATGGCGGCTATTATTTGCTCCGCCAACGTAAACACCCGGTCATCCTGTTCCCCTGAAAAGATTTCATAAAATTGAATCTTTAAAACATAGCAAAAAGTATTTCTAGGATTTTTCTGTCTATTTTCAGTCAGTTTCTATTCAGTCATCCAACCTTATGCGCACTTTAAAATCAAAATAGAGGCATCACGGAAACAAAATATTTTGGCTCTGTTACAGCTGATTTCTAAACGATATTTCAGCTCCCTGAATTGTCTCGAAGATTTGGTGGTTGCCATATTATTTTATAACAATTCGATGTTATGTTATTATGATTTATATTGTTTCATAGCATCTGTAGAATTCTTTTCATTTGTTAAACATATTTATATAATTGTTACAACTGAAAGACACAGAAAGTACTAAATAGATATAACTCTGTTACACATCTACAAACATTTAGGTAAATAGCTCACATCAAATGAAATAAAATGGTTAAATGCGTGATGTTACTTTAAAAATCCTAAACCTAGGTATTTTTTTCAAAACTTTCAATAGAATCTGGAATTTAATTTAATATTGCGTAGATGTCACTATCAACTAAAATGTTATTACCGTTACCTTATTCAACTACTTCTCCAAAACATACTTTATTATAACCCTAAAAACCTGATTTTTTTCCAATTTCAGTATACTGTAGGGTTAGATTTTTCGTTTCTTTAAAATCAATAAACAGTCAATTTGGTGTATATTCAAAATCTAGAAACTCGTTTTGACAGGCCATAAAAAGTATGTCGATTGGTTGGTGGTGTCATCTACCTAGTTCGAAAGTAACATCACATGAGAACCTATGATAAATGATGACAACCAATGATGACACGACTATAACAAAATAATTTGATACAGGTTTGTAACTAATATAATTACAAATTATAAAATAGTGTTTCAAACCATAGCTATATTTTTCAACCGAGAAGATGGCTACATTGATTGAAAAATTACTAAGTCATCCATATACATCAATCTTTGTGTTAATCAAAAAAGTAAACAATCTCTTGTTTTTTATATAAATATCCATGTATAAACAAAACAATAACAACACCATAAAAATTAAGGTTGAAAAACTTGATGCATTAAAATTATGTTAAATAAAAATTTGATAGTACCCGAAGCTTAGATCGTACTTTGTAAAACATGTGTGTACCTACCTAAAATGTTAGAATTAAGAACTTATAATCTAAATGAGGATTTAAATTAACGATAATGAAGAAATATACAAGGGTTAACCAATAAAAAGTGTGATGAGAAAACAGTGTGCACGATAAAACTGCTGCCAAAGAACTTACCTTCAACAATGGCAAACAATAAATCATCTACACATAAAAAGCTTCTAAATACTCATGCAAGCGTTTAGCGTTCATGCAGTGTTGAAATTGTCACGTTTTTTTGAAAACAAGTGTACTGACTGAACAACGTCGTCTTGTGTACTGAAATTGGAAGTAGAAGCCAATCGATTTGGTTGTGATACAGTGATAGTGGATAGACCAATACGAACCACTGAAAGCGACATCGAGGGACAACATCGAGTAACTAAACCGAACTTTATTTTTTAAGCTTTATGAGCTCTATTTCAACGCAATAGGGATCATTCTCTTCCTTTATTGCGTGTAAAAATAATTTGAAATTGAGTTGTACATATTTATTGTTTAGTATAATATTACTATTTCTAAAACTCGGCTTAGTTAAGGATACTACAGACAACAAACACTCAAGGGGAAACTCCGCTCATATTGGAACACAAAGTACAGAAGAAACTACAAGTGGTCTACCGACATACAGTGAACAAGGGCTACAGACTGGCGACAAAGAGGGAGACAAAGATATATAGACAACTTTTGTTAGAAGAAGAGGGAGGCAATGCAACTACTACATACACAACATCGACAGATAGGACGAGCGGAGTTATCGATGCTGCGACTCGAAATGGTATAGAACGTTTACGGATAGTAAAAACTTGCCAATTAGAAGACAGGATAGATAAAAATATTTAAAACAAATATTTGAAGAAATATAATATTGAAGCCAATTGGTAGAACAATTCTACTTTGTATATTAAATTTTGAATAAAGTAACGAAAAACTTTAACAGTAGATAAATCTTCCTGTTTGAGTTTACAGTCAAGTTTACAGTTTAGCCGAATTTAACATCAACTTTTGAATTCTAATCCAAAATTGAGCAAATGAGATTCTGCTTCAGCGAATCGTCATTAAGTTAGGAGTGTTTGGTACCGTAGTCTATACCGTTTCTCTAGCAGAGCGTCACTGACCTGCGGGTCTGCGCGGGCCGGGCGGCGGCTCGTCGTGGTCGGAGAGCGCCTCCACGTCTATGAGCGGGCTGGTCGCGCGGCGCGGCGCCGTCTCGCCTGCGGAACCACCGCGCTCAACATACCGCTAAGCCGCTACGGAGCCTTACCGGTCAAACGACGTGAGCCTACTGACGTCTTCACGTTCAAATCACTTTTATGAACGAAATCAAATGTTTTGAAAATGGACGTGGTCTCTAAAGTTATGCTTATCTCGTAATCTGAAAAGAAGGAAGGGAAGCTACGAACTAAATGTCTGAATCTATTTGTTTTGCTTATTGGTTTCTTGATTTTAGTGAACCAGGTGCTGTGACTGAATTTTTTTGTAAAATAATATTCGTACTGTCATGCCTAGTTCACAGTTTTGTTTTTTTTTGTTAAAAAACTTGTGATTATATAAAATAAATAAACAAGAGCGTTTACAAACGTTTTCTTGTTTATATCAACGGCTAAAATGCTTGGAAAGGTTGATAACTGTCACAATATCGCAGTGTAGAACTCACACGTTTGACCAGTTATATCGCCGAACAAACCGTCACCGTTTAAAGGGACCATAGACCGAAACCCAAAACCAAGGTTAGGACATTCAAATGTCATCAGCTGCCGTGCCGATATAAAATAACCAGCAAATGAAAAACGAATCGACTATGAATGAGGCGAAGAGGTTCAAAGACTTACAGAGGGCCAGGTCCATGCGTCTGCCGATCTTCGAATCGCCAAGACTGTCTTCCGAGTTATCAGAATCTAAAGGTAGCGACATGCTTCGTTCCCATCTGAAAATGTTAGGATTTTGGCGAATTATAATAATATTTTCAGTACCTGTTTTGATCCTTTTAATATTAGGCAATAGTTAAAGTAAAATTATCAAGTTACATTGTTAGTATAGGACTTCGCATTTATTGACAATGATTGAATAGTAAATGAGCTATAAAGTTCACAATCATGCAACATTAACAAAACTACATTGATAATACTTGGAGGTAAGTTGTTACCTAGCGGAGGAACTGCTTTCTGACTTGTCGATAGCGGAGTTGGATCTGAAAGCGTCCGCCATGTTGATCCCAGAATCTATCGAGGGCCTCTTCACCAGATTACTCTCGAGACTTCCAGCGCGACTCTTTTGGGATAAGCTGAGGAAACATAGTAAGTCGGTTAAAACTTCCATTCAGCTTACTAAGAATATAATTTAAGAGAAACTATGTTATTTAAGTACGTATTAAAGCATTAGGCGTCTGCTTTTAGCTATAAGAATATTATCAGGCGTTGCTGTCTTTGGGGACTTTTCCTTAATACAGTGGGTATGTGGTATTATGAATATAAAAATATTAAAGGTACATCGACAAGACGAAATCGATCGGACAGAATCAAAATCATAATTGCCCCCTGGAAGGTTTTGCAGATTCAAAAAGACGTCTTGTAGACCGAGGCAATAAGTAAACGGCAGATTATACAAAATACCTGCGACGCCACACTTACGAAGTAACTATTAAGTAATCTGTGGCCACACTACGTTAATAAAGCATACTTACTCATTAGCCACAAATCATCTAGAACTGTCACTTTCAGACGTTCAGCTAGTGTCGATGAAAAAGTGTGCTGCGGTTTTTATACTTTTGCATAAAAATCACTAGTTTTATATCGCAACTCTCACCTATGCGGCCTCAGAAACACTCCATCCTTAGCAGGAGGATGTATCCTATCGAGCAGGTCGGCGAGATGCGCGTGTCCGGCACGCCTCGCCGCGGCCGCCGCGCCGCGCGCGCCCGCCTCGCGCCGCGTGCCGGCCGCCCAGCGCGCTAGCACCACGGCTGTTTCGATGTGACCTGCTGCGCTTGCTACCATCTGGGGAGAGATTTTGGGTTTTAGATTATTTCGTATCGAAAAACATTTTTTACTGTTGTGTTTGAAACTTCATTTATAGCTGGGCATCGACAGTCATTTTTCGCGATCGTCACTCCAAATGGTTTAGGCGGCCAACCAACTTTGGAGTGACGACTCAACACTGACGATCAATGTTTGGGTGGACGTCAGATTAACTTACGCGAAATATGAGCGTCAATGCCCAGTTTAAAAAAAAAGATATAAATAGTTATAGGATAAACACGAATAGCCGATAATATGATCGATGCTTGTTTTCACTTCAAAAATAATGTATGGCTTAGCCATGATTTTGCTATCGCGAGTCTAAGCCCGTGATGAATACTTTAGTTACCACGTTATTTGGCTCAGCTAAGTTTCGTCTGCGTCTTGTTAGACAATCGTAAGACAGTAACTGTTACAGTAATATTTTTTTTAATAATATCTTGGAACAACTCACACATGGCTATTTAATCCCAAGCTAAGCAGAGCTTGTGTTATGGTAACCAGACAACTGATATACATACTTATTTAATTTATAATTATGCACATATTATAGAAAAATCACCTCCGGTTTAGCAGTCAGGGCTACTAACCACTTGACCAACAGGCCCGTCCAATTATTCGTATTGCTAAGCCGTGCTGAGTGGCTCTTATTTTTTTTGCGCGTTAGCTTACAACTGCACTCCAACTTACAAATTCCTCCACCACAAACACCTTGATGATGTTTCACATATGAACCAGTATGTCGAATCTGTTTGGTATTACCTGCATGATACTTTAATTTGCAATTAGTTCAACTTTACTTTTAATTATTATAAGCATAACTTACCAAAGGCGTACAGTTATCACTGTCCCTCGCGCCTAAATTTACTTCTTTCTCCAACGCCAAACTGGTGTCATCTTGCCTCCACCTCAGCAACACAGTGGTAAGCTTCGTATACCCTAATGCAGCAGCCAAATGCAATATAGTGGAGCCTTCTTCATTGGGTTCGGTGGTGAAACCCTCAGAATTGCCAGAAGACCGGTTGCTAAGGGTCCGACAGAAGGAAACTAGACGCTCTTCAAATTTTGGATTAGAGTACAGCTGGACGTCTTCAATCTGAAATAGTTAATATTGGAACCATAAAAATTACGGATAGAAAAAGTAAATAAAATTAATATTTTTTAAGCCAACAGTTTTAGTGACTAAACGAAAATTCGGTTTATCGCGTTGGTTGGGTAATGAACAGTTATATTGAGACACGGGGAATCGGACAAAAAATTGTAAGGATCTCAGTTTTTTTTTTAATAAATCAAAAATATAAAATTGAAAATATTATATTTGGTTTTTGTTAGATCGGAATCACGGAGTAATCGGAATACAATAGTAAACGCATTCACAACACAAGTTTGAACACAAAGGAGCACGCTAGGAAGCGTTGCTCCAATAATTCTAAACCGAAGCAACTTTTTCATGTAATATTTAAAGGAAATACGCTAATTGCTCACCTGACTATTATCATCAGCCGGTTCAATTTTCATCTGCAAGCGACCTTGAAGCCGCTGCAAGCGCTGTAGCAGCGAAAACCTTCTTAAATCT
This sequence comes from Athetis lepigone, assembly GCA_033675125.1. Lineage (NCBI taxonomy): Eukaryota > Metazoa > Arthropoda > Insecta > Lepidoptera > Noctuidae > Athetis > Athetis lepigone. Next base: position 2,875,830 of record CM066225.1, on the reverse strand, counting down.
AGCGATGGAAGCGGAGCAGAGGCAGGGGACGAGGGTGCGGGCGCTGGTCCTGGTTTGTACTCGAACACCACTGTGTCTGATACCACGCGTCCACCTCGAGCTACTTGTAATGCTGCTAGGCCTGCCTCGTGAGCTGGAATATATGATAAAAGAGAAATTATAATAACCTTAAAGTGATTGACAGGCAAAGTGCGACTTAAACTGTTGGGTCCAGAAGTATTTTCTAATGCACTGAAGTATAATGACGATATAAATATGAGCGTCCTATGCCTAGTTTAAATGATTTTTATGTTTATAGCTTGTTTGTTGGTATGACCCAATTGGTCCATTTATAATATGATTGGTGAAAATGTACTGTAAATCTATAGAAGAAAAAAATCTCCACTAACCTGGACAATAACACCTCAACAGCCCATTCTGCACCAATATCGACGGTACAGGGAAGTTATCAAACAGCACAGTGTACTGATCCGAGGTTTCCGTCCAGGGTCCTGCTACCAGCACCTTGGCTCCACCTTCAGGGTAAGCCCATTCTGGGGAGTAATCCGTGATATTCAAGGTTCCTTCCCCACTACTTTCAGTCTGCATTTTCTCATTACTATCTTCCGCGGTGGCTGCCACTGGAGGAGACTTATCGCATAGCGTCTGGAAATTAAGAAAAAAGGACTGCTTTTAAGTTGATTAATTTCTGTCAATTTACTCAGTTTTTGTTGAAATAATAAAAATAAATTAACTCAACAAAAACTGCCCTATCTATTAACGAAAGTGTCATTTGTACTTTGGCGTAGTTATTTTTTGCCTTTTCATTACAGTTTAACTTGCACTTGTAAAGCAACATTTATTTATTTCAGCTCACGCCAAGTCCTAGTAGATACACTGCATTCACTTTTTATTGGACAAGTTTATTATCAAAATCTCTTTTTGTCGGACATAGGCATTACATCGTTTTCAGTGCTAAGAATATTGTGGGCGTCAGTGATATCAGAAAATTTAATTCTGCCCTTGGTGTCTTTAGCTAATAACTCTATGTAAGACTTAAAATAAAAACAACTTTTTTTTATAGCAGTACCTTACCAAATGCGTTTCGACTCACCACAGGGTTTGTTGAAATCGAACTGGGGTCCAACACTTCAAGCTCAGGAAAATCACCAAGCATATCAAAAGCGTCCAGATTCACAAACACATTATCATCCACTCCCGTGGCAGGCGACGCCACTACTTCACAACTGTCTATAAAGTCCATCGTATCTATCCCGGACACCATCACATTCGCCGTATCGGTATGCCTCACACCATTCCTATCTAACTCACAAGTAGGCATATTAGCCGACAATGTCTTCTGAATATCTTCATGCGATAATTCAAGAGTCTCGTCGAAGAACCCACTAGAACCTAAATTGCTGTCCGTACCGAGCAGCACTAAAGTATCATCACAGTTGTCTGTCAAAACTTTACTTTCTAATCTTTCTACTAAATCTGGATATCTCGATGGAGTCGCCGGCGCACTTGCGATCACCTGGTTTCTACTTCTTGGCTCCACTTTAATCTTTCTTTCAAATACATCGACGTCTATTTTCTCTTCTTTAGGCTCGACTTCTAATTTCATTTCTGCATTTTGGACACTTGCAGGTTGACTGTCAGGAATTTCCCTTTTTAAAACAAAAGTGGGTTTGTACTGCTGCCTATACCTATCTCGGGGTTCTTCACAGACAAATGACGTCACGGATAGGGGAGATACTAAAGATGAGTTTTGTTGTGTGCCGTTGCTTGTTCCGTTTAGTATTAAAAGTCCACCGCCGCCTTGAATTTGGCCTAGAGATAGAAGTAATGGTGATGCTGATTGTTGGGTGGGTCGGTGGTCTCTGGTGTACTGCCGGGGTGGGTGAGACATGGGTCTCGGAGAAGGACCGGTTGTTGAAGAAACTTGGTGATCCGAAGGGGGTGGCTTCGCAGCTTGAACTCTGCGCATGGGATGCGCACAGTTCCGTGAGTCGTTGCAGGTGGAGTCAGGGCAGCCGCACTCCAGCTGCCTCGCCAGCGCTGCAGCCCTCGCTGATCTCTGCTTCTCCATCAGCTGCGTGACGATCACTTCCACCGTTTCCGAAGTCTGAAACATTTTACCCTGATTTTTAATTATAGTCATTTATGTCATCAATTCAACCTCCTATGGTGTTTACTCACCGATATTTCCACGTCGTTGCTGTGGTCCGGATCATCCTCGCTAAAGACTGAAACAGGAAACACTACAAATATTATAATCCTATAATTTATCAACGTGATTACAGAGAAATACATTCTTATTTTGTTAAGGGCTAAAATACATTCACACGATACGACGTTGTCAACATTTATCAATTTTTTCGACAACTTCCTATCATCCGACGTCATAATTATCATGTCCATTTGTTTTGACTTCAATGAATTCGAATGAACCCGACGACGACCCTTTCGTGTATTTGAAAATGAACCAAATAAACATCTATTTAAGGCCTCTTTACAAACATCACAAAACTACCCCAATCATTCGCCAAGTTACATTAAAAAACCGATTAACCTAATTTACATTCCCAATGATAACGAAAATAATTCTATTATAGCGCTTGTAATATTAATTTTCAATTCGAAATCAATAACGGGTACCCCTAAATTAACGACCCAGCGTTATTCCGATCAGATAGGATTAATAACCGCGATGCATAATTGATATTTGCCACCGTTTTCATAAATATTCAACAACGGAACAGAAACTTTCAGCGTTTCAATTTGGTTCCAGTGTTTTTAAATTTTTCGAATTCTGTTAGAATTACTTTTTTGTGATTTTTCGTCCCGTGAAAGTTGTTAATTGACGGCGCGAAGTGTTACATAGTAATTCTGTTTTGATTGGCAACTGAAGAAGCCAGAATTTTTGTACAAGAAAAAGAAAAAAAATACAGGCATTCTATTTATACTGATACTACCTTGCATTGGGGACAGACACCTTATGGTTTCATTCGCGTTATGTTAGGTATTTGGTTACTTCTCCGTCTCCTTTAGTCATAGCGTGATATTATTATAGCCTATGCATTATTTCGATGATTAGCTAAATTACTCTAAAGTTGCATCAAAATCCGTTGAGAAGAGTAACAGACATCCACAATATTATCACTTTTACATTTTTAAAATCAATAACTTGGAGCTACCAGTAGGACTTGGAAGAATTCTGTAAACTACTAGTAGACTAGTAACCAAAAAAGCGTTTCCACCGCAAAGTCTATAAATAAAATTGGTTCAATTTCTACATCAAAATACGTATTAGAAATCCAATCATTTACTTTTGCTTTACAAAGAATATCGCCGACTCCATATTTCATACTTTTAAAATTTTTCGTGGCAAAAACCTTTGATTACATTCTTATCTTTGGAGTATTCAAATTTATGTTGATCCAGTGGCAAGATGAAGGTACTGGCATCTTTCTCATTTACGAATCTTATAATTTTATTCATAAGGTGTCTGTTTAGATGATGCTAAATGAACTATATTTTACTTGTTTCAAGTTATAGTAACGAGTGAGTGAGTTATAGTTGAATTAATATTCTCGAATGGTGTGTTTATTCTCGAACTTTTAGCTTTCATATTTGGACTTCTATTTGATAAATGTTCAATTTGAAGTTTAATTTTTAATAAAAAGAAGATGTGAGGTTTTTATGGTTGGGATGATAATTTAATAACACAGATGACAAAGTTGTAACAATAAAAATTCAAAAAAGATAATGTTTAATTTTAAGTAAAATTCCAGCTTTGCGCCTGTCAGTTGATATTGGCCACTAACCCAATTCGAATTCATTAATATTGATAAATAATTATGATATAATAAAGCCACAAGAAAATTACCATATTTTTTTAGTTTCACAACTTTCTGGCTAATTGTTAAATCATTTTAGGATTAAACATTGCCTATCAATGCCCCAATTGAAACAACTTTAAATAGATAGTTATTTATATTTATGTTTATTTGAGTAGTACACTTTTTACAAAATTCATATTTTGAGTGCACATTTTGCGTCAAACCCACTAAAAGTTGATGTTTCTTTAACTATTCATGGTGTATAATCTAAGCTCCTCGCATACTCACACATTGGCTTCAGCTGGCAGACCAGCTCATCCTTGGTCCACTCCTTCTTGTCCGCCCACAGCGCGAGGCTCGGCGCCACCGTCGCCAACTTGTTGTCGTCAGGATACGGCACATTCAGGTAGTGAACTAGCACTATATCTGGGTTCTGGAAAGTGAAAATGATAACGGTTAATGATAAGATGATAATCGGTTTGATGGGCCTGTTGGTTGGTAGTGACCCTGACTGCTAAGCCAGAGGTCGTGGGTTCAATTCCCAGCCAGGATAAACTTTTGTTTTGTGATTGTTTGTTCTGTGTCTTATTAATTTAAATATTAGGAGATTGAGATTTTCCTAATTTGTTGGTTCAAAGATCTATTAGAACACGAGTCTAAAAATCACGCGTTACTCAGATGATTCTTAGAAATTAAAACAATTTAAAGTCCGCAGAGTTTTTTTTTAAATACTCATTACAGAATATAGTTTTAAAAGTATGTAGATACTTTGCTATGTACAAACAATTTTCCGCTCCAATTTATATTTCTGTACAATTACAATTTGTGTAAACACATCTCCTAGTAATGAAACGGATCAAATTTTATTATAGCAATATTATTCAATAAAAGATAAAATTATTCTAATACAAACAGAATTATTATTCTCAATTCTTTTAACTAATACGTATAAAATCAATGCTACTTTAGACGAAAATAATTAGTATTTTTTTGTTATTTTTATTTTTTAGATAAGTCTCACAAGATTATTGGGTATTCATGGTCTTTCTTTTATTTTTGACACTATGTTATTTAGCATAAAATAATCGTTATGATGAAGCCTTTCGAACGGTATAAGAAAGCGATGACAGAGTAATTATTTTTCTCGGGTAACGGGTCCGATTTTCGGTTCAACTATGTAATTATTTAATTTTAAATATCTACGAATGCAATATAAATTGTTTTTTTAATTCAAATAATGTCTTCTTTCAGTATAATGTTCTATCTAAAATATTTAACCTCTTGACAATCTACTGACAGCCGGGTGTCGGGCTGCTATTATCTTTCTATCGTGTCTCAAATCTCGTCAAATATAGGGACGCCCTGAGGGCCTAGCCAAGTGGCATTGTAGAATAGAACACATCTCCATACATTTGACAATCGTTTTCGTTTCGCTTTCTATTCTACAATGCCATTTGGCTAGGGGGGCAGTATAGTTAAATATACATGTCTCGCCTATGAATACGGGTTTTATAATAAATTCCAAATAATACAAATACTCGTTATGTTATCTTCATGCATAACTAATGCAACTTATCATATTTAATTATTAATTTTGAAAAGGTTTATTAGCTACCCCGAAAACGGGCCAAACATATTAGTTTTGAAATGTTTTGTATTATTATTTTTTGGTTGTACCATGATAGAATAATCTCTTTTAATACATTTATGTTAATTAATTACTTAGAAATATTGTTATAAATATTTTTTTTACAATTTATTACAATAAGAAAAGAAAAAAAAACTTTGAAATTAGATTAAAAATTATACATACAATAACAATATTTAAAAGCGAAAGTAACTGTCTCTGTACTACTTTTGATTTTAATAAAACTAAATAAACTCGCAATTGCAAAAAGGAAGCTTTATCTGTACAAAAGTTTATCAAGAACATCGCTAACTGATCGCAGAGAAAGACAGCTCAACACGCCTTTATTTTCAACCGGATAACGAACACCATTCAACAACAAACCTCCACTATTTATTACTCTAGTTAGTTACAAACAAATAAATTTCAAGAGGCCCATAAAACCAAACGCATTTGTAAACGTTAAGTGATATGTGAAAATTTACAACACCATATAAAATACGTTACAAGAACGGGTGAAAAAAAATCAGGATACAACGCACTGCACTCAGTAAGGCATAAACAAAGAGCAACATACGAAACTGCCAGTAAATCGACTCCAGCGCAGTTAAGCTTGGTATAAAAATAAGTAATACACAATATTTTAATTTTGCCAACCCGACTAGCGAATGTAAAACCGAGTGCGCCGTAATAACTAACCATTTGTCTTCAAAATGGCGGCAATAAACATGGCGTCATTATTTATGTAATGGCCGACGCCCGTAGGGTTGCCACTCGCCACGTGCGTACTTTAATATTGTTGTGGTTTTTCATTAACACCCCGTTAAAACTGGATTTGTTGTAACACTGGTTTATTGTATCGTTTTATGTTGTAGTCATAAATTTACGGCCGAGTGAATTTCTGATTGTTATTTGTACATCATTATTTGTGCAGTGCGGTTCTGGGCGAGGGGCTTGTTGAATTGGTCTAGTGGGAATTTTTGATATATAGTTGGGTAACGGTCACATGAAGTAAAAAAATATGTCGTGTATTTTAGCTCTTGAGTTTAAAAATCTGTTTTTATTTTAAATCACTATTTTTTTAAAGCCACTTTAGCAAACCATTTTGAAGATGGAAAGAAGAAGGTATTGCAGCGAACTTAGAAGAATATGGAAGTTGTAAGATCAATTAATGAAAAAAAAAAATATTCAAATTATAGGATGTCATGATGGCCTAGTGTTGTGGGTTCGAATCCGGGCAAGTACCAATGTGACTTTTTCAATTCATATGTACTTTCTAAAGATTATTTTAAACATCGCAGACATCGGTGAAGGAAAACATCGTGAGGAAACCTGGACTTGTCGTGATTATAAGTCTGAAATCGCCAACCTGTCTTGAGCAAGCGTGGTGATCAATGCTCGTGCCTTCTCTGTATGAGAAGAGGCCTTTGCCAGGACAGTTATAGGCTGGTATTATTATTATAGGATTAGTAGATTGTGAACCTATTCGTTCTTCTGGACCTATTCATTTAACCAGTACGATTTTTGTATAATAGAGCCTTTGTTTCTAATGCCTAAAAACAATATTATCGTGTTATAACGCTACATAATATATTTAATTCGTTTACAAAATACATTATGTAATTTTAAAAATTATTTATTCAATATAGCATGATGCAATTTATTACATTTTCACATTTGTTCAAATGTTATTTATTATTGTCGTTGTTTATTATTTTCAGCTGTTATAAAAAACTTTATCAAAGTCTAAAGCGTAGACAGCCCTAGTTTTTCTGTAGTCCAAAGTCGAAAGTTAGTTGCAGTTCTACAAGCTTACTCCGATCTAACGGTCGGGCAGGCGACAGGAAATAAAAGGATAATGTACTACTTCATACAATACAAAGGAGAACATACTATAAACAGCTAGAAAACGAACATTTTCAAAACTATTTAGATATAATCGCTTTAGGAGATAAAGTTTTACAATCCACAGAGGAAACATGAATGCTTCAAAAAGCAATACAATTGAAATTAAGTATTGTTTGTCTCGGAATTACTGTAATTGGATGCTGGAGATTTGGATCAAGTCGTTGTCGTCGTATGGGAGTAAAAAGATTGTGTTTTTATGACGTTAAGGTTAAAAAGAATCCATACTAATATTATAAATGGTTAAGGTGTGTCTGTCTGTCTGTCTGTATGTTTGTCTTTCTTTCACGGCAAAACGGAGCGACGAATTGACGTGATTTTTTAAGTGGAGATAGTTGAAGGGATGGAGAGTAACATAGGCTACTTTTTGTTTCTTTTTAACGCGAGCGAAGCCGCGGGCAAAAGCTAGTACAGTATAAGAGGTATTGCAACGTGTTTTATTATCAGTTAATATTAGACTACTTTTCAAACGGTTTAACCTTTCGACGACCAAGCGACAGCCGGCTTTCTATTGTGTCTCGAATCACGTGTGTTTGAAGACCCATCTCAACTTCTCACTAGTATTATAAATCTATGAAAATCTCGACTTTCTTCTACTATAATGTGCATATTTTATACAAAACTCCCTTCGAGTCACTGAACTATTAAATAAAACTCAAAATCTGTCGTTGTTTTAAAAATTTAAGCATACATAAGGACGGACAGGCAGACTATGTAGTGATGCAAACAATTTCCTAATTATGTTGTACATTTAATATTGGCCGTTGACGAAGTCCCATCAAGTTCGTTCGTTCGCAAGCAAAGAATACTAATCCATCCTATTGTCCCTTAATGGCCATTACAATATTTACTTAATTCCCTTGTTAGACCTCCCATCCCTTTCTCCTCCCTACCAGAGGCCCTCAGTTTGACTCCACAATTACCTTACATCAAGTCAATTGTCTTGATAAATATTAACTTTGTCTAATTGAACTATCTGTGGAGATACCTGACCTATCTATAGGTATAGTTCGTTGGTAGGCCAAAGCAGTGCCTTGCAATACTTGTATTTGTAAATTTGTTTTTTTTTTGGTTGTTAAGCAGTAAATAAGTAAACAATATATTTGTTTGGTCGTGATCTTGGGTTTTATTTATATTTTTGGTACAAAATGCGTTGGCTCATACATTTTGTTGCTTGTTGATCGCGGTCGTGTATAATTTAAATATTTGTTAATATATGATACTACTAGCTTCTGAATTTTCTTTGCTATAAACCTTACGAAGCCCGAGACCTTTCCAACGAATGCAAAACCGTGGAAATCGGTTCGTGCGTTCTGGAGTTATAGCGTCAGGAAGGAAAACCCGACTTATTTTTATATAGTGGAAGATATGTCAGAATGTAATAAAGCTATCGTTTCTCCTTTAAACAATAATTGAGTAATATTTATAGATTATATTTACATATTATAAAAAAATGAAAATAGAATACCGTAAAGCTTTTATTTCAATGAAGAGACTTTTCTATTTTTCTATATAAAAAGTTGAAAATAAATACATAGTTTAAGTTTAAATATAATTATTTTAGAAGACGAAATAAAGGAGGCACATTCACGAAAACGGAGGTATTAGCGGCAAGTAAACAATAACTTTTCTAAACTAGCTTCTTCCCAACACAAACCCAAACAAACAAACGAACCAACCAGCAAACAATCAACCATAATTTAAATAATTATTTCAAAAACAAATCAACTAAATAAACTCTAGCAATTGAGCACCATTATACACTCGCGTCGATTCCACCGAAACCACCATATATACAGGGTGTCCCACGGCTATGCCACATGGAGGGAAAGTACCTTAAATATTGTAGATAGAACATTTTACTGAAAGAAGACATTATTTAAATTTTGAAATCATTTTAAACTGCATTCATAGATATTTAAATAATTACATAGTTGAACCGGGAATCGAACCTGTTACTCGAGAAAATTAATCAGCCTGTAGTTTTATCCTACCAATTGAAAGGCTTCATCACAAGGATTATTTTTTGCTAAATAACATAGTGTCAAAAATAAAAGAAAGACCATGAATTTTTACATTTTTAATACAAAATTAGTCAATTTTTCAAATGCTCAAAATTAGTCCCTTCTTCTTGAATACAAAGTGATAACTTTTGATTATTTCGTTCCCTGACGATTTTTTGGTCTTGTTGTGGTGGATATTTATTCATTTAAATGATGCGTACTACTCAAGTGGGTAGATTAATTGGTAATAAGTAGTAATGATTGTCAATTGTATGTCCTTACGGCAATGTAAGCTTTTAACGTTTCAGAACAAAATTTTACATCAAATGTTAAATTTCACGGTTTTACCTTTATTTGTGATACTATGTTATTTAGCAAAAAATGATCCTTATGATAAAACCTTTTGATCGGTATGATAAAATTACAGGGTGATTATTTTTTCTCGTGAAACAAGTTCGATTCCCGGCCCAACCATTTAGTTATTTAAAAATCTATGAATGCAATTTAAATTGTTTCTGAAATTCAAATAATGTCTTCTTTCAGTAAAATTTTCTATCTTCAAGATTTAAGGTAGTTTCCCTCCATGTGGCATAGCCGTGGGACACCCTGTATAATACGTCAATAGCAAATTGACACCTGTTACAACACAAACATTGCACCTACCAATCAGAAATTCAATTACCGCCGACATTTTGCGATGCGGGTTTAATGGCATTTTACAAAATGTCAATTTGTAATCGTCAGTTCGTGGATTAGTTCTATGTGGTCTTCATTCATTATGGTGGTTACTGACCGGTGCTACTAGCCATAATGTATCTATTCTTCGCAGCGAACATGTAACGTTACGCGGTTCTCAAAGACTCCGTGTAACATGCTCATTTTGAACATTTTGCTCGCCTGTGTCAGATTTGTTGCCAGTTGTGGTCAATATGTTTTAATTTTACTCAGTTACTAGTCTTCGCCCGCATACACGTCAAACTTTTAAACACTACTTCACCCCTTTATGGAATGAAAATTTAAAAAAATCTTTCTTTGCGAATACCTACTATTTACATACAACACTCTCTCAAAGTTTTATTTCTTTAGGACCAGCGGTTTCGGTTGTACGTTGATATACCAACAGTCAGCCATCAGTCTGACAGTTTACCATTTTATATAGATTGTAAAATCGAACTGACTTAAGCGCGTAGCACTCAAACGAATCGCCAAAAATCCGGCAGCGGGACAGCACTCGCAGCGAACAAAGTGCCACACGTTGCACCTTGCAAATGCGTTGCTTCCCCGTACTGGTTGCATGCTCGCTGTGTACCACGCAACATGATACCGCGTAACGCCAGTCAGTACACCGCTTTAAGCCTTGTCACCTTGAAGGGTGGACAAAAGCCGGCAATTAATTTGGGAGGTTTCGAGGCATTGTCTGTGGGCTTTATGGATTACCTTAATGATTTGAAGGTAACAGTCTAATGGTCAGCACAAAAAGAACCATGAATTGTGTTCTATCTATAAGTTTTAGGCATTCCAATTTCTACTTTATTCTTGAGAAGTAGTTCTACTGACTTTTAGAAACGTTTTAAATCTTATTTCTTACTAAATTATAAATGCAAAAGTTTGTAAGTATGGGTAGATGTTTTTTACTGTTTCACCCAAAAATTTCTAAACGGATTTTGATAAAACTTTACAGTGATATAGTTTATACATCAGGATAACACATAGGCTACATAAAATCATGGTAAGGCCACAGAAGCAGAGCAGTAATTAAAAACTAAAAATAACGAGAGTGAAACCGCGGGCGACTGCTAGTTATTGATACAGTTATGATTGTTCTAATGAAACTAAAGAGTACTTGATAATTATAATCCATACTAATAAATAAAAAACTTACTATACGAGTACAATTCAAATATGAAGTATATTTGAATTAAATAAAAATGTGTTTCGTTCTAAATGTCTTATCTTATGCAGAATAAAATTGAACTAATTAAAAACAGACAGACTAAATAATAACGTTTTTAACTATGCCCTTCCTTCTAAAATTCTCTTTATAGAATCGAGCAAAGAAATTAACATGATCAAATATTAAATTTCCATTTGGTGCCGACCACGGGAGTCCAATCCTGATGTCTTTATTATTAACACTTCATAAATGTATATTCCAATGAAAATATAAATTAGAATACTAGAAATTGACATATAAACTAATTTATTTAAAGTAGTTTTTAACTTGATAAGGTCAAAATACACACATCAAAAGTGTCTAGGGATATTTCAATTAAACCTAAATTACTAAAATTCTATTAACTTTTTGTTAAAACATGTACACATTAAAATAAACCTTGTTTAATAGACTATTTAATCTGATAATAAACTTTTAGATAAAGTTAAATTTAAAAAAAACTTAGAAGAAGAGGAAAAACTCAAACAAAATTTCAATCTTAACTTTATTTTTGAAACATCAAAACTCAAACAAAACAACAATTTTTTTTTATAAAAATTCTTGAAAGCTTAAAATTAATATTCCGTGGATCCACCTAAGACTCTCCTGACACATCTGCAGCGGTTCTGCATACTCAAAACAAGGGTGTCAATATCCTGTTGTGGAATACTGTCCCATAGTTGCCGTTTCTGAAGCCATGAAGACCAGTCAGAGCGTTATATCCAGGCTTTGGTCATGTTATCGTGTCACGGAGGAAGTGGTGAAACGGCACCGAGGACCTCAACGCATTACAACACATGTACAGGACCGATTCATAGTAAATGCTGCACAAAGTCAACTAAATGCAGCGGCGATGCAATTGGTTCAAAGACTACAGAGAGAGTATGGTTTGCTGGTAAGCGGTCAAACTTTGAGAAGGCGACTGCATGAAGTCAATCTACGTGCTCGTAGGCCATTTTGGGTATCAGCACTAAGGAGAGGTAATCGAGGAAGAAGATTACAATGGGCTATTGCACACGAAAACTGGAACCATTCTTAATGGTCACTTGTGCTTTTCACTGATGAATCTAGGTTTGGATTTCATCCTGATTCGCGAAGAGTACGCGTTTGGAGAAAACCTGGATGTTGGAATCGACTGCAGCACCCACAACAAGTTCATGCATATTAAGGTGGCACGATTATGGTTTGGGCAGGAATTCGTCTCGGCGGTAGAACGGACCTCGTTTGGATACAAGGCAATATGACTGCTCGAAAATACCGAGATGAGGTGCTAGAGCCTGTAATCTTGTCCCACAGATAGCAAATGGGACAAAATTTCCAGCTAATGCACGACAATGCCCGTCCACATACGGCGCGTATCGTTACAAGTTGGTTACAACAGCATGTTATCCAAGCTTTAGACCAGCCTGCACAATCTCCTGACTTAAATCCTATTGAGCATGCCAGGAATATGCTTCAGAGAAGAGATCGTAGGAATTTCCCTGTTGATATTGTGCATCAAAACCAGCTTTTCTTGCATCTTAGCAGGATTTGGGACAGTACTCCACAACAGGATATTGACACCCTTGTTTTGAGTATGCAGAACCGCTCCAGATGTGTCAGGAGAGTCTTAGGTGGATCCACGAATTATTAATTTTAAGTTTTCACCAATTTTTATAAAAAAAAATTGTTTTGTTGTTTAGGTTTTGAAATTTCAAAAATAAAGTTAAATTGAAATTTTGTTGAGTTTTTCCTCTTGTTCTAAGTTTTTTTTTAATTTAACTTTATCTAAAAGTTTATTATCAGATTAGATAGGCAATTAAACAAGGTTTATTTTAAAGTGTAGGTGTCTTAACAAAAAGTTAATAGAATTTTAGTTATTTAGGTTTAATTAAAATATCCCTAGACACTTTTGATGTGTGTATATAAAAGTTACTTAGCATTCGTTGCGACTAAGCATATTATCTCTGTCCAACCATAAGTGCAAGATAAAGACGGGAATATAACAAATCTATAATAGTACTCAAATATGGTTGGTTATTTATTCTTTTTCTAACAACCGTCTTCCAGATAAATCGAGGTTCACCATTATGGCAATATCGGCCGGCAAAATCTCTCGAATAAAACTGGAACGAACTTTTGTAGTCTAAATAGCATACAACATAATAACATAACATGCCAGAATCTTTACTGTAAATAAAATAAGTTGAGAACTGGCACAATAATCTGACTTTTGTGACCTAGGAAGAAAAAAAAACAAAAGTTTTATCAAATTGCTTTTTTGTCCTCGTTTGTTATACAACTCATATCTTACTAATACTCATAGCTAAGTAAAGTTCTTAACAAGCTATGGCCGCCACAAGGAAGGAATATTTGTACTTGCATATTATATGCGTGTATAACTATTATATTATCTCAGTCTAAGATTGTCTGGAACATCACAGATGATTTATTATTTAGTTTCAGCCATATATTCAACTGCTTGAAATTCCAGTACACCATAAACCATACCCTAAGACACTCAACATAAGTATAACTTTCGTTCAACGAAAGACTGCTGTAACCACCTCTGAACAAACTTTACCTCTATATGACTGTAACCAAACAAAATATCAGAAACTTCAAATATAACAAGCAAAAATGAATTACACAAAAGTTTTCACTTACAATTCAATACAGAGTAAATAAATTATATGAAATTGTTACAATATATCCCATTGGAGCTGAAGTATATAACATTAAAGTGAACAATAGTCTATAAATGGTGCTCAAAGTTGTTTTGGTATTGCTAAAGTTACGTACAGTAATGGACGTAGAATGTTTGAATTGTATTGTGTTGAACTCTTGAAGTTAAGCGAACGTATGGGTTTAGCTAAGCGTTAGTAGACGATTTAATGTATGCACGTTATAACCTGTATTAGCTATTCCCTGTGTTTGTGGGTGCTGCTCGGCTCCCTTAAGTTGTAGCCCACAGTCTTCCTTAATAAAATAAACAATCCAACGTAAAAAGCTTTTTTCGCTGCAATCCAATAGTTACTGAGATTAACGTATTCAACCAAATTACCAAACAAAGAAACACGAATTCGAACTTTTATTAAATTAACTAGCTTTTGCCCGCGGCTTCGCTCGCGTTAGAAAGAGACAAAAAGTAGCCCATGTTACTCTCCATCCCTTCAACTATCTCCACCTAAAAAATCACGTCAATTCGTTGCTCCGTTTTGCTGTGAAAGAAAGACAAACATACAGACATTATGCGCACCGCAAAGGAATGGAATTCCCTCCCTGTCTGTGTTTCCAAAAGCATATAACTCGGATGTATTCAAGAGTCGTTTTCTATACCGCTTATGATATTTTGTTAATAATAAGGGAGTCACGCCCAAATGATTTCAATTAAGATATTTTAACGATAACAATAATTTCACGGGCAGAAAATTAAAGAACAAGAAATTACTGCCTTCAGGCAATCTGTAATTAACTTTTTTTTAATTAATCACAGTAAATTAAAGATCAAAATGCCTCGAGATTTAGTAATTCTTACTAAAATAATTAATAGATAATGGAAGATAATTAGTTTCCTTTATCATAATGAAAATGTTGCCAATGTATACAATACAGAGGACGTTCTTTCTATACTGACTTTGTGACGGCCCATCTCATATTAAGTCATTGGCGACGCCTGTAAACATCTGCAATACCCTCGCAAATGCTTCACTAATCGAGAAACAAGGATGATAAATGTCACATTTTACACCATCATCAATTTACGTTAGTTTTATGAGCTGTTAAATCGCGATATTCCCATAGATTTTGTATGGTACTGTGAACTTATAACGTTAAGTTAGCAAGCCGATTGACTAACTATTTATTGATTTCAAAGCAACTAAAAATTCAATCTAACAGTAATTTAAAAAAAACCGGCCAAGAGCGTGTCGGGTCACGCGCAATAATAAGTTTATCTACTTATAAGTTTAGAAAAAGGCTATTTGTTACGTTGACATACTAAGTACGCAGAAATTATTTTATACAACCTTTTTGTCTTTTTTGTACAAAAACTGTTTTTTCTATCAAGTTCAAAATAATTTTCCTAAAAAGTCCTTATAAAGTTCTACTTTCCAGATTTTTTTCATATTTTTTAAACCTACGGGTCAAAAGTTAGAGAGGGGGGGGGGGGACGCTTTGATTTTTCCTTTTGGAGCGATTATTTCCGAAATTATTGACATTATCAAAAAATGATTTTAGTAAACCCCTATTCATTTTTAAATACCTATCCAACAATATATCACACGTCATGGTTGAAATTAAAAAAAAAACCACTTCCCTATTTACATATAGGGAGGCTACCCTAATAAAACGTTTTTTTCCAATTTTTATTTTACCACTTTGTCGGCGTGATTGATATACATATTGGTACCAAATTTCAGCTTTCTAGTGCTAACGGTCACAGAGATTAAGCGAGGACGGACGGACAGACAGACAGACATGGCGAAACTATAAGGGTTCCTAGTTGACTACGGAACCCTAAAAAAATGAGCCGGATTTTCAGGGCTAAAATTAAGATGTAAAATACCCAATTACCAACTATATTACAATACAGTTGTATTGTTTTGTTAGGGTTTGTCTTAGGAAATACTATTATAGTTATAATAGTATTTCCTGAGACAAACCCTCTTGTATATATATAGAAAAAGCTCTTGTACTTTACTTAGTATGAGGTATGGTTTTAAAAACCATGAATGAATGTTATCTACCTTCTATTACCTTCCAGAAACTAAAACCAAAAAATATTATATTTTTACCAGTCAAACTTCCAGCAAAACTAACATACAACTTCAAATCAATACCGTCAAGTTTTTCGCCACATCCATATAAACTAAAGAGAATCCATTAATATCCGAACTAAAAAGATACCAAAATATTGAAAACCTCCAATTCGCGGTCTCATCAATAGCGATGGATATCAAAGAAGCGCATTTCAAAATCTTATATTTCAGAAGGCGCTGGATGCAATCCGAAGTCTGAAAAATGTTTTCAGCAACGCGAGATTACGGTATATCTATTTGACTTAGGAGTTTCGTACGGAATGTCAATAGATTTAGAGCTTTGAGTTATTTGTTTCTCAGATTTTTCTGTGTTGCTTTGCTGAAGAGATTTTTACAGGTCGTTTTGACAGATTTTATTTTAATTGACGGGCCTGTTGGTCTAGTGGTCAGTGACCCTGACTGCTAAGCCAGAGGTCGTGGGTTCGATTCCCACCCAGGTCAAACTTTGTGTGATGAGCATAAATGTTTGTTCTGTGTCTGGGTGTTATTTATCTATAATATGTATGTATTTAAAAATCATATAAAAGTATGTATATCAGTTGTCTGATTACCATAACACAAGCTCTGCTTAGCTTGGGATCAGATGGCCGTGTGTAAGATGTCCCAGGATATTATTATTAATTGGTTTGACATAAAACTAGTTTTATAGTCTACTGGTAAATGTTTTTCGTACATACAGAGTCGCAGATTGGTTTTTAGTCTTCAAACCTCTTTCTTACCCAAAAAAGATGAAATAAATCTAAAAACCCGGCCAAGTGGCAGTCGGTTTTGGGCACGGAAGGTTCCTCTACCATTATCGGCGAGAAACGGTATAAAAATCACGTTTTTAGTATATAACTCCTTAAATATTTACTTTATTCATTTTTTTTTGTTATAGCAACAACATTTATACGTCATCTGTGAAAATTATAACTCTCTTACTATCACGGTTCATAAAATAAAACCTGGTGACAGACAGTTTTTGTAACTGAGTCCCGTTTTACCCTTTCTGAACCTATTAGGTTTCTGCCCTAATAGGTTGTGGTTTAGCCATTAACCAAACAATAAATATATACAACAAATATTATCCAAGCAAACAAACTGACAGGCAGTAAGGCCCGTATTAATAGACGTCACTCAATTCTGAGACGCTCTCAAAATATCCTGTCCTTATAAGGACAGCAATAGATTTGAGAGCGTCTCAGAATTGAGTGACGTCTATTAATACGGGCCTTACTGCCTGTCAGTTTGTTTGCTTGGATAATATTTGTTGTATATATTTATTGTTTGGTTAATGGAGAGAGATTGAGGTTATTTGACATTTATAATAACAATCCATCCATACTAATATTATAAATGGGAAAGTGTGTCTGTCTGTCTGTGTGTCTGTTTGTCTTTCTTTCACGGCAAAACGGAGCGTTGAATTGACGTGATTTTTTGAGTGGAGATAGTTGAAGAGATGGAGAGTAACATAGGCTACTTTTTGTCCCTTTCTAACGCGAGCGAAACCGCGGGCAAAAGCTAGTAATAATATATATTATTATATCTAGTATGGGTCTGCCCTAAGCCACTGATTGTTCTAGTAATTAACTCGGTATATATGTGTCTACCTTTAAGCACATGGTTTCAGTTACAATTGGTCTATCCCAATTATTCCCAAGGGTGTCGTAAGTGACGATTGAGAGATTGTATTGGTTAGGAAGCACAATGTACTTATAACGTGGGTAGTGACGTCATAACAAACGAAGCTATTGGTTAGTAGCAAGTAAGGTGATTTAAATTTAGAATTCGATATTGTATTGATTCGAAAGCTGTCATAATATGCGTGTAGACATCTTTATTGGCATATTTTTATGAGCTATCAAAACGCGATTCTTACGTATCACTACATAGTATAAAACAAAGTCGCTATCCGCCGTCTGTCCCTATGTATGCTTAGATCTTTAAAACTACGCAACGGATTTTGATGCGGTTTTTTTTAATAGATAGAGTGATTCTTAAGGATGGTTTATATGTACAATACATGCATAATATAATACAAGAAAAGCCGGGATTTTTAAAGATTTGTAGCACCCGTGCGAAGCTGGGACGGGTTGCTAGTATTTTATATGAGAATAAAGTACTGTTATGTTTCTAACTATTGTTTAAATATAGCAACTAAATGTTTCATGATGCAGTTCAGATCCGCAAAAAGTTACTATTATCAATGAAAATTGTCCTCAACTTCATACAATACTGTAATTGATAAGAATAACTTCGGTAGCAGGAGAATCCAATTGGACTGTGCGACATTCCAGATGTAAAGTAGGACTTTTATGAAACCTAGAGTCGTTATCTTCACAGAACGACTATCAGAGGCTCCAAGTTGTCGAAGATGAAGAAAAATGGTTTTGCAATTTGAGAGCCTTATGTCCAGTTGTGGAATGTTAAAGTCTAATGATGATGAATACCTACCGAGCAACCAGGTTTTAATAAAATGAAAGAAGAAAGAAGTCATGTATTTATAGAAAAAGGCTTGCTTTTAACTTGGCCAGAGGCTTACTTAGCATTGCCATCCAACGTGGCAATGCTCCCAGCTTCTTAAGAACTTTACCGGTTGACAGCGATGAGGGGGAGTTTTTTGATGCCATTTTATTTATATTTTAGTGATTTTTAGATTAGTAATTTAGTTAAAAACAATGATTATTATAATCCTTACCTGAAGAAGCCAGTAACACCTCCGATGGAATGTGGGCAGGATGGCTGAGTGGACGTAGCATCCGTAGATACACTGTGGACAAATAGATAAAGCAATTAATAATTAAAGTTAATTAAAAAGAGTGAAAATCATTGGCGCTCTTAAAACTATATTTCCTGACATAAATTTTATATAACTAAAGTGATACCATTTGACTCTTAAACCTTTGAACACACGTAATTCGAGACACAATAGAACGACAATAGCAGCCCGACAGCCGACTGTCGCTTGGTCGTCGAAAGGCTAAATCAAAATATCAGTGCATCAAATCGTTTCAATTGATTGATGATTCATTATTATTAACACGTCATCTTTCTAGCCTTTTTCTGACTATCCTAGGATCAGCTTACAATAAATCAGATGCTACTATAGACTAGATTGTCAACTGCCCATAAGATTTCTGCAACTCATTTTTGAGCTGCAAAGTAAAAATTAACAATCGGGATTCTGAGTTTAGGTTTACATGGACTAGTTGGTCTAGTGGTTAGTGACCCTGACTGCTAAGCCGGAGGTCGTGGTTTCGATTCCCACCCAGGACAAACTTTGTGTGATGAGCATGATTGTTTTTTCTGTGTCTGGGTGTAATTTATCTTTTAAATGTATGTATTTAGAAAGTATATGTATATGTATGTATATCAGTTGTCTGGTTACCATAACAAAAGCTTTGCTTAACTTGGGATCAGATGACCGTGTGTGAGTTGTGCTAAAATAATAATAATAATAATAATAATACCAGCCTATAACTGTCCCACTGCTGGGCAAAGGCCTCTTCTCATACAGAGAAGGCACGAGCATTGATCACCACGCTTGCTCAAGGCGGGTTGGCGATTTCGGACTTAATCGGCTAAGATATTTCTTTTTTTATTTATTTTTATTTACATAACGACTGTTAAAAACTAACGAATGATAATAGTCAGTGTAAAGAATCAATTCATTTGACAAATATTATTGCCAAAGCTTATTTAAATTTAGCAGGAGTACGTTTAAATAGCCGAAGAGTCAATCGGTTAGTTTAAAGCCTTTTTGTCCGACCTAAATTTCTAAAGCTATAAACAGTAACTCCAACGAATCAATATCTAATCAATCGAGTTTTCTTCAAAAAAAGTTAATAAAGGCACTGCGTTATTTAGCTAAAAGTCCATTTCCAGCTAATAATCTTAGCATTTGGTTAACTTTTACGGCTTTGAAGACATAATAAACAGCAAATTTACTCTGTTTTTCTTTTAAGGAAGATCAGCACGGAAGAAAATTACCCCCCATAATGATATCCATAATGTCTCGCAAATGTGTGGCTTGAGCCTTAAGCACCCCATTATCAATAATAAAAAAGTCTGTTTTTCTTTTATATTTTAAGGCGGATTTTGAAAGCGCATTTTTATAATAAATATTCAGAACGGATACTTTCATTATCATCAATTTGTCCATTCATAACCGTTCGTAAAATTTTAATGCAACCTTTTACAATCAGGGTTGCGGAATGTTTATAATAGTTACCGTGACCCTGGAACATAAAGAGCAATCGAAGGAACATGTGTGGGTTTAAGTCAGTAAAAGTCTGACACGCCCTCCCGCCGCACCCAGGACGGGAGCAGTCATTTGACGATTTCCCACTCACCAAAAAAAAAAACCTTTAACAATTATTTTTATGAATCTTGTTTTAATTTTGCATTTTTTATCACTTTAATATTACACTGGCTGTGCCTTGCGGGTTCACCCAGGTTTTTTTTTTAATTGCTTCCGTAGGTCGAAGCGAGCCGTTATATAGTCTACAACTTTCCCCAATAAATGGTCTATTGAACAAAAAATATTTTTTTTACTACCTACGACCAAAAAAAAAAACAAAACTGCACCTATTTATAATATTACTATCTATTTTTATTACATCCAATAATTCCTTTAAAAAGTTATCTTACACAGAAATCTTGGTACAAAATGTTTTAGCTTCGCTTTCATATTTCAGAATTTCGTTAGTGATCTCTGAAAAAGCATTGCACGTCATAGTAAAACAAGCCTAACCAAGCTCGACCTAGAATTGGCACCTGAACTAACTTCGTTTACCAGAAAAGCCTCTCTGTGCACATGAGCGGAGTAAGTCATGAGCGGAGGCGAGTTAGCAGTTTTCATATTATCTGAAACTCAAACTCAAAATATCTCTTATTTAAATAATCAAAAATATTAAGTTTGAATATTTCTAGAATCTAGAAAATATTCAGGTTAGATTAGGACAATATATACTATACTTTCTTCGACTAAGTATTTAAAGTGTGTATAATTTATTGCAATGCTTGATATCGTTTTATTGCTATTCAAAGCCATCTTTTTTAACATGAGCGGCATGAGTTTTGAACTTAAAATATAAGAATAATCAGTAGTTTTTTGTAGTAGACAAAACCTTAACTACGATTGTGAAAGGTATGTTCAGTAGTTCTTACTAGGCCTCACAAAGTTTCGACATTTTGACAATAAATATTAATAACATAGCTTTTCAAAACAATCTACATCTAATATACTGACGTAAACATATTCAATTAAAATAAATACAACAACAAAACCGCTCCCGCTACCGCTCAAGGCTAGACCCCTAGAAAGCCCCCACTCAACGGTCACAGTTGTGCAAAATGTATTATTCAGCATTCCTTGCGCGCTGTACGTGGAGACTCGCGCGGCGTAGCGATCACTGGCCGTCGTTGTACTAACGCCTTTGCTTGTTGCTACCATTTTTATTTACGGCATATAAAAACGAGTCCCTAGCCGGATTTTCGGAATATTCCAGCTTATATTTACTGCTTAGATGTGGAATTTTTAGTAACATTTATGATGTAAGTAATCTTAAACCAACCGGAGTCTGGTGGTTGAGTTTTTTTTTTCTAGAGATTTTTGGTAACAAAAATCTGGAGTACTGAAGTTTTTCCTATAAGTCTTTATAAGTGCTTAGTTTAACAAGCTCCATTAAGTAACTTAGTGCTCTCAAGTGACCTTAATGTGTTTCCTTAAGATAAGATAGAGGGTTTTCTCTTATATGGTAGCTAACAATTGAACAGGAAAAGTAAATTATTTTTTTTATTATAAAACCCGTTGTGTGTTAGTTAGATACAGTTATATTTTTTCTGATTTACTTATTTTATAATCTAACACAGTAACTTTTACATACGAGACGTAGAGACGTACTAAGAAGTCATTTTTGACAAATTCTAGGCTTAACAGGACCGAACAAGGGACACAATTTCGAGTTGTTTGAAATATTACACCTCGCAAGACTGTATTCAGCATCATAAACAACAATTGTTGAATCAACTAATCTGATTTCGAGGAAATATGATCGGAGTTAGATAGAACATTAATGCGGATAAAATCGCCAGCAAAGCTAGTATACTATGTTCATTACTACAGCATTTCCTTAAACCATATCATTGCTCCTTGACATTTTCTATGTGCAAAAATATTCAACACCGATCAAAGTTATTTAGATCGCTGTAGCTACTCGTAACAAAAGAAATGTTGATTTTGAAACGGCAGAACCAATTTTGATGAGCATATTTATAGAAATACTCAACACAGATAAACCCATGAATAAAGTATCATTGGCATCACCAATTCATCATCGTCTGTTCGGCCTGAATGTGGCCTCAATCGAATATCCGGGCCGCGGGCGAGCCTACAGAATGGACATTCAGATCTAAATCGGTGGCCATATTGGCGAATCGTATTTTTGCGAGACCATTCGAGCCAATAACCGGCTCTGTAGTGGGTTTTTCGGAGGGGATATCCGGACTCGAGGAGAAATGGTACTAGGGATAAGTGGCAAGCGGTTTTGCAAAAGTATTTTTAGTTGATTTGTGGTTAGACTAATAAGATAATCGTACATCGGGAAATATACTTCTTACTTAGATTAAGTAAACCTACTAGAATTATATCTTTGACTCCGGAAAAGTAAACCAATGCCCAGACGCAATCTCTAACGAGAAGAATAACGAAAAAACTCAATGGGCTTTTGTTTTCCAATTATCAAGTTTTATGAAAACATTGAAACTAAAAACGCACGCAAGATATTTCAAAGACATTAAAATTTTATCCAAGACAGTCATGAGATAACAATGTGAAATGACCGTATATAAAACCCCTGTGCTAGTATATTCTACTCCATCAAGTTACAAAGAACAAAGCCGATGACAACAGTCCAGACGCATCCAATTTCCTAACCGCTACCGCTTATAACTCCAACCAACTCTTAATATCCGCACGAAGACTGCTCGTGAGTGAATTAGACTTTTACGACCGCCGCCGAATCCATGCCATAGCAAAGGTACAGACGAGAACGAACCTAATCTAAATCTTCAGACAAACGTTGGGACATAAATATCTATTGTTTGAAGTCAGTGAAGGTATGTTTTATCGTACTAGCCTCCTTATTTTATGACATGTAGCTCCGAAATTGTCGTGTCGAAATAGAAAAAATATTGTGTTGGCTATTTTTTGTCACGTGCTTGCGATTGGGTGGGCTGGGTCCTAGATTATATTACTGAAGGAGTTTGTGTTCCGTGTCTGGCATGTATTCTTAAGTGCTGAACAAAATTTCTTACTAAAATGGTAGCTTATTTACTGTATCCCTAATATGTAGAAAGTAGCCGCGTATTCTATTTCCACGTGGGACAATTGATTGTATGATCTGCAGTTACCTATACTAAAAAAAAGCATATATACGGTCGAATTGAGAAACCTTCTCCTTTTTTTGAAGTCGGTTTAAAATATTAAAAAAAATCTTATTTGTGGGGCAAAGGCTTAAAATAGCCGTAATTTTTATATTACTTGAACAATATCACAAACTATTTATATTTATATTTGATGATTAAGTAAAATTGAAAATTAAGTTATATTAAGTTTTTTTAAGAGTTCCGAACGTCCGAATGAAGAACAGAATATTTATAGGATTACTCTTGTAACTATCTGTCCGTCTGTCTCTCAACATTTAGTTTTGTCTGAATCCACTTACGCCAGAATACTCGAACGTCACTTAACTTTAAGACGCTCTCAAATCTGTTGCTGTCTTTGTCACTTTTAAGGGATAAAATAAGGACAACAACAGACTTAAGAGCGTCTCAAAGTTAAGTGACGTTCGAGTATTCGGGCATTAGCAGCTTAATTTGAAAGGAGGCGAGCGAATCTGGGCTTTTTATAATACACTAATGAAAACTTTATCAATATTTTTTTCAAGATTTATTATTTTTTACCATGAAATATTAAGATATTTAGTCATGGGATAATAAATTAATTATTTATTCAAAACATTACTGACTGTCTGCACTTCCGGTTTTTAACAATGTTGCCAAATGAAATATGTTAATCGTTCAGTTGAAATAAGATTAAAATGGAAATGTAAAACCAAGTAAATAAAACAGTATCTGCAGAAGAAACACTGAATCGTGATTTCATCTGTTGACATGTTTTATAATATATTTGAAATAATGGTTTTTGGTTTTTAAATATCGCACAAAATAATGTTATATTTTTTTATTATACAGGCCACACAGTAAAAACTCATGTCAATGTCACATCTAAAGTCAAACAAATCATTCACCTCGTTGGTTTTAAACTTGCAATTGTGGATATTATGTTTTGTAGTGTTTCCGTGCGGTTTAATTATTAGATTGGTATTATTTTACGACTTTGGCTACGTATAAAGGATTCTGACAGTTATTATTTTGACAAACGACCTACGCATTTCTTACATCGGACTGATAAGTTATCTTGGATTACGAAGTAAAATACAATCAACATCTTAATTATATTAACCTGATGGCGTAATTCTTCTGCAGGTTTGCGCTAAATAGAAGAGGAATGAATTCTTTCAGTTAGACAGCAATGGGTGGCACGCAGTCGTAAGTAATTTATTTCAAAATAAGTTCACATGGTCATAAACTGTTACTATTACTAAAATACTTCTGATTTATATTTACTCAAACCAAGCCTGATCATAATGCGAAACTTCCAGTCAATAATTCATAATTATCAATTCAAGGCGTTTATTTCAAAACAAACAAAGCTAATTTTGTACGGACTAATAACATCATATATTTTTATTTTTCTCCCATGTAGAAATTGTAAACATTGAAATTTAAAAAAAAAAATAGTAATATTAAAAATGAATAATGCAAGAATCGTTGCTGTATAGTCAAACCCAATAATGTATAGACCTTCGCCCGCCTTCTTTGGTATACGTTTAAGGTATATATGATAGATTGGGCGATTCGAATTGAATTTGAAAAAAAAATGAACGCGCGTATTAAACTTTGAAGTCAACTTTAAAGTCAAGTTTTAATATTAAAGTTAAATAAGTTTGATTGCTGCGGGAACTAAACAGCTAAACATAAAAAAACACTTCCAATTTATTAAAGCCACACAAAATCTGTTATACGTATTTCAATCAATACTTCCGAATGCTTGAACAGAATTTAATTTAACTCCTAAACGCGAACTCCAAAACTTGAAATAAAATAAATCATGACAAATCCCTCTTTAAAATTTTACTGGCGAAAAGTAGACGAATCTGGAACCGTCTGGTTTGAACCGGCGAAATCCAGTATTGGACCAATCGGCGGGCTCGGTACGGTTGAGTTTATCCAAGTGCATTTTCAGATGAATGCATTCGTAGATTGGACGAATTAAAAAGTTCAACACATTCATACGACTTCGACCGTCAAATCGGATTAATATGAAACTGCTTTTAGAAGTAATGAGAGGTTTTTTAGGGTTCTGTAACTGCATACAACTAAGCTGCTCCACTGGTTGTCTCTGACTGCACGTCGGTCACTGGGTCAATATATTTTGAACCTTGTTAATTATACACTAAAAGCTCATCTATACTTCTATACTAATATTATAAAGAGGAAAAATTTGTAAGTTTGTATGTAGGGGGTAATCTCTGTAACTCATGATCCAATTCTAAAAATTTTTTCACTGGCAGAAAGCTACTTTATTCCTGAGTGCTATAGGCTATATAATATCACGCTATGTCCCACGGGAGCGAGGCAGTAACCAAAAACCTAACGTTACGCGGGTGAAACCGCGAGGAACAGCTAGTTCGACAATAAAAATGTTTTATAAAAAATGTTAGGTTTTTAGATTTATCCCTTGTGCTATAAGACATTGCTTGTTGCCAAATTTTATGATTCAAGTCAATGGGAGCTACCTTGCTTATTTTGATACATTTGCGAGTCAAAGTATACGGTGTAAGCCATGTCTTTTGAT
Source organism: Athetis lepigone (assembly GCA_033675125.1). Taxonomy (NCBI): domain Eukaryota; kingdom Metazoa; phylum Arthropoda; class Insecta; order Lepidoptera; family Noctuidae; genus Athetis; species Athetis lepigone. The sequence goes on along the minus strand of CM066225.1, from coordinate 2,849,778 downwards.
TGCATGGACTTAAAAGTTTTTGTTTTCACAGTTTTATCAAAATGTAAATCTAAGTAGGTATACATTTTAAGAAGAGAATTAGATTTTTTCCTGAGATTAAGTGTGTTGATACCCAGGCTTTAAAAAGTAGCGTTTCTATAAATTTGTTAACCGCAATCCTTAACATGCCTTAGGACTGAAACAACGAACAATAAAAAACTTTTTTCAAAAAAATTATAACCGCCTTCAAAAACTAAAAACCCAAAAATAATAAAAATTTCGGAAGTCTGTGGCGACACAAATTAATTGGCAGAAGAGAAGCCACCGACTTCCGAAATTTTTGTTATTTTTGGGGTTTTAGTTTTTGAAGGCGGTTATAATTTTTTTGAAAAAAGTTTTTATTTTATTACTTTTTAGTGTCGACTCTGACGTGTTCTACAACCGATGCCGAAGCACACATCGTCTATGAATATTTCGTCATTTTTTTTTGTTCTTGGTGAATTTTTCGAGAAGCAGTAAACCGATCGCCAAAAATTTATATGGGACCACCCCTGAATCATGACTTATCAAACAAAAAAAGAACCATCAAAATCCGTTTACAATTGACGGAGATATCGCATAACAAACATACAAAAAAAACATACAGACGAATAGAGAAACTCCTCCTTTTTGAAATCGGTTAAAAACGAAATAAATAAACAAAATACAAAAATCTAACCAACCTCCTTTTAATTCTAACAAAATAACATCTCAATTATAGACAGCGTGATACGGAACTCTCACACGAGTCCGACTCTCATTTGACGGATTTTTGTTGTTTTGGCTAATTTCAGCCTAAATGAAGTTATTCCACACAGCCTCATTTCAGTGAATTACGAGCTTGTTATGCTTAGAACTAGATGCATTCGCCGCATTTTGCTCGCTCTACTAGCCTGTGTTATGAATTATTTTGTTTATGTGTGTAATTTACGCTTGAGTGCATACACTTTCGCTGCAGTGTTTATATGGAGTACTGGAAGATTTAAAATGGCAGCAAAATTGGGGTAGCTGAACATTATTAATATTATTAAGTGCTTTTATATTATTTATTTATTTATACTTCGTGCACATAAAAAAATGTACAATGGCGGACTTAATGCCTTAGGCATTCTCTACCAGTCTACCCAGGGAGGTGCAGAGATAACATGGCAGGTGCACTATGAAAAAGGCGAAAAAAATGAAATAGATCAGAAGAATACAACTTAAAATTACAAAAGATTACACATACATAATTACCCACTTAAATATATATATATATACATATATACATACATACAACAGAGAGTGTAGTGATTGGTCAATAAACTCTGCTCAATTGTTTCGAAATGAATCCTCAATTTCCGCTTGAACCCATAACGGCTAGTGGCCGTCCTGATATCGAGAGGAAGCGCATTGCATATTAGGTATATAAATAGATATAAAATAACACGTTATTGTGTCTTTTAGTAAGTATTTCGTGTAATAGCTAAGAGTTCGTTTTAAACTAGCTGTTTCCTGTGGCTTCATTCAAATTAAATCTACAAAAATTGCGTTTTTATAGCATATCAGTAAGTAAAATAAACTGAAGTGCAATGTAGATTTTTCTAACTTCAAGAGTTTAAAAACTGTGTAATAATTTACTATATTAGATACTAGCTGTTCCTCGCGGTTTCACCCGCGTTACGTTAGGTTTTTGGTTACTGCCTTGCTCCCGTGGGACGTAGCGTGAAATTATATAGCCTATGTTACTCAGGGATAATGTATAGCTTTCTAATAGTGAAAGAAGTTTTAAAATCGGTCCAGTAGTTTTTGTGCCCATTTATTACAATCAAACAAACAAAGTTTTCCTCTTTATAATATTAGTATAGACTATGTCTCGATAAATAGATAATTATCTTCTATTACCAAACGCAGACCAGTTCAAACCCCATAACCTACAAAAGTGTACAAAACATTAACACTTCTAACTAACATACGAAACAGATAGTTATTCCCAACCCAAGAATCACCATAAAAAAACAATTCACGAAAACACCTCTACAATCACACTATTACCCATAATAGGTGTGATCAAAATTTTACGGCAAGAAGCCGAGAATGCACCATTCGTATTGGCTAGGTGGGCTGGCTGAACGCCAGGGTACCCACTACCTCCACCACCGAAACAAATGCTAGCCGGACAGTGGAGCGGCTGATTTGTTTTTTTATAACTTCGGTTTTCTTAGATCGTGATGTTGGATTGAAATATTTGGGGGTTTTGGAGTGATTGGAAAGTTTTTTTAGAAAGAAAATAAAAAACTCATAAAGTACACTTTTGACACTGCTATTATAAAGATCTTTTCATAATATATAACGTTTTATTTATTTATTTAAACTTCATGCACAAATGTACATGGGCGCACTTAATGCTTTAGGCATTCTCTACCAATCAAACCAAAGTAGAGGACATTTATGTTTAAGGTTTAACTATTCTATGTTATTTCTCAGGCAATGGTTCATCTCTCTAGCTCATTTCGATCAGTTCAGGGGTTTTGTCATGAAAGCGAGATAGACAGACAATCAGTTACTTTCCCATTTATATTTATAATATTTGTATAGATATGTCATTGATGTGTATAGATATTCATTTGATGTTTTACAATACTCAAAAGCTACAGATAGATTGCCAATGAAAAGCCTAAGCCAAAATGTCTTCTACGTCTGAAATTACACCGAGACCCATATTTCCAACCGCACTCCATAAATTCCTCGTCCCATTTACTTAAAACAAAGAAATATATTTTTCAGATCTTACATTTAAACATCCAGAAAAATCTCCATAAAACGCACTACCGCATTCTTTGTCCCAGAAGTTTATAAAAATACCCGAGTTTAAATATAAAGTCTTGCACACAAGTATAGCAGAAAATATTGGCTTATATACAAGGCCAGTCCGGACCAGATGGGCCGTTTTGCATGTCTGTCCCCGGCCTTGTGGTCAAATAAACAATACGTAAAACGGAGCGTTGCATGCGGCCTTGCAAAATTTACTTTTGCATTTAAAACACACAAATTTAAACCGTATTTTAATGTACCCAAAGCTTGGGTGACGGCAAAAAGTTTGGTGCAATAAATAAATTTTGATAGTTAATTCGAAATTATGCAAAGGAGCTCGCCTTGTTAATCTAGTATATTAATGCTTTCACATCTAATCGTTAATATTTGGTATGTTAATTTCGGTTTTGTGAATGTTTACTTACTAAATTTAAATTAAAATGTCGCTTTGGATATGTAAAGGTGTTAGAAATGTCGTGCTTAGTTAAGCGAAAATGCAGTAACTTAACCAAAAGTGATTGCACGATTTACCATAATATTATATGAGGTGACTAGTAAGTTAGTGACTGACTAACAAAATTATACTTAAAATAACAAAAAACATTTCTTTTTTTTTATTTGTCTTATCTTTGTTAACCTATAATATTCTTAATGGATAATATATACTTTTTTCAATGGGACGACAGGTCCAAAGTCTCACTAAGCGTTTATAAAAATAATAATATTAATATGGATAACTCAAATAATTATTCTAAGTATACTTAATTTCACATAAATATAGCAAAACTTATTAAAATTAGCCTACTTAAAGCTAATTAATCGTGACACGAGAATGCGCAAAATTTTTGTACCTAGTTTTTAAAACCTTAAGCTTAACAAATAAAGCAAAAATGTTAAATTTATTGCAACACTGGTCGTTTGATGCAGATTGCGAGCGTTTGGCATGAAGGCTGACATCTTAAGGCCTGCATAATATTCTAGTTAAATGCTTTGGTTCTATACCATTTCCGACACGTCACTGTAGTGGAGAATATCTATTTATTTCGATGGCAGTAACTTAAACTATTAGGACATTTATTTATGACCATTGTTATATATTTGATGGTTGGATGGTTTGCTTGTTTCTAGTGATTTCCGAAATTGCTGGACCAACATAAGGAGTTACTTAATCCTTCGAACACTCGTGATTTGAGTCACAATAGAAGAACAATAGCAGCCTGACCGCCGGCTGTCGGTTGGTTGTTGAAAGGTGAAAGAAGAAACAATGAATTGGCTTTGCTTTCTATTTTATAAAAATAGAGTACCTAGATGTCAGATTACTTACTCTATGGGCAACGTGACAATCGAACAGATCTACGAAAGGCAAGAAGAACCAATGACTTCTCGTGCCGCCAAAGGCACGGGAAGCTTAAAAACAAGTATTAATGAATAAACTGTGCACTTTCAAAACTTTCAAACTTGTGCTATTTCAAATCAATGCGAAGCTCTTTAACAGAACCTGCTTGACCCAAAAGCTAAATTCCTTAATAACACAAAATACATTGATACAAAAAAGCAATAACCAATTTAATAAAACTCGATAAATTTCTAAAATAAAATCAATCACGAATACAATAACAAAGAATGAAAACAATTACAAATTGGAAACCTTTTTTTATTGAAGCCGAGGGAAAGGTTTCCGAAAATAGTCCACAACACAACTTTGTTACCGAAAATAGGTCGGCCATTTTTTTTTAAAGAATATCGCCCGAATCATCTATATCGGGTAACGAACCGGAATGAAACACGGCAAAATTGTCCAAGCATTATACAACAAAACGGATTTTGTTTTAATACAATATTGCCCATTCGTTCGATTTTTTTATTTAATTCACTGTTCCGAAGTGTGGTGGATCAAAAATGTGTAATAAAAATAGCCGTTACAGTTTCCAATTGAATGCACAGATTGGTTTAAAATATATTTTTTTATTTTGTGTTGATTCCTTTTTTAATAAAAATAAAAGTGGTGCTGATTGTTTTTGTTATGGGCTTATTTTGTTTACTGTTATATTCGTAATATCTTTTTGATGATTATAGTAATGTGGGATCAATAAAAGTCATACAATGTAACGTTTTTAACTTATAAAATGTCGATGTAAGAGACAACTGTTGATTGCACCAGAAATATCTCTAACAATTTCATAGTTATGGCGAGATACATACATTTATTTAATTGATTTATTATAATGACTTTGATTTATTATAGTGAGTACAGTGAGTACACTGTACTCACTGTTTAGCAATAGGGATGTGGACTACATCAAAAGAATGACATTCTGTTTAGTCCGTCTGTTAGACAGTCCAAAAATACTGGACACATATTTTTTGCTTATTAAAATTATAACAAAATACAGAGATAAAGAGCATCAAAGTTCCGGAGAGGGGGCTTGTGACGTCACTTGTCAGTAAAAATTATACAATCATATGACGTTTCACGAAACTTCAACGCACTGTATTGTCGTCATTTTCTGTTTACAAAAAAAAAGAAAAAATACGTGTCCCAAATTTTTTGATTATCTAACTGACGGACTAATTACTTTTTTTTTGTCGTCTCGCCTATTGGCAATTTTTATGTTGTAAACATTAATTAAAAAGGGGTTTTTAAAATTTCACTTCAAGAAGTGCAATTTAAGGGATGTATTTTGTCATTTTCAAAGTAAATTTATGCGGGCAAACCCGCTAGCAAAAGCTAGTTCATTCATATTTCACCACAACTGACCAATCCTACATCATATAATCAGAATTTGACACGACATTAGCATATCGAAATCCCGACAACAATCGTCGGGCCTACCAGATGCAACACCCGTTTGGACAGAGGATCCCCCCTTTTCAACGGAGGATGAAAATGATAAATCTTCCCACACCCCAAAACACCTATTAAAGTTACCAAAACCAGGTCACCCATTAAACCATAGGCGTAGCCATTAACATACCAACTTTAGCCAACGCTTTTAAAAGCCAATAAACAGTAATTCACGGGTAAACTGGACTTATTCTTACAATGATATCTTGGGCCGTGGCACAGTGTTTTGTAGCCACAACCATATTGGCCCGCTGCCAATACGTTGGGCCCAAGTAATTAGCGACAGGCGGCCTTGTCAACTTACCTCGTTAAAACGGTTTCTTTATGAAGTTTGAGTGATTGTCAAGTTTGTGACGTATAATTGAGACGTTTGGTGTATATAGTTTTTTTGGTTGTTTAACTAATTTTTAATGTTAGCGTACACGTGATGTCGTGGGCTCAAAATAAGCTAGTGTGTTAATAAGAAGAAGTAGATTCATTTTCTTGCTAATGACGTTCCAAACTGCACATGCTTATACATGATCTAATGGGAAACAATAATTTGAAATTGAATTTGAGACAACAGAGTCTATTTTGTCATTGATTATATTAGCTGTTAGCACTACATGAAATGTATTACTCTATTTAATATTTGCACTTATGATCATTAAAATAATTACTTTATATAAAAAGTTTACTTCTACTTCTGAAACTTTTACTTCTAAATCGTACTGCATTTTAGTGAGATATTTTTATTGTAATTGGCAAATATATAATAATCTTTATATTTATTGTGAAATCCATTATTATAACAATAGACAAATCAACTTTCATCAAATCACAATTTAGGCCCATGTTCACCACCATCCATTCTACCGGTTACTATATTTTTCTACCGAGCTATTTATGTATTTTCTCTATCAAAATTTCACATAAAGAACTGCTTAACCTATTACCCACCTAGAGACAGCCGGCTGTCGCACTGCTATTTGTCTTACTTTTGTGTCTCAAATCACGCGTGTTCGAAGGTTCAAAAACGCGATGATTTTCACACCAAACACATACCAAGCGACTTTGTTATTAAAACAAACCTCTCGCCTCTTACAACTTGCACCAAACTAAAATCAGGCACGCAAGACTGTCACTGTTTATGGGCAAAAAGCACTAGCCTAGTACTGTGTGTACCTGAGCACGACGAGTTTAGTCTTTGAAGATTATGCTGTAACGCTAAACTAGATAAGTCACCCGCCACCCTATATTAGCAGCTTTTGGTTTGTTACTGAACTTTATGTAGACTTTTCCTTAGTAATGAAAGGAAGGAAACGGGGGATGTATAGGCTGGCAAATTTTTGCACATATTTTTATATCACAGTAATTATTAATGGTCTAATATTTCATTCAGATATACATATTTAAAAGATAGAGCCTTCCAAATTTATTAAGGTAAATTGATATTTTACAAATGTTGTGATTAGTTGTTCCATAATTTTAGCAATTAATTTCAATCAACGGTGGAAATTAATTTCAATTAATTAATTTCCACCGTTATGATTATATTCCTAATCTGTGAAATCATTTTCTATATATATTTTTTAGGTTTGTTATAATTATTGTGTTTTTATTTTATTTATTTTTTTATTTTGTAATACTCAAATAAGCTAACCAGGTCGGCTCGCCATTCTCAAAAAAGTTATCCAGGTATCTCGTTATTTCTTTCGAGGTCCGCCGTGGCCTTATCTTGCCATTGTGGTACACCAATGCAAAGCTCTTAGCGTCAATTCACACGTACCACAACCACACCACGTCGCAGCGACAAAATGTGGTCAAGATGTGGTTACGTGTAAATAGTGTCGCAGCGGCTTTTTGCAGCTGCGTTGTGGTAGCCACAAAATGTCGATGTGGTTAGCGCAGGCGCCAGCTAGGCGCCTGCGCTAACCACATCGACACTGCCGCCGCGTTGCCGTCGCGATGTGGTTGCGATGTAGTCGTATTACACAGGTGGTCGATAACAACCACAAAATGTGGTGCGTGTGAATTGTAATATTCATTTTCAATACAAAACTTACGCCCGACCACATCGCGGCGTTGTGGTGTGGTTGTCGCTGTGGTGTGGTTGTGGTACGTGTGAATTGAGCCTTAGGGCACATTGATCATTCTGCTTGATCCGTTAACAAATAAACTAGTCTCCAGCAGTATGCTTTAGGCATGTTATACGTGAGCCACTTAGTATCTACATTGAATCTTAATAATATAACTTACCTACACGTTTGGTGGGACGATATAGGACTTAAGCTTAATCTTTCGAACACTCGTGATTTGAAACACAACAGAACGACAATGGCAGCGCGACAGCCGGCTGACTCTTGGTCGTTGAAAGGTGAATTTTAAAATATACTTATCATCTTCTTAGTATTTTTTCCAAATAAGTTAGAGCTGACTTCTAGTCTAGCTGATCCAGCTGCATGAATGGCTTACAACCCAATTAGTGGGTAACGCGATACCTCTTGGTTATCCTGATGTTAAACTTACGACTTCGGACTACCCAACAGATTGTCATAGATCTAATGATATTATAAGTAAAAAGGCGTAGATAGATTACTTATACGACCATCTTCAAAAACGGCACACTAACGCACACATACAAATAGACGTCAAAGCAGGATGGCATGATTCATGTATTGCGAGTGAGAACGTGACAACAATTATAATTTGGTGAAATAACTTAATTTTAAAGTGTTACATGCTGACTGCCTGTTAACCTATCTACACCTTTCTACATATAGTATCATTCCATAGATCTTGACAACCGGGACTAACGGCTTTAGGCACTTTCTGAGGCACGGGATATCAGTCCTAAAAAAATTAGAAAACGGATTGCGGATTGAAAAAGTCACATAGTTACTTCCCGGTTCTGAACACACAATTTCATGCCGACCACTACATAGACAAAGTTGTGGGCAAAAGCTAGTTTACATAAATCCAAAGGCCACATTGGTTATGCACCACATTTATTGATACAATTAGCGTTCGTCCGATCCCCGTTTTATTGCAACGAAACCATATTACTTATTCATCATGGCGGACGGATGAGGCTGGATGTTGCCCAGTATTTGTGGATGGAGGTCATGGATGATGGATGTCGCTTCCGTTTGTCTATTGGTTATTGTTGTGGTTACTCATCTGCGTTTGGTTAAACTGTTTATTGAAAAAATAATGGATAGAATCAAGCATTAGAAAAGCGAGTGCTTTCGCCCATCCATTTGATTGGTTGAACGCGCTATACTCAGAGATTTCTTCAATCGAGCCGAAGGTAGAGTAGGTCTGAATTGCAAAAATCTTTACATGTTGGATAGCTTTTCTAACCTAAGTATTAACACGCCACGACCTACGGCGTGTACGCGCGGAATACAGCTAGTAATTAATATTCTTAAAAAGGTTGAGCTTTTAAATGAGATTCTTTTGATGAATTTAATAAATATATAGTTTGTATGTAAAACAAAACTATCGAAGTGGGTCTTCCTTATATATACAACTAGCTTCTGCCTGCGATTTCGTCCGACTGGAATATTTCCCGTTCCCGCGGGATTTCCGGTATGAAAACTATCCTATGTTCTTTCTCGGGTCCCAGACTATATCTGTACCAAATTTCGAAAGCGTAACAGACAGACAGAGTTACTTTCGCATTTATAATATTAGTATGGATTATGTAAAATAAATGTAACAAGCGTTACTTAAAAACAATTTTAAGTAACGCTTGTACAACATCTATTTCACGAATAGTAGGCTACATTGCCAGTGAGTAACATCACGTTAAGTCCCACGAGAGCAGAGCAGTAACCTAAGACCTAACACAAGCGTGGAACAGTTAAAAACAATTTATCTACAACACCATCATACCATGTAAACAAAATTCAGTGCAAAGCCGTTCACTCTTCATCTGAATCACGAAACGGAACCTAGTAATTACTTAACAATATTCATTTTTCACCCCTCCAAGGTTTCAGCTGAAAAGGCTGAAACTTCAGATAGTGTAACATTCACGAATCGTGAAAGTGAGTACGTAATTGCTGGAGAAATATTCGTGTTTGGGATTTTTTAAGGCTGTGTATAATTGGTAGTTTGCTTTGATTTTCTTGGCACACTTTCTGTCTCCTGCGGTTTCAGTCACTATTTTTGTTTAATAAATATGGATTGTCCGCTAAAATCTTTTAAGTACTCATTGCCCCGTTTAAGGATTTGTCACACTGGATGCGTTCTGCGGCCGGCGGACAGGTCAAAGTGAACGCAGCCCGCATCATGTATGAACAACATTGTCGGTATTAATATATTTTGTATAGAATGCGATCTGACCGTGCGAGCACAACCTAAGAACGCATGTTGGGCCGACGGGGCGATGGGGAGAGAAGGACGCGTACGGACCGGTGGGCTGCGGGCACGCGGGCTGCGGGCTGCGGGCGGCGTTGTTCATACATGATGCGGGCTGCGTTCACTTTGACCTGACCGCAGGCCGCAGAACGCATCCAGTGTGACAAATCCTTTAAAGTTTCCATAATAAATTAGTACAGAATTTTAATTTGCCAAATAAATGTCTGTATACGGTCAAAACTTGCAATGCTTGGGTAAATAATAATTAGAGTGACTTTAAAAAAATTACCAGTACTAAAATTCTGTTAAATTCATTTTGGTTTTACCAATTAATTTTCTTTATAGAGAAAGTAATAAGTTTGACTATATTAGCCAAGACTGCAAAAAGTTAATAGAAATGTCATCCTTATAACTGGTAGTGCATGAACATTAAAAAAATAACAACACTGGAAGAGAATATCCCCGTTACAAAGTGTTTTAAATAAAACTGTTATTTCTTTTAGAAAGTTTCCTTTACAAATTTTTAGGATGCAAAGAAACTGATGCTTTTCTTGGGAATAATCGAAATAATCAACAATAGACGCAGAAGCGTCGCTTTGGGAGCCATTGTGATACATATGTAAGAGTTTTATGAAGGAAAACGGGTCTCCGCTTAAAAGGTTATCCCATGTCTTTAAGTGAATAAAACGCGAATGTTTACATCAATACTTGTATTCAAAACTATACTAATGTTAAAAATTTAAAAGTATAGTCTGGTTTTTTTTTGGGAGTGGGAAATCATCAAATGACTTCTCCTGTCCTGGGCGCGGCAGGAGGGCGTGTCAGACTTTTACTGACTAAAACCCACTCATGTTCCTTTGGTTGCCCTCCATGTCCCGGGGTCATGGTAACTATTATAAATATTCCGCAACAAAGTATATAGTCTGTCTGCTGCACAATTGAGTCTTAAATCACTAAAACGATTTTGATGAGCTTCGAAACTCTATGTCAGATCTAGACAAAATTTAAATAAAACCACTCAGAGAGTATACTTTTGTAAATAAAAAATAATTATTCGAATCGATGCACTAATAGCCATGAAATTGCGTAACAAACATGCAGACGAATTAATAACCTAACTTTTTGAAGTCGTTCGAAAACAAACAAATAAACAGGGCAAAGCTATATAAAACCGTTTAAAAAAGCAATCACTTTCACCAAGTAAACATACTTTTATTAACCTAGTTTTAAAGAAGCAATGCTTCGAAAGCTGAAATGCATTCAAAATCTAGACTTTTCCAAATAGGTACTGTTAGGGCTTGCACCGCAATTTCGCTTTCTTTAATTTCCCTTAAATCCATTGCTCATTTCTGTCTGTCTGTCTGTTTTGGCGTGACCTCAAACCTTCATTCAACGAACTAATTTTTTGTAGTATGTAAACGAAGACTATTTTTGGTAAGGTTTACGTAACTTTGGTATTTAATTGTTGCTTGATTTGATGAATGTTTTGGTTGGATACAAATGTGATACGTTCATATTAATGAACTTTAAACTATATTATGTCCTTATCAACGACAATGTATTTTTCATTTAAATCATCATTTTCCGCTTTTTATTACTAACTAGCTTTTGCCCGCGGCTTCGCTCGCGTTAAAAAGAGACAAAAAGTAGCCTATGTTACTCTCCATCCCTTCAACTATCTCCACTTAAAATATCACGTCAATTCGTCGCTCCGTATTGCCGTGAAACGAAGACAAACATACAGACAGACAGGCAGACACACTTTCCCATTTATAATATTAGTATGGATATTAGTATGGATGTTAGGATCGGCGTTTCGTCTAACTAGATTCAGTTGTATACCAGCGTTTGACATGGAGCGACTGCCCATATCCTGTAACCCAGTTATAAGGTAACACTTTATACTCATTGGTTAGACGGATTGTCCGACTTTCTTGTTTCTAACTACACGTAACAACTGTCAAAAATCTTCGAATGTCATTTGAGACAAACTACTTAACGGTTTACGTGCTTTCCGAGGCATATGTCAGTGATGCCCCATTTAAACTTAAAGAGCTTTTGTACACTATAATATGTCCTGCATACTTGAATATATCTTGGAAATATAAAACTACAGTAAGATCCGATTAAAACTACAGTCAAAATTTGAACTACAGTTACTATCCCCGATCGCTTTAAAAATACTAATATAAAGAAAAGAATTGAACTGACCTCCGTCCCCTGGACCTTGAGTTTCATGTGGTCTTCTCTGGTGGTCTTTCCGTCTTTTCTCTTCTTCCAACAGTAGCCATCACGTCGGTAGCGGACCTTCTTCCGGCTGTATAGCAGCATGGAGCCGCTTTTGGGCCTGGAATGAAAGAAAACGTACTTCAATATGAGTTAGGTAGACGATGAAGAAGTTGGGTTTACTTCCAAAAATTCGGAAACATGTTGATGTCAATATAAATAAATATAAAATGTTATTCGTTGGTTGGTTTATGTTTTAACAATTGTTTTTGCCCAAATTGGTAACCATTAAAAATAGAAATTAATATTGAAACTACAAAAATAAATATGCCATATGCTTGATGTACTAGTCAATCAAGGCTGAAGTGAAAACGTGGCAACATAAAATAATAACAATTTATTACTAACACAAAATAATCAAAATACTAGAAAAATAATAATGTTTTATTTTGCAATTTGGGTCAAATGTAATTAATATAGAACAAGCTCTGTTTAGTTTGGGATCAAATGGCCGTGTGTGAGTTGCCTCAAGATATTTATTAATTTTATTTATTTACTTAATTGTCCAATTGAAAAAAATATTGACTAAATTACGTATAGAAAATCGTTAATAGCGTAAATAAATAAATTATTATTTATCTCACATGAATAACCCTAACAATCATAATCGACTTCAAATTGAACACAACAAACTTCCTAATCGCTACTATTTAACTAATGAATCTTAGCAATTAATCATTTCTAACTAATTGGCAAAATTGTAGTTCACATAAATTGTTAATCTTCAAGATGGCGGGTAACAAGTGATCATTAAACCTTTAGCTGAAGGGTTACTGCCAAACTTGTAACCTGAACTTGTAAGTTATAACATCAAGTAATCTAATATCTTGTGTCTAAGGCGGGCCACACACTGCGCCGTGTAACCGCAAGAATGCGTTTCTCCGCATTACTACATTTTATTTTATTTATTTTATTTTATTTATTTATTCACATACGCAGCGTTTTAGGTTTTAGTGTTTTGTCCGTCCTGACTAGGTGTAGATACCTATGTCTAGGTGTGTATACCTAAGGTATATCTTAGAAATAACAACTACTAAGATACACTTAGTTTAGAAATCTCTTGTGGTCTAGCAATAAGCCTTTTATTGTAGTCTTCCTAAAAGAAGGTAGAAAGTGTTTGGATACTGTAATGTTAAGGATTTTGATGAAATAAAGAATTTATTTATTTATCTATCGAATATGATAGTTATATAATGTTTAAGCGTTATACTGAAATAGATCTCGTCTGTGGAAACAACAACACGCGGGAGAACGAAGCGCGTAAAACACACACACGCATAAAGTGAGGCGTATGGTACGGTACACCGCAGCACCCCCAGGTTTTAAACAAAAAAAGACGGGTTGCACTCCGGGAGTGCCGGCAGAAGTGAAAACTTGATTATAGCTGTCTACTATCCATCCGTCCTACGCTTTTTCGATCAGGTCACGTGTCCTGACGCGAGTTTAAGATTTTATACCCATTACAGAAAAAGTGCTCAACGCCGCTAAAGAAGTTTTCACTTCAAAAACTCATGATTTATGTCTAAAATCAACTGAGAAGTGAATACTGGGTTATGACGCAAACCGCTTGACCAAGAAAATCAGCGTTTCCACCGCCGCGTGCCTGATCAGACGCGCCCGCTTTGTTTATAGCCTTAGGATATTAATACACAGAAGTTTACAACGTCCTATTTTACCCAAAGATCGTTACTGGCTTTTGCCCGCGGCTTTGGTCGCTTTAATGTAGTAAACTTTACTGTAGTATGTCATTTATCTTATCTGGAACAGTTTTTTTTATGGCCTTTTCTGTAACCTTGATAACGTATATTCAAAATTCCATAATGTTCTGTAGCGTATTTTAGCAGTGTAAATGTAACTAATAAACAAACTTAAATTAAATAGATCACGTAATTACTTAAATCTGTTTTTTTGTATTTTTGTTGAACTTATTGTTGTGGCGGCAACAGAAATACATCATAATTATATGAAAAATTCAAATTTCTAGCTAAAAAAAGCACGGGCAGACATCGAAGTCTTAGTAATAGGGATTCGTTTAAGTCCGTATCTTTTGTTAAATACCTTCAGTGAATATATTCTATTCTTAGTCTAGTAGTATTACATTATAATCCATCCAGTTGGTTTAGTCGAGAAAGCGCAACACACAGACAGAGTCACACTCACATTAATATACCAGAATGGTTATGGTTTTATACAAGGTACTTTCAGTAAGACGAAGATGCGTCGTCCTCGCAGAAAAGCACGTAAAGTAAACACAATATATTGAACATAAAGCTTACACCACAAGGCTTTACATCGCCGTGTGTTGAAGAAAACCATTACAGGATTATAACTATGATGTGGTTACGCCTCTTAGTAAAACTGCCGTAAGTATAGAATTTAAGATAATATAAGATGTCACACACTTTAAAAATTTGATAATTAATTTAAAAAAACAAGATTAAAAAAATATCTTAAGAAAAATATCCTACTTTTAACCCGACTGGCAAAAAGAGGGTTGTGTTTTTGGAGCGTATGAATGTAAGTATTTAACTCTTTCTTTAGTACGTATGTTAAATCACTTAATCTTAAAAATATATATTTGGGAAACTTGTTTTTTAGGGTTCCGTACCTCAAAAGGTAAAAACGGAACCCTTATAGGATAACTTTGTTGTCCGTCTGTCCGTCCGTCCGTCCGCCTGTCAAGACCCTTTTTCTCAGAAACGCGTCGAGATATCAAGCTGAAATACTGACATACTTGGGTCTGCTATCTCTTAAAGCAGTGAAAAAATCAAGTTTTTAAATTAACGCAATAAAAAGATACGGCGGTTTATATTGCAAATTTGGACATTTGCAAGGAAATCAAAACCTATAGGGTACTTCCTATTGACCTATAATCATGAAATTTGGCAAAAAGCAAGGTCATGTAGCACAAGTAAAGGGAAAACTCCGAAAACCGTAAATTTGTGGTTAGTTCACACCAGGCGTCCGTCTGTCCGTCTGTCTGTCAATAACCTTTTTCTCATAAACGCGTCGAGATATCAAGCCGAAATTAATATCACATACTTAAGTCTGCTATCTCTCACAGCAGTGAAAAAATCAAGTTTCTAAATCAATGCAATAAAAAAAACCCGCGGTTTATATTGCATATTTAGATATTTTCAAGAGAATCAAAACTCAAAACCTATAGGGTACTTCCCATTGACCTAGAATCATGAAATTTGGCAAAAAGCAAGGTCATGTAGCACAAGTAAAGAGAAAACTCCGAAAACCGTAAATTTGTAGTTAGTTGACATCAGGCGTCCGTCTGTCCGTCTGTCTGTCAAGAACCTTTTTCTCAGAAACGCGTCGAGATATCAAACTGAAATGTATATCACATACTCAGGTCTGCTATCTCTCAAAGCAGTGAAAAAATCAAGTTTCTAAATCAACGCAATAAAAAGATACGGCGGTTTATATTGCATATTTAGACATTTTCAAGGGAATCAAAACTCAAAACCTATAGGGTACTTCCCATTGACCTAGAATTGTGAAATTTGGCAAGAAGCAAGGTCATGTAGCACAAGTAAAGAGAAAACTCTGAAAACCGTAAATTTGTAGTTAGTTCACATCAGGCGTCTGTCTGTCCGTCTGTCTGTCAAGAACCTTTTTCTCAGGAACGCGTCGAGATATCAAACTGAAATTAATATCACATACTCAAGTCTGCTATCTCCCAAAGCAGTGAAAAAATCAAGTTTCTAAATCAACGCAATAAAAAGATACGGCGGATTATATTGCATATTTAGACATTTTCAAGGGAATCAAAACTCAAAACCTATAGGGTACTTCCCATTGACCAAGAATCATGAAATTTGGCAAGAAGCAACTTCATGTAGCAAAAGTAAAGGAAAAACTCTGAAAACCGTAAATTTGTAGTTAGTTCACATCCGTCCGTCCTCCCGTTCGTCCGTCTGTCAAGACCTTTTTTTTCAGAAACGCATCGAGATATCAAGCTCAAATTAATATCACATACTCAGGTCTGCTATCTCTTAAAGCAGTGAAAAAATCAAGTTTCTAAATCAACGCAATAAAAAGATACGGCGGTTTATATTGCATATTTAGACATTTTCAAGGGAATCAAAACTCAAAACCTATAGGGTACTTCCCATTGACCTAGAATCGTGAAATTTGGCAAGAAGCAAGGTCATGTAGCACAAGTAAAGAGAAAACTCCGAAAACCGTAAATTTGTAGTTATTTCACTAAAAAACAAATTAACGGAACCCTCGTTGCGCGAGTAGAACTCGCACTTGACCGGTTTTTATTATGACTACAAAAGTATTCATGTATCGGTTACTACCATTCCCTCCACCAATAAAAGAACCTAACCAACTCCAAAATTAATTCAAATGATTTGCAAATTAAAAATCACCAATCCCCAAAATTCATGTAACAGTACACTTACATAGAATAATTTGAATTACTATAGAAATGGTATCCGGACCCTTGAAGATTTATTAGCTAGTCGTAAAACGCCCACATCAGACCAAGGGTATGAGCGAATAATCGCACATTATAAGGGTAAGGGGACCCGCTCACTTGACAAAAATAAAAAGTTGAAGATCGCATTTCGTTTGGCCTTATTTCCTGACAATACACTGAGTGTATTATTAGTTGAACGATTTCCTTATTGGTGCTTGTTGAAGTACAATAATAGGAGAATAAATTTGAATGACGACTGAGAAGAACGGTCAAGATAAGCTTATATAGCAACTATACAACAACTATACAACTTCAGTACCTCGTGTGTTGTTATCGAAAACTTTGAATCAAATCTTATGTGTGAACACAGGTATTAAATAAAGGTTTTCTGTGTACATTTTAGTTATTCTCTAATAAAATTGATATACAAATAATTGGTTTATTTTAATCTATATAATGCACAGCTTGGTCGCTATGGTAAAAGTAAAAATGTTGTGACGGACAATATTTTTATAAATAAAAAGATTGATATTTAGCAAAGCCTCTTCTTAGTATGATTCTAGGTCATTAAAAATCATGTTTCTAGCTTCATTAGTCTCCATCCCATCAAACAGCCTGCTTCTTTATATATAGCTATACATATTGCGCCCGCGACTTCCCGTGTATTAGTCGGAACGTGATTCGTGACACGTGATTTGAGACACAATAGAAAGACAATAGCAGCCCGACAGCCGGCTGTCGCTTGGTCGTCGAAAGGATAAGGGTTGGAATTTTTTGAATATCTTTTACTTGTGGACATTCGTAATTTCAATAATATGTGTAAACTGCATTATTTTGATCCTTTCCTAACAAGTGTGTCCTCGGCCAGAAAGTGCATGAGCCAGTATGAGTGCATGATTCTTTAATTAAGTTTTTGTCTGTGCTAGTTTTTATTCTACAATTGTGTAATGTAAATTAAGTTAAGGTTTGCTAATTTCCAGCCTCCTGGTGTATTGTTTAGTGGTGTACTCACTCATTTTTTTTAACCTGGTCCTAGAAGTGAAGACTTTTAATTGGCTGTCAGTCCCACACTCTGTTTTTATTCTGTGTATTCTAGCTGTAAATCTTCCATGCTTTCTAAATAAATAAATATTCTCTCTCTCTTTACAAAGAACACACCCTCCAAATTTAATAATATTATTATGCTGAGCGTTGATATATCATCCAGACAGTCGGTTTACTATTTTATGTATAGAAAAACATTAGTATGTATGATCCCTCATCTATTCAAGTGTAAAGTGTGATGAATATATTTTATTACCAATACCGTCTGATGCTTCGTTACAAAGTATAGGAGCGAGTGTGACGCGTCGAGTGTCACACTGTCACACAACATAGTAACTACGTGTGCGTCAAACTTTATATTTTACGATCTTGGGTTCACCCGTAAAATATTAAATGAATGAATAAAACTGTATTAGAAAGCTGACGGGGACGGGAAAACTCAAATTCCATACCTACAGTTGGAACGTATATCAAAAATCGTTATTTTTACTTTTATTGCGAAACTGAATTATTATGTCTTGATCGGATAACATTTCAGAAATTAAAAGGGTAGCCAGCCAAATTGTAATACTAAGCAAAATCTACTATCTAAGTATACTTGTGGTAACATTACATAATGATTTATAGGAACGGGAGAAGTAATCAAAAATATAAAATAACGCGAATGAAACCGCAGCGAACAGCTGGTAAGGTATAATTATTTGTCAAGTTTTCCCAAGGCCAAGATTAATGTATGTAAGTCCGGGTTTCCATATGATGTCAGTAGTGAAATTAAGAATGTATGATAAAAGAACAACTAAGAAAATATAAATAATAATAAATAAATAAATATCTTCACAACTCACACACGGTCATCTGATCCCAAGCTAAGCAAAGCTTGTGTTATGGTAACCAGACAACTGATATACATACTTGTATACTTTCTAAATACATACATATTATAGATAAATTACACCCAGACACTGAACAAACAATCATGCTCATCACACAAAGTTTGTCCTGGGTGGGAATCGAACCCACGACCTCCGGCTTAGCAGTCAGGGTCACTAACCACTAGACCAACTGGCCCGTCGATATGAAGTATACATAATATTATTATGCTGACTAAGAAAGTCACATTGGTTTTTGCAGGATATCTCATATCACATATAAGTTTTTTTAACCACACTACAAACTAAATAACATTGATATTAATATAGCAGACTTTGCATTTTAAAGAACCGAACAAAAAGCCTATTTCAAGCGACACGACAGAACAAACCATGACCTATCGATCTCAAAAAATTCGGCACATACAAATCGCTTCGAAAAAAGTACATAAACTACGTCCAACGTCCGTACCTAACCCCGGCTATCCATAACGACGAAAACAGATTTCATTGATGCAATTTTATTTATTTAAAGCAATAAAATCAACGATGGAAACGCGAGCCCGTATTTTGTATGACGTCACTGTCGTACGTTATTTCAACGACAAAAAACAAGCTGCGTGTCAAATTCATGAGTACGCCGACTAATAAATCGCTATTGAACGCATAAATCCGGACGATCTATGTTAGTTGCGATTTTTTTCCGCGATTTCGTTTCGGTTATCCGTCAATTGGGCTATCGGATGCTAAACGTTAGATTAGAGGTCGCTCGTTTGAATAAAATTTGCGTATTTTTGTTTGTCTTATCAGCTTTTTGGGACCGTGTTTCATTATTGTGTTCAAAAATTCTGATACGGGATCGTTTTAAATTATGTCGGCTAAATTGTTGAGTAAAAAATTTATGAAAACAAATATAAGGGAAAATATCCACAAACATTAATTATTTGACGTGCATTTTCTCCGGGCTTACTCGACAAAGGCCATCGTAACGTTAAACAACCGAATCACCAAAAAGCCCAGATTTTACGCTTAAAAGTTACACCATTACTAATTTCTTGTTTGTTGACGTTGTTTCAGCCAAATTTTAAATAAAAATATGAATAATAAACTCCGTTCAAGTGTGGGATATAACACACGTTAATTAATCGAGTTTAAGACAGTGAATTTTATTTATACGGGACATGGGACCGGTATTACCGGCCCGCCGCTTTTTAACCTACGTAAACCAGACAAATAGTCGGTTCTGAGACAAGTAGGGCTGTGGAACCAGTTCGTTGCTGACCCCTTTTTTTATTCTCGGTTTTTGAAAAAGTTTTTTGTTTATTTTTCCTTATATTGCGGCTCTTAAACCTTTTAACACAGGTGATTCGGGGCACAATAGAAAGAAAAGCCTGATAGCCGGCTGTCGCTTGGTCGTTGAAAGGTTAAAAGCAACTACCACTTATAGATGCGGAAACATAAACAATAATATCAAACTGAAGACAATTCATTACTGGCAACAGCAAAAAACACAGCACAGACATAAAAATAAAGCTTTTTGCTCGTTTTAAGCAGTAGATTCTCTTGAGATCGGGCAAAAAGACTACAACAATTAAAGATTAAAGTAGTATAAGTTCAGGGTATATCAAAAGTCTAACTCAATACAAAATCCGCATTCAATCAATATCACACAATTTTTTCAAGTCAGTCCCGGGGCAGAATCCCGAAATTCAAAACGCTACGGACAGCCCTAGGTCACCCGCAAGCAATTTGTCAAGAGCGAACTCTGAGCCGTGATTTCCCAAATAATTTTCGCTAACCCTTTACGAGCTTTTGACTTCTTCTGTTCCTGAATGCGCTTTCAAATTAAGCTGCTTTTTTTCCCTATTTATTGTCTGTGTTTAAATTGTTCATGTTTTATGAAACAATGGAATTCGAATTGGAGATTATGTTTGAATAAGTTGCTGATAGATTTGATTGTATGTGGTAATATGTATAGATTGCATCAGTTCGTTGGTAAGAAATCATTAAATCTATTCAAAAAGATTTGGAGAATGTATGTATTGATACGCCGATTTTTTTAATCATAATGGCGTAAGAACTTTCCCTTGGACTTGGTCTAACGGAGTCTCAATTGGTATTAACATAATATACTCGTCTAATTATTTTCTTATTATGTTAATCGTCGCAGTTAGTAGCATAATAACTTGAACGATAGACGGCAATGAACGCTAAGTACACATCGTTGCTATCAAAACTGTAATGCGACCAGTATAAGAGGTTTGATCCAAAAAAATAACAACAAACATAAGCATAAATAAATTCTAAAGAAACTATAGCCAAGCTTTAACTATGTGCCAAAAATCTTAAATATCACAGCCAGGCACACAGTCAAGCATTTTATGATTCAACTAAACACTAGATTTTTTATATTGTCCGTCAGTCAGTAAGACAATTGAAGTTGCTTGTGTTACATGTAGAAACCTACGACGGAGGAGAAAGAAGCTCCACTAACACATGTTTCAATCAAGTTTTCCAGGGTTACTTGAAAAACTAAAATTGTAGTTCTGCACAACACATCAATAACTGTGTAACTTTAAAAACGAATACAAAGTTATCACTCTCAACTTCATCATACTAACAACAATAAAACTAACAGGAGGCTCAAAAGCGTGACTGCAATCACGCTCAAAACTGCACAAAGCGTAAAACTAACCCGGATTCCGATCAAAACTCCGTAACCCACTAATGAAGCCATAAAAATTCTCAAAAATCAAACTGCGATAAATGCAGCGCCGCGCCGCATTCATGTTGCATGATGGCCGCCGATCACTCGCGATAAATCATCGGTTATTTACGGTACTTTCGGTGCCGATAATTTTAAAACCGCACAAATTACCGCTGCTCCAGTAAATACAAACTGGTATTAAGTTGTGAAATAGCAAATAAATAACTCAATTGAAGGTTAGGAGTTATGCGGGCAGATCACGAAGTGCAAGCGGTTAGATTATTTTGAGAATGTGGTGCAATTTTATTGGAATAAATTAGTACCGAATTAATTGGAGTGAATTTTAGTTCGTTTTTAGATTACCTTCTTTTGTTGTTTTTTGACGTACTTTAACTTAGTTTCGAATATATTTTAACTGTTATTGCCGGTTTTTATTTACACTTTACATTACTCTTTATATTAATTGAATTTGATATTTATTACTTCATTATTGAGATATTGTCATCTAGAGGAATCAGCTTTTAGTGGCAGTATTTCAACGTTCAATTGCAACTTAGGGACCTTCAAATAAGAGCTAAACCTTGTCAATGGTGCAGTAATTAGTGGGCGATAGTGTTATCACAAAAATTAAGTTATAGGTTGACTAGTTTTAGAAAGACTATAATAAATGTAATATTTAACAAATTTGGTTGAGCATATCAGAACTGATTAACCAAAACCCCGCAAATTTAATCAGCGTAATTTATTTAATAGTGATCCTTTGGCAAAAAAATACCTTAGTACTCCAAAATTTAAATCTAACTAAAAAGTATTCAAAGACTCCCAATCAATTAAACCCGCAAACTTGTACCAACCACCAAACAAAAAAAAAACAAAATGGCTGCAACTGGAATCGGCGCTTGCCTGACACTACCAACTTAACAAAGATATTGAACATTAATTGCATTGTAACGTCATGCAATCGCCACATATGGCGCGAATTGTTCTGTTCATTGTTGATTGTGATGTTGGTAATAAAGCTGTTTTGTTGTACAACTGTTTATGAGATTGATTGGCTTGATGAATTTATTTGACGGGCCTGTTGGTTTAGTAGTCAGTGACCCTGACTATTAATAGGAGGTCGTGAGTTCGATTTCTATCCAGGTCTAACTTTGTGTAATGACCATGATTGTTTATGAAGAGAAATATCCACTAAGTAAGAATTTTAGGAAATTCAACTCCTATAGGTATAAAAGCCGCGGGCGGAAGCCAATGGCCGAATACGCAAACGTTATTTGCTTGCTTGCTTTTGCTTACCTGCCCTTCTACACAAGTGGCATTGGAGAATAGATTGTAGATTAGAACAGAATGTCAAATGCATGGGGTTGACATAAGCTTTCGCTAAATATTTTGACATCTCCATACATTTGACAATCGATTGTATTCTACCATCTATTCTACAATGCCACTTGTCTAGGGGGGCTTTTATCTATTTAGAGTGACAAAGACAGCAACAGATTTGAAAGCGGTTTAAATTTATGTGACGTTTGAGTATTCGGCCATAAGTCTTATAAAATACAAAAAAAAATATTTAACGGTTTTAATTTTTTATAAGCATTTTATTATCAATAACTAAATACCAGTCACCGAATATATTTCTACAAAACAATAAACAATCTATTCAATTTAGTCTTGACCTTCTAACACGAAAACTTTAAAACTCTTTATTAATTACTACCATCAGCACGATACCAAAAGCCAGGTTATTAAAGCCAAAAGAAAAAACAAAACATCCGTCAGTTGAAAAAAGAATTTCAACCGGAAAACGGCTGATTCGAAAAGTTCATTAGAAGTCGTTTTTTTTCTAAAGTCGTTCAACGACTGTGGAGCTCGCGATGCAAGTTACTGTCAGTTTTCTTGTTTAAGCCTTTTTCGATGTTTCTTTTCCGGTTCACTTGGAATAGTTTTGTTTTTATGGTGATTTGTGTTTTTCTTTGCGATTTGTGTTTTTTTTATGGATAGTCATGTGTGATTGGAAAGTTTTTGGCAATTATTGGAAAATAATGCTTTATAATAATCTTTCTAAGTTTTTCTTATATGTGAGAGTTTACTTTACACGAATTCTTTCAGCTTTATTATAATTAAAATAGAAGTATAATTTTGGGAAAAACAAATTGATTATTATAAATTGAATAAAGTGATCGCTTTTTATAAAAGTTTAAAAAAGAAAACTCACGGATTTTCTTTTTCCTTAATCCTTCAAACACACGTGTTTCAAGACACAATAGAAAGACAATAGCAGCGCGACAGCCGGCTGTCGGTTAGCCGTTGAAAGGATGAAATGAAAACCACTAAATTCCATAAAAAATACAACACAAAACTATAAAGCCCTATCCATCAAACATATCACAATCCAAGTCGACATTAAATAACTAAACCACCTACAATAATGCAGTTCTTAATAACAACCCTACAAACGTCAACTCCTCAATCTTTAAAACGAGCAGTTGAAACCTATTTTAATAATTAACCCTATTTACCCTATTTAACCCCACCCCTCCCCCATTTCCCTATGAACTGCAGCCATCGGTCATAATTTAAAAGCACGTGCTTAGGCCATTACTCAGCAATGTGGTATGTCGTTGCTGTAATATGGTATAACTTAATTATGACGTCAGAATACATTGGACGTAACTGAGTTAATTGAGTTCAGTTTAGTTGTGGAGTTTATTTAGGATTTGGACGCAGTTGGTAGGCTCCCAAATACAAGAAATTAATTACAATAAATTACCAGTCTTATAGCCTGTTCTCTTCTTGTACAGAGAAGACACGAGCATTGATCACCACGCTTACGGATGAGTAATTTTAAATTACCATTCGTAAGCGTTATTATAATTTGATTTTATTATTCGAATTATTGGTAAACGGATAAACTTTAGTAGGTAAAGTACAGTATATGAATTGAAAAAGCCACATTGGTTGCCTAGATTCCAACTCATAACCATATGACGGGCGGGCCATTAAGCCATCACGATAAAATTCCTCTTTTTAGGGTTCCGTACCTCAAAAGGTAAAAACGGAACCCTTATAGGATCACTTTGTTGTCCGTCTGTCCGTCCGTCCGTCTGTCAAGACCCTTTTTCTCAGAAACGCGTCGAGATATTAAGCTGAAATTAATATCACATACTCAGGTCTGCTATCTCTCAAAGCAGTGAAAAAATCAAGTTTCTAAATCAACGTAATAAAAAGATACGGCGGTTTATATTGCATATTTAGACATTTGCAAGGGAATCAAAACCTATAGGGTACTTCCCATTGACCTAGAATCATGAAATTTGGCAAGAAGCAAGGTCATGTAGCACAAATAAAGGGAAAACTCCGAAAACCGAAAATTTGTAGTTAGTTTACATCCAGCGTCCGTCCGTCCGTCCGTCTGTCAAGAACCTTTTTCTCAGAAACGCGTCGAGATATCAAGCTGAAATTAATATCACATACTCAGGTCTGCTATCTCTTAAAGCAGTGAAAAACTCAAGTTTCTAAATCAACGCAATAAAAAGATACGGCGGTTTATATTGCATATTTAGACATTTTCAAGGGAATCAAAACTCAAAACCTATAGGGTACTTCCCATTGACCTAGAATCATGAAATTTGGCAAGAAGCAAGGTCATGTAGCACAAGTATAGGGAAAACTCCGAAAACCGTAAATTTGTAGTTTGTTCACATCAGGCGTCCGTCTGTCAAGAACGTTTTTCTCAGGAACGCGTCGAGATATCAAGCTGAAATTAATATCACATACTCAGGTCTGCTATCTCTTAAAGCAGTGAAAAACTCAAGTTTCTAAATCAACGCAATAAAAAGATACGGTGATTTATATTGCATTTAGATATTTGCGAGGGATTCAAAACCTATAGGTTACTTTCCATTAACGGAACCCTCGTTGCGCGAGTCCAACTTGCACTTGACCGGTTTTTTTTAATTACGCATTCGAATCACAACATCTCGTCGGGCTGACAAAATCTAAGGGTTCCAAGCAATAGCCCAGATAATCCACCCTTCTTTTAAATACACTTACAACACACTCGCCCTTAATACCATAGATGTCCTCAAAATCCACTTTTAAAATAAATACCATAACAGCCGAGTCATCAACTAATGTAATTTGTCATGTGGAATAGGGGCAGGTACACACTTTTTAAAACAATCTACGTGGCTCGTAAGTTTCATTAAAATAATAGTTCTATTAATAGTCAACCATAATAACAGATAAGAAATTAACATTTAGTTACGTTTTCATTTATTAATTAATTTCTTGTAATGAATTGGATATGTTTTATTAATGACAAGATTTTTCAAAAGAAAACACATATTTATTTATTTAAACTTTATGTACGAACACCGTACAGAGGCGGACTTAATGCCTTAGGAATTTTCTACCAGTCTACCCTAGCAAAAATACATATCATTGATGTTAGACTTAAAAATGGAAAAAATTCTCTAATTGCAAATAAAGCTATTACAAGCCGTTTGAATACGAGCGTAGCGCAAGTCTAATAAACGCCTACGCCGTAGCAAGTTCGTAGCCACGTAGCGGCAGTGCGTAGCAAAGAAAATTCTAAGTATCAACTCTATTGAATTCTATTTGTTTTTTATATCCAATATAAGCAAGAGTTCAGCGGGACGGGCATATAAGCCGTAGAACCGATGACCGAATAGACCTCTTGATTGGTGACCCTGACCGCGTATCGGAATATAGGAGGACAATTTTAGGCCAAGTGAAGCGACGACTTTCACTGTATGGCTAGTAACTTCTAGGTGAAAATTGCCAGAAACTGAGAAGAAATGATACAAAGTGTGCGATAAAAAACAGAAATTATATTTATTTTGTAAATTGGTTAAATATAACACTTTTACATGTCAGTATCTCTATGGTTAGGTAATTATTGGTTATTGAAAGCGGAAGATGGCCCGTTTTGAAAAAAATTGAGACCGAAATCTAATTTGAAGACCATAAAATTAAATTAGTCACTCAGGTTAATGCTCAAGGTAAACTCGTGGTGTAAAAAAATTTTTTTGGGTGAACTTGTAAAGGCAGTGCAAGCATTTGTGCTGGACAGCTCATTTATCAAAGGAGATTAAGGCTATATACCATGACCCTACGACCTGCGGGAGCGTAGTATTAACAAAAGATATAGGTGAAACAGCGCGGGACAGCAAGTTTAAGACATAAATAAAGATACTACTGTCAGAAAGTCGCCTTACCGTTAAACAATAAATGAACATAACGACAATTTCCAAAGGTAAAATTAACTAGCCAATTATTAGAAAAAGTAGAAAGTAAAATCATTAGTCAAAGAAAGCCCATTAGCTGTAGCAGTTACTTTATTCAAGGTGTAATTACTCAAGTTCTCAGTTCCGATTCCGATTTAATTATGAAAAATGTATTTCTACTTTTTACCCTGAAGTTTTTGTTGTAGCGACGTCAGAGAGACAAATTGTTCTATTTTAATTTGGTTTTAATTTTTGGTACGTGCTGAGTGTAATTTAATTTTAGATCTAAATTGAAATACTGGATGATGTCACATTGCTGGCGTGAATGTGATTGAAAAGGACGGAATTTCATTAAAACGTTATTTCCTTGTGTTACCCCTCGAAACTTAAGGGTTGTCAAAAATATTTTGTTACAGTTAAACAAATTAATATATACATTTTTAACATTCTTCCCAAATTTAAAGCTACATATACATACTAACACAAATAACATTTTATTTATATTTCAGCATGGGTTGCACTGTCACACATTTTTTTTTAATACAAAACAAATATGTATAACAAAACTTGTTCACGTTCACGAATTCATTTTGCCCTCTGAAAAATCGCAAATTAATTAAAAGTCAGCATGTATAATGTATAAGTACTAGCATTTTTTAAACAGCTTGCATAAAGTTATCCGAGAAAAGGCAAATAAAATTCTACATTTTGTTTTTCAGAGAAAATGTGCATATTTGTTTACTTACTTTCCTTTGCGGTTCCACTCAACCCCCGTAAGTGATATCATATATAGCCTGTTCTGTTTTTTCCTTATACCTTTATCAGGTTATAATATCCACATCATCTCCCAAACCTTTTTCCAAACTATGTTATGGTCGGCTCTCAGCCTAACCGTATTCAGCTGAATACCAGTGTTTTACGTGAAGCGACTGTCTATCAGACCTCCACAACCCAGTAATTGGGCGACACTACTGGTTAAAATGGTCAGATTGTCTGGCTTCTGACTACCCGTAACTTCTGTCAAAGTGTTGCGTGCTTTCTGAGGCAAGGGATGTCCAAGATAAGAAAGTACACATGAATTGAAAAAGTCACATTTGTACTTGCCCGGATTTGAACCCACAACCTCTTACACGAGAGGCGGGCGCTTTATCCAGTAGGCCATTACGAATATCAGGTTATCATATTTATAATTACAAAAACAATATAATTATTTCAGACCGACTCATAATGCGTTCTAAAGTCACTTTACTCAGAAACAAAAAATATCCTGTATAGTGTCACTAATAGAACACAATATACCAAAAAAAAAACTTTTTCAACCAATGAAATTTTTGCACAAAAATTCAGCTAAGCTGTTCAAATGCAGCGATATCAATTAGAAGGCCGCCGCGCGTGCCTTGCTTAGAGATAGGGGCATATATCTCGAATGCATCGGCGAATACCTATCTAATGGGGTACCTAACCGGTGATATATTAGAGATAATTGTCGAATTGCCAGGTAATACGATAAGTTATTGAGATGACTATTTGTACCTACTTCACGTCTTAGTGATGAGAAGAATTAAAATAAGATTGGATGGAATAAAAAAGGTCACAAAGAATATAGGGAAATAGATTGCTGTGACTTCGCCCGTTTGAATATCGGTACTTCTATCGGACAGCCGACAGCAGGCAGCAAAAGGAAAAGAGGTAGACAGATAAAAAGATGGCGAATGAAATTAAAAATGTTGCAGGTCCACCTTGGACCCGAGTAGCAAAGAAAAGAATGAGGTAGAAATCTTTAGAGGAAGTCTTTGTAACAGTACAAGCTGTTGCAGAGTAGCCGTTTGCCAAAAACTCGATTAATTTTAGGTTTATTAGTTATCAGTTTATTTAAATTTTGTAGATTTAGTATTTTTGTAATAATGTAGTAATTAAGTGAGTTGAAACCGTAGTAATAGTAGTTATTTGAAGCAGTAGTAAATGTTTTATTTACATCTAAATAAAACATGAGAAGAGATTCACAAAGACAAAATCGCGGACAATAGCTAATGGGTAAATAAAGTTTGGTATGCCAACCACCCTTCGGAAATATGTCAGACATCCTATCAATAATTAAAGATATCAACTTATCAATGACATTTCAAGAGCGTTACTATAGATATTTTAGGTTTTGGAATAAAAAAATAAGCATAAAATATAACCTTAAAACTAAATTTTAATACTATTAAGACGGAAATGGTTTTAACATTATTATTATTCGAATTCACACTTAACCATGTACAAATAATATTGTAATAACAATTATTTTTAATAAATATTTTATCTTATATCTCCATACAAAACCACATTTTTGAATGGGCATCCTATTTTTTTTTTGTTCTTGTGTTGTCTTTATTTATTGCTCCGCTCAAAAAGCCATAGCGTAATGTTATGTAGCCTATGTGTAAGCTAAATTATTTAAAGGTTTTATAAAAATCTGTCAAGTATTCTTTGAATTAAAGAGGAACAAATCACCCATCCATCCTCAAAAACTTATATATTATTAGTAGTACAGAACTTATGACAGAACGGACAATGTAAACATACACATTTATGAATCATTGGCGACATTATTTTATTAATCCTGAAACTCCATAACAGTATGTTTATGGCACTTATGTCTTTATTACGGCAACATTATTTTTATATTGTTATTACTAATGGTTAGTTTAGTGTTAGTAGTCTTTGATAGAGGCATCCCTGTAAATAAATTGTTGAGTTTTATGATAAAATGTATAATCATTTTACATGCTTCGAGTTTTTTCAATTATTTTCATGTTAATAAATCTAAGCTTTAATAAAGCGTGAACTATTATAGTTGTAATGTATATTTATTAATACGTGATAGGAGAACTTTGCACCTTTGAAAAACATATTAGGCAAAGGAAGGAGTGGCTTTAATATTTTGCAGTATTTGAAAAACCCCTAACATAACTTCTTTCATATTTCTCTATTAGAAAATTAGAACCTGTTTTCTGTGAAAACCAATAATTATCTTCTTCTGCCAAGTTGCTACAAGATTATAAAATGTCATCATCCATACCATTGAATTCTATAAACCGCTTACCTCATTCCCTCTTTTAATAAATAATCCCTCTTTTTAAATCGGAGTAACTTCGGTCTTTGGTACAAAAGTAGTGCAGCTTTGCTGGGTGTACAAAAGTACCCCAGTCGCTGTAAGTATCCCAAATCAATTAGCGAGGCAGCCTCACAATTTAATTGCATCGAGCTAAGTGTGACGCGTGCAGCGAATTTCAATAGGCTGGAATTGAATTAGGTTTTATTGAGGTTTCGCTAGATTTTGCTGGGCTAGCGTAGGAATTGCATGCTGTGGAAGTTCGGTGGATGTTTAGTGTGATAGGATTTAATTGTAAATTGACTGGTCATGATTTTTATTGGCTCTTCTGTGAGTATTGAATTTAAATAAATGGTATTGGAGCTTAGTGAACTATTTGTGTTCTGTAATTATCTAATAACTAGCTTTCGTCTGCGGCTTCACTCGCGTGATTATCCAGGCTTCCATTTCCTATTTTACCCCTTTAGAATAGGAATTTTCAAATTCCTGCAAATTTAATGTCTCTAAGACCAACAGTTTGGGCTGTGCGTTGATATATCAACAGACAAACACTCAGTCAGTTTACTATTTTATACACAGGGCGGAAAGTTTCAATGGGCCCTGGAAGAAAAGTACCTTAAATCGTTAAGGTGTATTATTTTACGTAAAGAAAGCATTTAAAAACATTGAAAATTTGTTACCTTCTTATATAGGTAGGAAAGTTTTCCACCCTGATTTAAGATTGTTAACAAATTTTACGAGAAACGTTAAATTTAATCAGAATCCAATCAGTCCAAAATATAACTACAGTGTTTAATTGTGGTCTCACGTTCGAAGGGACGCTGATATATTCGCGAGAGGCCAGAGGTCTCGTCCGTCGCCGCAATTCATGGCGATCTGATTGCGATGTCGGGTAACCATAAATTAGTTCTACTGCGCTCTAATAGGTGAGAGTTCGGACTGCAGATTGGTAACGTTGATAGGCGGTTTTTAGAGTGTATTTTGTCAATGCGCATCTTCGATTAGTAAGGAATGGATTAATAAGTAAGAATTTGTTTAAAATGTAAAATAACTTCATATTACACAAAATAAAGGCTTTATTAGAATAACGTCTTATTTTACACAATATAAAGCTTTTATTAGAATTAAGGCTTAATTTTGTGTAAAATAACTTATTGATGAAACTTTCTTTTCTTAGTAGTTATATTACCAATTTTTTAAAGTAAAAAAAAATACTTTATTATCATTACTTTAGAAAAAAATATTATACTTATCTAATCTACGTTATTACTTTATTTAACCCACTAACCCATTCTACACTACTACACTTCCACACGACAACCCTTAAAAATTCTAACCCGAACACAAACGCTGACCGAATCAATTCTAGACGGACTGAGTTCAAACACTATCGTTAATAGAAACCAATCCAAAGCTCGCTTAGCAAACGAATAGCTACATAAATCAAGCTAGTCAAATAAGCCGGGCGAATCTAGGGCTGTGATGTAGCCAAACAGCGCCAGTCAGCTCCTACCCTCAATGACCCTACAAATTATAGGCTCCGCTAGTGTTGTTCCGTGTTTGCGGATATCCCGGGATCTGTTGTCTCGCACTTACTTGGTGCAATATTAATTGGTGGATAAATTGAGGATTGGTTTTATTTTCTGAGATGGACGAGAACACTGAACATTTATTTTGCTACTACTACTATTATTATTTTTATGAATCTTTACAGTAATGTAGTTTATAACACATACATAATGCTATAACTTACGGGAGGGGAGCAGTAACCTAACAACGGCGGGGGACAGCTCTGCTAGTTTAACGATAAAAATATAAACAAACTTAAGTACTCAAAAATTTATATTTTCGTATAAATACCTATTCTTTTTAATTTCACGTTTAAGCGAGTAACACGTGTAAATATTTTTTTTTTTCAAAATGTAGACTAGTTTTCATCGTCAATTTTGTTCACCTTCGGCTGTATACACATTAAAAACGGCCTTTCAAAATATATTACCGATTTTACACAAACACAATTCTCTAATATAATCAACAAAAAACATAGTCCTAAAACTGCAAAAATAATAAAAAAATCTTATCCAATACCATTACAAATTCTAAAATGTCGAGCGATATTAAAAATAGGTTAGATCTGAAATCCCGCGAGTAATCCCGGGAAATATCCGCTTAGCTCAACCGCCGGGAATCGAGTGTTTGTCGAATACGGAATACCGTTTCCGTGAACGACAATATTTTGTTTCAGTGCGTGTATACGAGCTTTATTGACTGTGATGTTGAGTGCTGACTCCGCTTAATGTGGAGGCAGACAAAGGGTTGTTTTAAGGGAATGTTAACGGGAATATGATATTGACGTCGGGTGAAAGAAATGAAGTCACATTTAACGTCAGACGGATATCGTGTCTGTCGTTTTGTATGAAATTGTTATTGCTCTAAAAAGGTGAGCTGGTTACATATGTTTTTTTTAGGTTTATAAATAAATTATATTTTGGTCAATAGTATGCGTGAGTTATAATTTCGCAAAAAATGTTTTGCGTGTGATTTTCTTTTGTATGGTCTAAGCACATG
Organism: Athetis lepigone; assembly: GCA_033675125.1. Classification (NCBI taxonomy): domain Eukaryota; kingdom Metazoa; phylum Arthropoda; class Insecta; order Lepidoptera; family Noctuidae; genus Athetis; species Athetis lepigone. The sequence continues at coordinate 2,817,523 of CM066225.1, read as the reverse complement.
GTAATCGTAGTTACTCTATGACGTAGACAAAAAAAATCACTTGGATTCTGAGGTCAACAACTATACAAGAACGTCATAAGTGTGGCCTAAATCGTTTAGGGAAACGTAAATGGGGCTGAATATGCGTATTTCCTAAACCATAAATTATAAAAAATGGTTCAGCAGTTTATACATACAAACATAACATTTATAGAGGCTTCTTTAAAAATATAAATAAGGATTATCAAAAATGTGTTATAATAATAAATAATAATACCAGCCTATATCTGTCCCACTGCAGGGCAAAGGCCTCTTCTCACACAGAGAAGGCTCGAGCATTGATCACCACGCTTGCTCAAGGCGGATTGGCGATTTCAGACAGATATTCACCACAAGTCCAGGTTTCCTCACGATGTTTTCCCTTCACCGATGTCTGTGATGTCTAAGATAATCTTTAGAAAGTACATATGAATTGAAAAAGTCATATTGGTACTCGTCCGGATTTGAGCTCACAACCTCTTGCATGAGAGGCGGGCGCCTTAGCCACTAGGCCATCACGACGATTCATTAAAAATGTATACAAAAAAATTAACAACAATTATTTAAAACACACTCCTCTTAAACGGAATGACGATCATCGCAACCCGATTCCTCTCGACATGTAAATTGAAATTTTAATTGACAGAACCGTTATCGTTCGTGAATTGAAAGTGTGTCAAAATTATAAAAGCAAATGGCGACGGTGCAATCGTTCGGGGTTCGAACCGTTCTCAATTAAAAAATACCGACTGACTAATGCAACTGGGGATTTATTCCAGCTCTATGTACTTCGCTGATAGATTCTTGAAAGGAATTCGTTTGGTTTTTTTTAATGGGTTTTTAGTGTACTGTGTTCTGTGTGAAATGTTATGTTGGTCTTGGGGTAGGTAGTACGACGAAGAGTTTGAGGTTTTTGTTTCTATTCCCAGGTATGACAAAGTGTAGTTAGGTTCTTAATTATAAACTAGTGGATCGTTGAGACGTTATTAAAAACTTATAAAGAATTTAAAATTAAAATATCTGATAAACGGGCCAAAAATACGCGATACGTATTTTTGCTCGATGAAATAAATAAAAAAAATACAAAAATAAAGAGCATTAAAGTTCTGGAGTGGGAGCTTTTGACGTCACTGTTCAGCAAAAGGGCAAGTACCGTTGTGAATTTTTCAATTAATTTACTTTCTAAACTTTATATTGGACATGAAAGACATCGGTGAAATAAAACATCGTAATGAAGTCTGGACTTGTAGTGAATTAAATTAATTCGCTAATTCACCTTAAGCAAGCGTGGTGATCAATGCTCGTGTATGAGAAGAGGCCTTTACCCTGCAGTGGAACAGTAATAAGCAGGTATTATTATTATTACTTCTTAGTGGCATCCCTATTATTAACGGTATGGCACCCCATCTCTCTAAAAGCACGTAAAATCCCGCTGCTATACGTAGACCTTTGACAACCATAACATTACGGATAACCAGTCAATCTTGCAAATAATTACTCAATTACTACTCTATTCGTATTACACTTTAGTTCATCATCAATCACCAAATATATGTACTCGAATCTCTTTAGACCGTAAATAAGCAACGTCAACACTATTCACTATGTCCCTGCAGAACAAAACCCGTAAAGGAACGCCACACGGCCACTAAAACGCCAATTACTCAGTAAAATCGCACGACTTACTTCAAACAAATGACGTACCTTTCAGAATAGCTGCAACTTCACACACTCGCCAATCGGATCGGCACTCATCCGTCAGAGCTAATTCGAGTCTTCTATCTCGATCAAACTAATCGCATCGATAAATACTACGCCAGTATCGATTCGCGAATCGAGTGATTTAATCGAGAATTACACCGGTCATGTTAATCGGTGCTGGCTATTCGTTTGAATGTAATTTACGTGTGTTTCAGCCGGTTTGGCTAATGATGTGGCACTAATTAGTGATAAAATGAGTTAGGTCGATGATCGATTTTGAGGTGTGAGAGTTTAAAGTAGGTTGAGTTTATCGTTTGTTCCGATTGTTGCGATTGTGTTTTGTTCGGAGTTGAGAGATTTTAACGCGTCACGCAAAATGAGACGTGTTATTGAACTGCTATGTGGGTGTCCGTTTGTTTATCTATCTGTGGCACCTTACCTCTAAATATGGGTTTTAATTTTGAAAGTACGTTATCTTGCGATGGTTCTTAGATAATGCTGTTTCATAAAAATCATTAAATTTTTGATAGATAGGCTCGATCTTAATAAATTTGGTGGCAAGGATTTTTAAATAAAAACATGTAACTACACTTGTTGGTGTTTGGATCTTGTCTACGACTTTTTACATATAATATCATTGTAAACTCACTTACTGGTTAATAAGTAATTAAAATTAATAAACTCTGTAGGTAGGATAACAACGGCACTACCAATCTCCAGTAGTACATTTTTCCAGAATCTTTTTATGGCATGGAAAACTACGAAATTCATTATTGATTGAAAAGATCTTCAAACTGGGTGAGTGTTGTGTTTGAAATTATACTTATCCCACTAAAAACATTTCATATTATAAATGTAGCCAAGACAACCACATAAGGTATACCCTGTGAAAAATATATCAGATCTCATGTAGAGCCAAGCTTCTGAATCTACACGGCCTAACTCTACAGACCTTAACTTCACAAACTCTACATATCAGTAAAAATGTATGGCTTCGCTGTTTCGCTACCGTCGTGGAGGTGATGCGAAAATTAAGTTTTTGAAGTAAGTACCGAAACAGCCAAGTCAAACATTTTTACTGATATGTAGAGTTTGTGAAGTTAGGGTCTGTAGAGTTAGGCCGTGTAGATTCAGAAGCTTGGCTCTACATGAGATCTGATATATTTTTCACAGGGTATACCTTATGTGGTTGTCTTGGCTACATTTATAATATGAAATGTTTTTAGTGGGATTTCAGTTCTTTTTGTAAGTTGCTAGGTAGTATTTTCAGTGTTTTTTTTTCTTTTCGTTCACAGATTTTTTTGACTAAATTGACCTGAAAGTCCCACACTTTTTATTCTTAAAATACTTGATCGTACAACGGTGATCTTTCGATCAAGTAGAAATTATTAAAGGCTGTATGGCGCTCCCGAATAACTGTAGTATAAGACTCCACAAAATAAACGAGTTTTCGTGCTAACGTGCAAACAATATTATTCTCAGATACATAAAAATTCAAATAGTACTTATACTTTCCAATGTAACGAAACCATAGCGCGATCTATTTCGATCCCAACGCCATCTAGGGAAGTAAGACTTAAACTTTTTGTCATCGAGGATCGCGCTACGATTCCGTTCAACACCGTAACAATTTAGGTATGTATGTATATTAACCAATTACCAATACATAATATTATGCCCACTGAAATAAGCTGCAAAACTTATTTATACGAATACGAAAAATATTGCAATCGCAACACGACCGTCAACGACACAAGTTTATAATTTTCTTAGGTGGTTGATACCAAACTTACCAAACTTCTTATACCAAATGTCAGCTTTCTAGCACTACAGGAAGTAGCCACATCAGCAGTGTCGGCTTTCATAGCCCATAGCCCAATAGCCCAATCTTTCTCTTTGCATTTTTACTTGATTTGTTCAAACAAACTTCCACACCCCCAATTTAGGGGATGGAGGTCGAAATCTATAAGTTTATGAATTTTTCTGTTGGTTGTATACTAAACTTAGGCTACATACCAAATTTCAGCATTCTAGCACTTCAGGAAGTAGCCAAACATTTTGATGATCATCAGTGTGTCAGTGTGTCAGTGTGTCAGTGAATCAGTGACGAAATCGGCGTGTTTTAGATATCAATAAAATCTAAAGTATAAAAGCTATTCAATTGAAACTTTGTATGTTTATTGAGTCTGTTATTGACATTATTTCTTGTGAATATGAAGTGTCTGGTACATCGGATACCAACTCTATGAGGGTTCGAAAAAACGACGAAACACTTCGAGAAAAAGTAGGTAGTGCCCCTGCGCTTCGCTTGCTTGTCTTGGCCGGGGGCACGACCGTGCCCCCCGATACCACGTCAAAGCCTTCGAACACACGTGATTCGAGACACAATAGAAAGACAATAGCAGCGCTACAGCCGGCTGTCGGTTGGTCGTTGAAAGTTTAATAGGGGTGACGACCAGATGAAAATGTCATTCTGTTTAGTCCGTCAGATAAACCGGCGGTATTTTTTGCTTGATCAAAAGAATAAAAAAATACAAAGATAAAGTACATTAAAGTTTCGGAGTGGGCGCTTATGACGTCACTGTTCAGCACTTTTCATTTACGAGAAAAAAAAATTGAAAATCTAACCAGACGGACTACTTACTTTTTTTTTCGTCATCTCTCTAAATTCGCGATAAAGGATTCGTCTGGATTCGTCACATTTAATTCACACATAGCGCAATAGATGTCGCCACGACCTTACTTTACTAACTACCTACACTGTAAATGTCGCACTTTCTTGTGAGTTGTTAGGCAATTAACTTAAAGTAGTACTTTATTAGTCTCTCAGGTCGTAATTTGCTGCTGTGCGGTCAAAAATTTAGTTCTCTTGCGGCTCCCATTGGTAACATATTGGGAATTCAACGGGTGGAGTATCTAAGATGAAGTAAAATAAATATATTATTACTAACTTCTGCCCGCGGCTTCGCTCGCGTTAGAAAGAAACAAAAAGTAGCCTATGTTACTCTCCATCCCTTCAACTATCTCCACTTAAAAAATCACGTCAATTCGTCGCTCCGTTTTGCCGTGAAAGAAAGACAAACAGACAAACAGACAGACAGACAGACACACTTTCCCATTTATAATATTAGTATGGATTAGTAAAAGATACGTCATGTAATCAGCAAACGTCAAATCGGGTGACTAGTTCAAAAATAGTTTTCTTTACAAGCATTTTATTTAGGACTTGCTTTCGCCTGCAGCTTTGCCCGCGTGAATGTCTAAGCTTTTATTCCCCATTTTACCCTTTGGAATTGGAATTTCCAATAATTATTTCTTCGTGGATATTTTACTTACATTTACATCTTAGGTAATGTAGAGACACTGGCTGATAGTGTCTTATTAAAACCTTTTTACATTCTTTGTTCGTGATGAGATGAAATAAATATACACACATCAAAAGTGTCTAGGGATATTTTAATTAAACCTAAATAACTAAAAGTCTATTATCTTTTTGTTAAGACACCTACACTTTAAAATAAACCTTGTTTAATTGCCTATCTAATCTGATAATAAACTTTTAGATAAAGTAAAATTAAAAAAAAACTTAGAAGAAGAGGAAAAACTCAACAAAATTTCAATTTAACTTTATTTTTGAAATTTCAAAACCTAAACAACAAAACAATTTTTTTTTATAAAAATTGTTGAAAACTTAAAATTACTAATTCGTGGATCCACCTAAGACTCTCCTGACACATCTGGAGCGGTTCTGCATACTCAAAACAAGGGTGTCAATATCCTGTTGTGGAGTACTGTCCCAAATCCTGCTAAGATGCAGGAAAAGCTGGTTTTGATGCACAATATCAACAGGGAAATTCCTACGATCTCTTCTCTGAAGCATATTCCTGGCATGCTCAATAGGATTTAAGTCAGGGGATTGTACAGGCCGGTCTAAAGCTTGGAAAACATGCTGTTGTAACCAACTTGTAACGATACGCGCCGTATGTGGACAGGCATTGTCGTGCATTAGCTGGAAATTTTGTCCCATTTGCTGTCTGTGGGGCAAGATTACAGGCTCTAGCACCTCATCTCGGTATTTTCGAGCAGTCATATTGCCTTGTATCCGTTCTACAGCCGAGACGAATTCCTGCCCAAACCATAATCGTGCCACCTTAATATGCATGAACTTGTTGTGGGTGCTGCAGTCGATTCCAACGTCCAGGTTTTCTCCAAACGCGTACTCTTCGCGAATCAGGATGAAATCCAAACCTAGATTCATCAGTGAAAAGCACAAGTGACCATTGAGAATGGTTCCAGTTTTCGTGTGCAATAGCCTATTGTAATCTTCTTCCTCGATTACCTCTCCTTAGTGCTGATACCCAAAATGGCCTACGAGCACGTAGATTGACTTCATGCAGTCGCCTTCTCAAAGTTTGACCGCTTACCAGCAAACCATACTCTCTCTGTAGCCTTTGAACCAATTGCATCGCCGCTGCATTTAGTTGACTTTGTGCAGCATTTACTATGAATCGGTCCTGTACATGTGTTGTAATGCGTTGAGGTCCTCGGTGCCGTTCCACCACTTCCTCCGTGACACGATAACATGACCAAAGCCTGGATATAACGCTCTGACTGGTCTTCATGGCTTCAGAAACGGCAATTATGGGACAGTATTCCACAACAGGATATTGACACCCTTGTTTTGAGTATGCAGAACCGCTGCAGATGTGTCAGGAGAGTCTTAGGTGGATCCACGGAATATTAATTTTAAGTTTTCAAGAATTTTTATAAAAAAAAATGTTGTTTTGTTTAAGTTTTGATGTTTCAAAAATAAAGTTAAGATTGAAATTTTGTTTGAGTTTTTTCTCTTCTTCTAAGTTTTTTTTAAGCAAGTCGATGTGAAAATTATTAAAAGATTGAAATATAAAACAATTATGCAAAATATCTTTGATTGAAGTATTATAGTTGTCCCGGTACAGTATAGGTATCTCTGGCCTCTACAGTAACCTGTTAGGAATTCAACTATTGGAGTTTCTATCACAAAGTTGCAGATATGTACGACAAGTCATCTGAAAACGATCAATTGGGCGACTAGTTTAACGCATATCCAAGTAAAAATGTAAATAAAAAATAACCACCACGACTGTAGTTAACAATAGAGCTGATTACTTCGAAACGGCGGATCCGATTTTGATGAAGTATGGCTAAAGACCATTGCTAGATAACCTATATTTATATAAGTCATACATTATAAATAAAAAATTAAAAAATAAACCTTTCTCATGTATTATAAATGTATTATAATATTCTTTATTAGATCCTGCTTAAATAAATATCACAACTTTACTAAAATCCAGCCCTTACAACTTTCAACAAACTAAATAAATAAATAAACACCCAACAACCGTCTGTCGGTAAATTCATTCATACTATAAAAATGATAAAACACCGAATTTACGACGAACATTCTTTCCAAAGCCGTTTAGGTCACAAACTTGGGAAAACTTTCCTTTTTCTACTTCAACCACGAAAAATTCCCCAACGGCGCGACTTTTTAATAAATCATCAACGGCGGCCATCTTTAAATTTCTATAAAAAAAGTTTCCGCTTCTGAAATGTAAAATTGCTTAAGTTTTTCTACAAGTACTTAGTGCCAGTTAACTATAAATGTAAGTATTTTAAGTCGAACCTCATTTTTTATTACAGCTTTTAATCGCGTGCGTTAAAATTTTTGGCAAAGTTTTTAAATAGGTTAGCAGAGTTCTTAATTTATTTTGGCGTTGTTTTATTAAACATGGTAACTTTTCTATTTATTTAAACGGAAGTATAGGATTAGAAATACAGGGTTATTGGAAAATATTGACAACCTTGCGGGTTATATTGCTAAAACTGCAAACAACAAGTTTTGCTTTAAAACTCCCACTAATATTATGATGTTATTTTTTATGATGTTATGTTTACTAATTCATTGTTTTTTTTTAATCCCACATTACGTATATCTCCTGAATATACACATAACCAACCAAACAGATCATACAAATGTACACAGCAAGTCATACAATACACGATAAGGAAACCAAATAAACCTATTTAAAAAATACATAAAAAGCCACCATAAAACCTTCTACTTTTTAAACGTGGTAAAAAAGCATCGCCCAGTTCATTCCTCTACAGTAATAACGGAAACAATAAAATACTTTTCCTTGATCTCGAGCCACAAATTAAAAAATATACAGTACGACCCATAAAGTAATTATTCATGCTCGGTACAACCCAAGTACCATAAGACGATAAGAGAGAAGACCTACTTCTTACTTAGTTTTTTCGGGCCTCGGAAAATAAACGGCCACCTAAGAAGCATGGGTGAGTTTTAGTCAGTAAAAGTCTGACACTCCTTTCCGCCACGCCCAGGGTGAGAGGTCATTTGATGATTTTCCAAACACAAAAAAGAAGGGATTTTTTCTCTGTCGCCTCTTTTCCCAATAATTAGGTTAGGGTCGGCTTCCAGTTTAACCAAATGTAGCTGAATTATTATGATTTACGTAGAGTAACTACTATTAATATCCACACCCTGTTATAACACTAGGTAACATAAATGTGGCGCCACATTTGCGACGCGCCATATTTATCGCCCCTTAGATTTGTTCGCGGACCCGCACACCTAGGACACACTTTTGTTGTGGGAACACAATACATTTGTAGTAAACTATTGCGGCGCAACAATTGTCGTCGGATACACGTTTAAGGTTCAATTAAAACATGTTTTGCGTCAAGCGTGTGTTGTCTTAACTTGCATACCAGATTTTACCTTCTTAGACCATTTGTCCATCACTACCGTCACTGTCACTGAGAACGAGATGACGGTGCTGAAGTGGCTGAATATGCATTTACTACAGCCGCGTCGCTGTGACGTGCGGTGATAGCGAGTCGAGGTTTGCACGAGGCGACGTGACGAACCGTGGATACGCGGCGATGGTAAATGTATGTTTCGCCACTTCAGTGCCGTCATCTTGTTCTCGTTGACGTGACGGTGACGGCGGTGGTGGACAAACAGCCGTAGGGGTTTAATACTTTCTTAGTATACTTATGTTACTTAAGAATCGTTAGCCCAAAATTTACTTAGGTAGTTAGCAATTTTATCTATTATTTGCATCGATCAGTTAGAAAATACTGTCACTTTCTTTTTTCACATCTATAGATATTGAATACAAAAATCTATACCTCAGTCAATCAATCAATTATTTAGAAGAACACCGTTAAGTGGACCTTTTAACATATGGCTGAATCCCACGACCCATTTCTGTGTCATTGGCTCGCGTCGAACCTTCTGGCGATTATCCTTCGCAGTTATTATTTCCCAAATAAAAAACTATTAAGTATCGTGACGATGGCTGTTATTGGATGTTTCTCATGCCCAACTTTATTGCACTCGTTAAAGTCGTAACGTTTATTTACGAGAATAATTTAGTGTTGTGTGTTCGTGGTACGGGGGCATAATTCTCCAGTTTGGAACAATCGGTGTAGTTTTGAGTTTGTATTGGTTATTCGAGGAGTTTTCAATTTAATAATTCATTACGTGTTGGTTCTCGACCTTGAGTTTAGAAGCGGTGAAGTTTTGTAGTTAGTTTTTTTCTTTTTTTATTAGTTTCCTAACAAAGGGTGACAAATGGGACTCTATTACTAAGGCTCCGCTGTCCGTATGTCACAAAGCTGTATATTTCAACGTTCGCATATTAATACATACTAACTTTTACCCGCGCAGATGCCGAAAGTTCGGTTCTATAAGTTTTAAGTTTAATCCTTTCTTAGTGGATACCTACTTTTAACAAAGGACGCGCCCTCTAATGATTCATGGCTCCGGGTTTCATATTTTATTTTATTTTACTTTATTTGGGAAACAAACAATCGTACATTACAGCTAGTTTCTAAGTATACAATAACCTATTAGTAAATGTACAATCCACTACGTTTCCACATGTTACTATATGTAAAAGATACAGTTAGTGATAGAAATAATGTAAGGAACAAAATACAGTTTTCTTTTGCTAACAATAAATTCTTAAAATCTAATTACAAACATCTACTTACTTAGTTTCGGCAAGGCACGTAGTAATTCGTCTTTTAAAATTATTTTTAGTTAGGGCAAAAACATCGACATCATTGAAATACCTATTATAGACCTGAACCATTCTCTGGAGTGGTGCTCTTTTTCCTGCATTTGTACGGCTAGGCGTAGTAGCGAATAGTGGGTAAGAGCGGGCCTCTCGTCTCATTACTGTTCTGGGTACAATATAGTATATTTTATTGATTAAATCGGGGCAGTCAGACCTATTATTTACAAGCCCATGGAGCATCATTCCTTGGAGCAACAAACGTCTGGAGCGTAATGACAAGAGTTTGAATTTATTTAAAGCATCATTGTAAGACAATCGCTTGATACGACATTTATACTGCATTGTACTGAGGAACTTGCGCTGAACTCTTTCTATTGCATTCTCATACTTAATATAGAAGGGATCCCAGATCATGCAAGCATATTCAACCTGTGGGCGAACTAAAGATTTAAATAAATACAGAAATGTAGCTGGTCGTTTAAAATCTGACGTGGATCTCTCATCCTCTCATCTCTCATCATATCCCTAGGACTAACAGTTTGGGCTGTGCGTTGATATATCAACAGTCAGTCAATCAGTCAGATAGTCTGCTATTTTATACATTACAATATACACTACTGTCTACAAACTTTTTAGCTTAGTAACACAGATCTGTATTTTTAAATGTACCGAAAACAAGCATCTAAAACACCTGACCTCCATTTTCACGTTTATAATTTTAGGGAATTGTAAACTATTTGTAAACTTGCGTTTGCCCGCGACCTCGCCCTTACAAGATTAAAAAAGTAAACACTCTTACGTGTTAAAAATGTAACTAAATTAGCACGAAACAAGCAATGTTCTGTTATTTGTAACGCCAATCAATCTCAGTCTTAAGAACATATTATACACTCTCAATCTTAGCTTCCGTCGATTTAAAATTTGAAAATCTAAGACAAGTCTGTCTTGAGTAATACCTGTTCTGTTCTAAACTATAAATCTTCAACTGTCAGTGCATTGGAACTTCTGTAGGTAGTAGATCCATTCCAGTGTCGAATACATAAGCTGAGGCTATAAATCATGAATCAGAAGTGGGATTATCTTATCGGAGCCATCTTTGCGAATATTGTCGTTTGTTTCTGGTGTAATAGCTTCGAAAATGGTAACTTTGTACCAATAAACAATAAAAAATTGCTTAAGATTTATATCGTTTTGGATTTTTAAATAAATATTTTGATTCTTTGTAGTATTTCTTTTCGATTGATGAGATATTTATTCACTTCTTTTAAATAGTTTTAGTTTGGACGTGTCTGTTTTTCTAGTTTAAACTATTCCATATTTTTACTTGAATTCAAAACTGTATCTATCATCTACTGTATCTGTACTCTTGCTATTTTTAAAAGGGCTTTATTTTATTATATTGTTATCATAATTATCCTATCCTTTTGCAATTGCACGTCATTGTTGATTTTCAGCACCTCAACCAAATTCTTATCAAATTATTTTTGAACTTTAACAACCATTATCACCAACCCGATTAGCACATAACCCAGTGTCCCACCAATAAATCTATCAAGAGCATTAAATTATCCGGAGTAATGGCTGCGAAATGATCTGTCATGGCGACGCGGCGTTTGTCGACGTATTGAGCTCCAATAATTCCGGCTCGAGTCAATATGAGACGGTACAATTAAATCACTCTGTGTTGCAGTGATGAAGATATACGGGTTTTTTGTTATTTTTGGATTAATGGTAGTTTGTCGTGATGGCCTAGTGAATAAGGCGCCCGCCATTCATGTAAGAGGTTTGTGGGTTTAAATCCGAGCAAGTACCAATGTGGCTTTTTCAATTACTGTGTACTATCTAAAGTTTATTTTGGACATCATTGACATCCCGTGCCTCAGAAAGCACGTAAAGCCGTTGGTTCCGGTTTTCATACGAACATTGACAGTAGTTACGGGTTGACGGACGCCAGAAAGTCTGACCAGTCTAACCAAGGGGTATCGTGGCGCCCATTTACTGGGTTGCGAAAGTCTGATAGGCAGTCGCTTTACGTAAAACACAGGTATTCCGCTGAATCCGGTTAGGCTGAAAGCCTAACAAAGTTGGGAAAAGGCTAGGGAGATGATGGTAGTTTGTCAAAGTCAGAAATTTTAAATTTAAATTTAACCCACGTGATTGCAGACACACTATAAAGACAAGAGAATCGCGACATTCGGCTGTCGGTTGGGCGTTGAAAGGATAAAGCAGTTAGTTACATATAGTTTAAAATGTTATTTATAGACAAATATTGTCAATATGAAGTTATCGTTTCGTGTGGACTAGTATGGGAAAGTTACATAATACTTACTTCTCTTAGTTTTACAATAATTTATGTTTATCTTAACCTATACATTATATAGAATTGTAAACTGATTGACTACGTGATATATCCCAAACCGAAACAGATGAAACTTTAAAGGTGTGTTCTTTGTAACTACTACTATAAATATATGCCCTTACTAATAATCACTGTGTAAAGTTATGCAATAAATAAAGCCTGTGTAACCATACATTTTTTGACATATAAACCTGTCATAACTTCATGCAGCGTTTATTAGTAAGGCGCATAATGTAATTCAACGTAACATTGTCAATGTTATTTTGTAAACAGGTTACAAATCATACTTTTAAATATCAATATTGCGTTGTTTTTTCTGTCCGACGATGGGCTCGGCAATTTCTAAAGAACAACACTGTTTAGAAACATCCAAAACAAATTAAACTTATAGATATTCCCGAAAGACTACTAAAATAGACATAGGTACATATTGTGGTATAAACATACCCACACCACACAACATAACTTACTAAAGCTAACTTAAAACAAGGCAGGCTTTGGTCTCATTAGTACTTGCAAAGTCCAAAGTTTAAGCTAGATAATATGGTGGATACAATTAGTAAAGTAATTAAATGTACGGCTGTTTATCACGGCTACTTTTTTCAAGGATTTTGTTCGTGATTAAGCTAGTTTTAAAGGATTTTGTTAAAAATTCTGTGAAAGGATTCTTGTGCATGCAAAACTAGTATAAAAAAGTAAAAGTAAAAAAAAAAACTCTTATATAACCTGAGGGCCTAGCCAAGTAGCATTGTAGAATAGAAAACGAAAACGAATAGATTGTCAAATGTATGGAATTGATAAGCTTTCGCTAAACAATTTGACATCTCCATACATTTGACAATCGTTTTCGTTTCGCTATCTATTCTACAATGCTACTTGGCTAGGGGGGCTGTTATAGATTGTAGATAACTTCAAAACAGTGTGACCGATATTGATAAAACATAGCTGAAAACCATTGCTAGGATAACCCACTTTCAAATAAAAAAAACGGCGGCGTTTGACAGCTTTGATGCCACAGACAGACAAACCAACAGACACAGACATATAGTGGTCAAACCTATAACAACTATTACATCGGGGGTTAAAAATGAAGATAACGATTTATTTTAAGGAGCACTATTTTCGAAAATTTGATATGAACAACACTACAAGTTGTTACAAAGCAAACTTTGAAGACTTAAAACTTGGCTGTAAGCAAGCAGTCTACACTTTGAAGTTCGTCTTTTACTTTCAGAAAAGACGGTAGAAAAAAAACAAATTGCCGCTAGTCACTACATAGTGTAAAGCAAAGTCGCTTTCCACGGTCTTCCGTATGCATGCTTAGATCTTGAATTATACGGAACAGATTTTGTTGCGGTATTTTAAATCAAATAGAGCGTTTTTTGAAGAAAGATTTAAGTTAAATAAATTAATAATAAAGTAGAGAAAAGTCGGGATTTTCAACAAATATTTGTATCACCCATGCGAAGTTGGGGCAGGCCGCTAGTCCTTATATACCGTGTTAGGTAAGTCGAGGGACATAATTAAGGACCCGATAATACATGCTCACATTATGACTATTAAAAATATAATATAAATAAAAATAAAACAATGTAAAATCGTAAAGAAAACCGTAGCTGAATTATCGCAATAAGGCTCTCAAAGTCTTAAAAAGGACACCTTATCGCTCGCGATTGCATCTGGTCACTGACCTATGACACAAGAGTGAAGTAGGTGTGATCCGTTCTTCTTTCAAAGAGTATCTAGCGCGCGTTTCACTTTTTTATTTTTAAATTTCTTAATTTTATAAGTCATTTGGTAAAAAATTAAGGTATTGTTTATTAAACATATTTGGAATGAGAATCGAAAACTGAATACGCTTTTTTTTTTTTGGTGAGTGGGAAATCATCCAATGACTGCTCCCGTCCTGGATGCGGCGGGAGGGCGTGTCAGACTCTTACTGACTAAAACCCACTCATGTTCCTTCGATTGCCCTTTATGTTCCAGGGTCACGGTAACTATTATAAACATTCCGCAACAAACTAAATACCCTCCTTCCATATGTCCTTCGGCTTACCGAACACGATGTATAAAGTAGGTACTGGTTAGTGTTAGAGTGGTGAGGTGCAACAGGTACTGTAATCATTGGAACAGTTGTTCGGCACTTACAACCTTACATTAACGTTGAACAGTCCAATTTGGCAGATCTGTACCAGTGACTGTAATATTAGCTAGAATTATTGGGTTTTTTGTGTTGTAACCAGATAGTTAAGTTCTGTCTCACACGACTTAATAATTCGTTAAGTAGATTTAAAGATCTAAACTTACATAGAAACAGACAGAAGTCTCTATTTATAAAATAAACTAGCTTTTGCCCGCGGCTTCGCTCGCGTTAGAAAGAGAAAAAAGTAGCCTATGTTACTCTCCATCCCTTCAACTATCTCCACTTAAAAATCACGTCAATTCGTCGCTCCTTGAAAGAAAGACAAACATACAGACAGACAGACAGACAGACACTTTTTCCCATTTATAATATTAGTATGGATAAGTATGTATATCATTTGATACACGTAGTTAATGGCTATTCTTAGTTTGATATCAGATGGCTGTATGTGAGTTGTCCTAAGATATTTACATTTTTATTATTTTAATATCAGTTCAGTAGACGCGGTAATGTTACAGAGAAACATACAAACAAAGTTCCTTTCGTATTGGAAATATTTAGTAACTATGTATTTCCCGAATCCCCTTAACATTAACCCCCATTCTGATTATGCTATCATGGCAATTGCCCAGACTCAATACCGCCTCAGCGACAAACTTCACCAAACTTCTGAATAAAAAAGCATCAGTAATCTCAGTGCAGCCTTAAATAACCTAACTAAACTTGATCACGTACAAAAACTTGGTAGTATCAAGTCCATTATTAAATTTTTATGTAACGACACGGATCTACCGCAACTTCGTTGTACACTGCGCGCCCATAAAGAGTTAATATTTCAACGGCGCACACAGAGAGAGCAGTAGTCACGGCCCAAGTTTTAATTTGCTTAAAGTTGTTACAAGTTGGAACGGGTCCCCAGTTGGGCACCAAATTAGGTACAGTCACAGACAAAAGTAACGGTCACGTTATTCTACTGATAGTTTAATTCGTTTTGCTTGCGAAGATTTTTTTCTGCATTAGATTGCAATTTAAGTTTGAAGAAAGGTATGCTTCAAAATGCTGTCCTTTTATTTTAGTAGTTTCGGTAAAGTTCACGGTCTTGAAGTTCGAAATTTAATTTAAAGTGAGTCAGGTACAGTTCATGACAAAAATAATTGGCCTTTCAAAGTTTAGCGCTCAATTACATCGCTACTGAAACTATACCCATTAAATATTTCGAACGTGCACTTAATAAAATATAAATTAAATCGAATTATTGTCAAACGCGTGTAGATAACTAATGATTGTTAATAAATTGAGTGAAATGACCATGATTAGCAATTCTGGTGAATTTATTGTTTAAATAAAAGTAAACTTATCGACAACTAATCAGATACACAGATAATTGAATTGTAACGGTAAATCTACAAGCTAAACTAGTAAGGTGACTCACTTGTAGTGTTGTGCCAATCAATATAGAAGGGAGTACTATTACAACAAAGTCCAAGACACAACTTCTGCAAAAATGCAATTGGCAACATCCATCGCACTATCTGGGAAACGAATGACATTTGACACAAAACCGTCGAGCAGTAAGCCACTAAATACAATATAGATCTGGCTGGGTTCCCTATTTCATGAAAGATGAGAGTTTATCAAAATCTGTTCAGTAGGTTTTTTTGCGTGAAAGAATAACAAACAATAATTGTTCAACTTATGTAAAAAAACTACTACATACACATAAACAAACCTATACATCCATCCATACATCCTTATAATCTTTTACATTCATAATATTAGTAGAAAAAAGAAACTAACATGTAACACACATATTATACACACATACCCCGAAGACATGATACTCCTTGAAAATGTGAAACAGTTGAGTAAAAAGTATGTCAACCGTTTAACACTTTAGTGTACTGAATTTTATATAAGACTAGCTTTTGCCCGCGGCTTCGCTCGCGTTAGAAAGAGACAAAAAGTAGCCTATGTTACTCTCCATCCCTTCAACTATCTCCACTTAAAATCACGTTAATTCATAGCTCCGTTTTGCCGTGAAAGAAAGACAAACAGACAGACAGACAGACACACTTTCCCGTTTATAATATTAGTATGGATTTATCAATTTCAGTGTCGATTGATTTGGCAACTGAAATCACTGTTATACATCAATAACTCACAAAAAATCATTCGAGAAACACAAATCCGTACATTAAATGTTAATCACAAAAGCCAACACATATTTTATTTAATTCGGAAGCACTCAACGGGAACCGAATCAGTTTCAGCGCTGCAATACATCAGGGAACTCTTTAAAGCGCTGAATCGCGTATTATCGATGAGTTACGATGACCATTCACCATCAGGTGGCTTTTATGGGCCCATTCAATAATAAAAAATATCAGTCCCATGGACGTACTAATATAATAAAGAGGAAAGTTTTGTTTGTTCTCAACGAACCCCCAAATAGGGGTGGGATGATTAAGGGTTGTTTGCGTTAAACAAAAGAAGATGGAGGACTGATATGAGCGTTTTATTTGCATTGAAGAGCTTTATATGGAAGATAGAATAAATTCAGTACGGGTTTCACTTACGTTATCTTTTGGTTACTGCTTTGCACCCGTGGATCAAGGTGTAATGTTATGGGATTTATGTGTTATTGTATTTTTTTGTAACCTACGTTACTGCAAAATTCCGACAACCTATATCTTCTTCTGACTGATTGACTGGCTGTTGATATGTCAACGCTCAACACCCGCTGGTCCTAGAGACATGAAACTTGAAGGGTGTGTTTTTCCTATTTCTAAAAATCTTTTCTTAGTCTTTACTTATAAAAATCCAGTGAATCAGTCAGTTTACCATTTTACATATAAAGATTATTTTAGAAATACATCTAAAATAATACACACAAAATAACAATATTCAAACAATAAGTGGACTATCTTGTAAGCCGGCTCGATTCAATTCCCCCACCTGAGCAAATAATTATGGTTTCCTTGAAAACCTTTACGTGTTCCCCGTAAACTGGCCGCACGTGAAATTTCATTTAAATCTGTTAGTACTATTAAATTTTTTAAACGTTTCTTCGAATTCGCACGTGAACATATTTGTTGAAAATGTTTATGGCTTCTTTCACGCAAATAAATGAACCATTGTGCGTGGCCTAAAGGGTCCGATGAAAACCACCCCTTTTCTAGAGAGGGGAATATGAAGAAGAAGAAAACTCTCAAGTCTTCTCTATTAGAAGGACAACAATAAGTTTATATTGTATTAATAACTTTTGGTCAAAATTAACTTGTAACCCCATCTTAAATCGTTGTAAGAAATCACAAACAACAGAATTTATAAAGACAAACATAAGAACACCAATATTACATAACTAAAATCTTTATATAATCGACCCACGGACTCAAAAAATATTTACTTACCGGATTTTGACCTCTTTGGACTGCCAATCGCTGTGTTTGTCGAAACTGATGAGTATTGCCGCGATTTCCTGCAACAAACAAAAACAAATGTCAGTATTTTTGATCAAAATATTGAAAACATTTCATGGTAAACCCCTACAGTGTTTGGTATACTTTTAATCAACTGTCAAAACGCAATTCTAAAATCAATTTTGTATAGCAATTGGAAAAGGTTACGTCATAGAGTTGCGAACACAATTACCTAACTGTTTATTGATGTCAAAGCTTCTAAAAATCTAATTTTACAGTTAAAGGTTTCACCTGCATTTATTTAGATCTTTGGTTAGCAGTTACCATTCTCATCATAATTTTATATTGTGTAGGCTATGTATTCTGTCCACGTATTGCAAGATTACCCTAAACTGTCATAAAAACCGGTTAATCGTTTTTGCCTGAGAGAGTATCGTCACAAAAAAACATCCTCGTAAACATTCACATTTATTATATCAAAAGGAGAAATCGATTAACTAAAGTGTTGTTTTTCAGAATGTGTGCCTTAAAAATATTGCTTAAAAATGTCGTTTACCAATGTTACATAAAATAAATAAATCACGTCCAGTTTCTGAGCAAAACAGTTCTAAAAAAGTTAACAATCTTCACCCGAAAACACTTCTTCGTTTTTATGACCAACACAAGTCGTAACCTAGTTAACGAATGCACAATCAGCACGGAAGTTACCATAAATTTTACACTCGCAGAATGTTAAAACCTTAGTGCCTTTATTTATTCCCAATCACCCAACTTGATCAGCACACATGCATATTAACAACACACATAAAAACAGGGCATCGAGTACGAACTGTCACGGCGGCGGCCGCCATTTTGGATCCGGTGGCCATTTTGAATTGGTAATCAAACTAAAGATTCGGAACATGTTATTCAAATAAATAAATCAAACACTTTTGCGACGGGATCGGAATAATAAGCTTTTGAGTGTAATCGTAAAGTTGTCTTCGCTCCCCAAAGGCGTAAACTGAACGGATGGGGCGGTATTAAATACTTAGCTTGCAGATCGCGACTTCGTTCGGTGTTTTGAGAAAAGAAAATGTGAACGGTTTTCTCTTATTTCAAAATACCGATTCTGTTGACTCGTTTGAGAGCATTTGATTTTTTGGTATCATTTATGGTTGATAAAGTAACAGGTAATCGTTTTATCGAAATTTAAGGCCATTTGATGATGTGGAATTTTTTAAAGTGGTATACTTCAATGATAAATAAACTGCAAATAAATTAAAAATTTTATAAATGACGTTTCAATATGAGTCTTTTTTTTATTAAATTTTGTATATTTTCAATTGTCTCGTTAGTAGAGATTTCGGGTCCGTGGCTTAGGCCCCCAGTGGTCGATGCACCTGTGGCTGACGCCCCCGATACGATTTTCTTTTTTTTGTGCTTTTTCAATTAGCACATTAAATGAGAAAAATGTTTCACCCTATTAATAAAGTATTATTCCTTGCTAAACTAAAGTTATCTATCAAAAAGCAGAGAGAATACATCGCCACTTAACCTTATCCTTACACACCTTTTCTTTTTTAATTTTTAAGACTGATTATTTGATATTACTATCTTATTTTATTACATTTGAGGCTGTTTACTATAATTAAGTTAAATGATTCTCTTGATTATATGTGATGAAAACTGATTGATTAAATATAAAAAAAATACTTACCGATTTCTTATCGAGATATATAAATAAATAATGAAAAATAACTAAGACTTTAATTTTTCAAAACATACCTTTAATATAAAAGCATTTCTATGTTATAAATATAATTACGATTTAATATTATGCACATACTTACAATCAATATAAGTACATTTAATATTTTTGTAAATCAATGTTTGTGCCTGACAGTACATTTGATCAAAAATTACTTTGAATTTAATTAATCGTCGAATTAATTCGTCGGCCACAGGTGCGTCGACCTCTGGGGGCCTAAGCCACGAACCCGAGATTTCTTGGTTATGTTACAGGCAAAATACTACTAATATATCCAGTTCGCCGTATGCAGAATTTCTATAGTTGCGCGAGCCCCTCAATAGCTCAAGTGTGTGTTCTTTTTTAAATTTAATAATGTCGTAAAATAAATCAGCTGTTCCTTGTATGGTGCTTGTATTCAATGATGATGATAAATGAAATGATAAATGAAATGATAAATGAAATGATAAATGATAATGAGAAATGGTTTATTTTTGTAAATAGGTAAAAAATAGCTCAAAATCTCATACCGACGTAACAAAAATCAATCACAATCATCGGAATGTTCTCATATCAAGGAAACCGGAAACAATTGGGCAAGTCATTCATATTTAAGAAGAATCCTCAATTTTCCTCAACAGTACGTTAAAGAGCTCCCTTTCGCAACAAACTCTAAATTAATCTTATTCCTTTGTGAATTTATTCTAAAAGAAAAAGGAAACAATATTGTTTTCCTGTTTTCAACAGCTTTCTTTGAGCCACGCTTGATATATTTTAACAGATTGTAAATGACAGACAAAAAAAAAAAGTTGCGCTATGTTTATAATGTTGCGGAATGTTTATAATAGTTACCGTGACCCTGGAACATAAAGGGCAATCGAAGGAACATGAGTGGGTTCTAGTCAGTAAGAGTCTGACACGCGACAAAAAAAAACAACAAAAAAAATCACTATTTCTAGATATTATATCGTCTCAAAAAATATTTTTCTACAAGTATAGAATAAACACGTGATCACAGTAAGTAAGAAAATTAGTTAGAAAATTACGAAAATCGTCGGTCCTCAATTAATTTTGTGTTTGTCCGCAACTATTTATGGGGGTAACGAAATATTTTCGGAGTAGGTCAAGGTCTCGCTTGGCCTTCGTATTCCATTCATTGTAAAACACACATAGTAATTAATATTTTTGACTTGGTTGCTTTTTTTCCAGAATTTGCTTGGTTTTATACGTAATTTTGCTATTTTTGTTAATAAAGACAACATTATGTAATAACGATAATACTATTTATGTTAATATAAACTATAATAAAAATATTATAAATAGTTTAAATCGTTTACTTGTTCTAAGTAATTCTCTATTCCAAATAAAAAAATGATTTACTATAAACTTCTAAGTCCGAATCTGATAAAACATGTTTCGAAAAAACTACACTACTGCCGTTTTATTGTACCTAAAGTTGACATCGACGCACGCACAGCCGCTGGCAAACGCTAGTTATTTAATAAAACTATTTGATCAACAGCTTTAAAACCACATACTTAAGTCATCATCATCTTCCTAGCCTTTTTTTTCCATCGATGTTGGAGTCGGCTTCCAGCCTAATCGGATTCAGCTGGATACCAGTGTTTTACGTGAAGCGACTACTTATCAGAACTCTACAACCCAGTAACTGGGCGACACGATACCTCTTGGTTAGACTGGCCAGACTTTTTGGCTTACCCGTAACGACTGTCAAAGTTCTACGAATGACAACCGGGACCAACAGCTTTACGTTCTTTTTGAGGCACGGGATGTCAGTGATGTCCAAGATAAACTTTAGAAAGTACATTATGTAGAAAGAGTACATGCCCGGATTTAAACCCACAACCTCTTACACCACTCTATAACCACATGCTTAAGTAAAAAACGTAAAACACTAAACATGACCCAAACCCATTCTTTCCACACCAAAATAACCACCACATATTTCCAAACGTGCCAATCAAGTGAAACCGCCCCATTTCCTTAAAATACGAATGCATAACCCCCAAGTACGCCATTATCCCTTTATTTAACGACGGGACCCGAAAATAAGAACATGCACTAAATATATAAACACATTGGGAACACAGATAGATTTATGGCTTCTAATATAATCCATGCACGCTATGGCATTTGTTAGTAGTTGAATTAGTTAGGGAAGTACGTGTTTCTAGTGAGTAGGAAATATCTGACGTTGTCCGTTTTTTGGGTGAAATTTGGGACTTTCTTTGGTGGTCTTGAGTGGAAGGATTTTTTTTTTGGAACACTGGTTTTTTTTAGTACTAGTTCGTTGTAGGGTGTTTTAGTTGAATGCTGCTGAAAGCTGATTTTAACCTGTGTGTTAACTGCAATAACGAACACAATTGGCGAGATGACAAAAAAAAAGTAGATAATTAGTCCGTCAGTTAGATAATCAAAAAATTTGGGACACGTATTTTTTCTTTTTTCTCGTAAACAGAAAATGACGACAATACAGTGCGTTGAAGTTTCGTGAAACGTCACGCCTTTGTATAATTTTTACTCAGAAGTGACGTCACAAGCCCCCTCTCCGGAACTTTGATGCTCTTTATCTTTGTATTTTGTTATTAATTTGATCAAGCAAAAAATATGTGTCCAGTATTTTTGGACTGTCTAACAGACGGACTAAACAGAATGTCATTCTTTTGATGTAGTCAACATCCCTATTAGGATAGTGGTGTGCGCTTCATAAAAGCTGATAAGCCCGACTTGCGTTAATAAGATGATATTATCAGATTGTGAGTAAATATGTATAATAAAAAAACATATATTAGTTTATTTCTCATCATTGCAGAAACAGGCTATGTGGTAGATAATTTAATTTATTAAAACGAGAAGTTTTGATTGTTTTAATTACTCAAGTTACAAAGTTGAAAAAAAATCAAATATTATATTAAAATATTGCCATAGAAATTCTAAGAACCAACAAGAAAGATTCAATTTCATCGTTGAATTTGGAGTCTAACTGCTGAAATATAATTTAAAGGCTAATTCGTGCTATAACAGTAATTTATAACACACTAGTTACACACTTCTGAAGATAACATGCAAAAGAGCAATAAAATGTGGCTTCGTAGGCGTTTCGACAGCTAAGTTCCGACCGAATCGGTCGAAACAGGAATTTCATGACTACTATTTTTGTGGCTGTTTCGGACGATCCTTATTTTAGTTAATAGCTGTACAAAATTTATTTTAAGCTAATAGCTGTACAAAATTAATTAAATTTATGTTTCGTTTTGTATGTACGTCAAAAAAAGTAAGTTTTTGTGATGAGTAGGAAATCCCACTCTAGGTGGAGCGGGAGTGTCAGACTTCTACCGAATAAAACCCTTCCTCCTTCCTTCCTTCCGAAAAAAGTTCCTGCTTAGCCCTTTGTATCCAAGGTCGCGATATCTCTTTCGAACAACCCGTAGCCCCGGTAGGCGTAGGCCCATGCCCTTAGGCCCCTGCAGTGGTCTTATTTTGGACTGGTCCGAAACACCCCTCCAAAATAATCAAAATTATTATTCCTCTTCGACCGGAGTGGGCGAAACTCATCTCTCGAAATGCCAACTAAGCCTAAAATGTTGATCAAGGTTTTGGCGATTTAACTCAGGCATTCATGGCCAAACTCGCGTGCAATTATTTAGGGGAAATAATTTAAAGGGTTGCATAGTAATTTGAAAGTTTTATTTAGATTATTTTTGTTCATTTCTTTTAATCTCGAATTAATCTCACAAATCTCACAAATCATACGATTTTATACTTTCAAATGATGTTAACTTAATAGAATCACGAATATGGCATTGGGCATTAAATGGGCGTATGTCCATCTTCCACAATTATTTTGTTCCGTATCTACTGAACTTGTAAATACACAGTTTTTGTGGTTAAAATTGGACATGCACCGTTAATTAATTTAATTAATTACTTTACGTAATTCGTTAAAAAAAATAAGTGAGCAAGCTTTACATTCACCCGGAATATATCTCAGACAAAAGCTGACTTTCAATAATATTATAAATAGAAAAAATTACGTTAACTTGAAAAACAGGTCATTTTTAGACGAAAAGTAAAATGTCACACCCCTATTCTCTAAAGGTGCTGATATCATAAACTGCGGAGGTAATAGCTATATTTCTTAAGGCGGCTCATAAAAAAATTATGACTCCCAACTGTCAAGCTAAAAACTAGGACGAAAGGATTCCGTTTTTATGTATGTACTTTGATGACTATCTTATTTTAACATTCCTACCCTTTGCTGGGAAACGGCGTTGCTGTGGACTGGGAAACAGCGTTGCTGTGTTCTGGGAAAGGGTTCGGTGTAATTAGAGGTACAAGAGACATTTCAACTTTGTTTCTGAGTTACTTGTTAGACACACGTGTGACTAGAAGGACATCACTGTCAAAGTTAACAAGAACTAGATGATTCCCTTTTCATAATTTTTCTTGTAATTGATATAAATTAAATAATCATTAAGACCTCCATTTTAGCTAAAATTTTAAAAGTGACGTTTCGACTATTGCGTATTAACTGTTCATAAAAAATATAAAATACAATTTTTGGTGACAAACACCAATTTACACGAAAATTTTCTGTGACCAAACCTAAATCACAAAATAATTTAAAAGCAATCAAACAAATAATACTTTTATAGGCAGCATCTGCTCTCTCTTCAATGGAAATATCGCACAAATGTTATATATACAAAAAAACTTTTTTCCAAAAAAATAACCGACTTCAAAAAGTAAAAACTTAAAAATAACTTAAATTTCGGAAGTCGGTGTCTTTTCTTCTGCCAGTCAATTTGTGTTGCCACCGACTTCCGAAATTTAAGTTATTTTTAAGTTTTTACTTTTTGAAGTCGGTTATTTTTTTGGAAAAAAGTTTTTTATTTTTTACTTTTTATTGTCGAGTTAATGTTAGTCCTGTTTAAAATGAGTCCAAACACGACTACTGTGCTGTAATTTCAAGGTTTGTACTTTTTCTGATGCTCCTGGCTTCAGCATCAGGTCTCTATGTACTTCGGTGTTCCTCATTAACAGTACGTTTATCCACACATCGAGCCCTTTTCAATGAGCCTAAACACGACATATCTGCTGTTATTTGTCGAGGAGTTAGGTACTCTGCAGACTATCCTGACTGCAGCATCAGGTCATGACTTGACGATCATGAGCCCAAATGTGGCAAATGCCCTATCAAACATCAAAACAATTTACTAAAACAGTCCTTGCCTGTTCGAGTAACTTCTTACTGTTAAGGAGTTGTACCTTCCATCATCAGCTCAGCTAACTGAGATGGTGACAACCATACGCAAATACACAAGATACTTCATAAAATATGCGAAAAACAATAAGTGAGCCTATAAAATTTGAGGGTTGCCTTCGATTTCTCTAAGATCCCATCATCAGATCCTAACTTGGTGACAATGGGACCACCTCAGAACTATCTGCTTTCGAACAAAAAAAGAATTTTGAAAATCCGTTGACAATTGACGGAGTAATCGATGAACAAACATACAAAAAAAACATACAAACAGCCGAACATAGTACCTCCTCCTTTTTGTGAAGTCGGTAAAAAGGTAATAATATACAAAAATAGGTATACAGTTAAATATTTTACCCCAAACACAAATTGTTCCCCAAATTGCGGCGAATGATAATATACAAGTTTAAATTACATACGCATATTGCATACTTTATTTTTTCCCGAATTTGCTATGTTCCTGATTGAGGTACATTCGTTTCGTATGGAAAAGTTCTGATTTTATTGTTTTTAGGGGTCTGTAGTAAAATTGTGTTTCGTCGGTACGTCTATAATTTTATCAGTCATTTGCATAATTGTGTCATGAACTAAAAAATAGGTTTTCTTTTTTGTAGCAGTTTGTTCCTGAAATTGTAGTAGCGACATCTGTATAATATTTATAAACTAGCTTTTGCCCGCGGCGTCACTTGCATTATAAAGAGACAGCCTATGTCGATCTCTATCCTTTCAAATATCTCCTTTTAAAAAACCATGCCCGGCTCCGTGTTGTTGTGAAAGACGCATACTTTCCCGTGTATATTAATAATCCATACTAATATTATAAATGGGAAAGTGTGTCTGTCTGTATGTTTGTCTTTCTTTCACGGCAAAACGGAGCGACGAATTGACGTGATTTTTTAAGTGGAGATAGTTGAAGGGAAGGAGAGTAACATAGTCTACTTTTTGTCTCTTTCTAACGCGAGCGAACCCGCGGGCAAAAGCTAGTATGAATATAAAATGGTAAACTGACTGGGTGACTGATAGTTGATATTTCAACGCGCAGCAAAAACCGCTGGTGGTAGAAACATAAAACTTAGAGGTTTGTTCTTTTGTGCATGACCTTTGGCACCAATCAGGAAAAATTACAGGGAGTCGAATCATAGCCACATTTTTCTCCGTAGGTCCCCTAGTCCCCCCTTTTTCAGGGTGGACTTAGGAATAAGCGATTCTAAAGACAGCACTTCTTCAGTTACATTGATATGACATTGAAGCCTCTAACATTGCAGACGTTTGAAGACATATGCCCTTACTAATAATCACTGTGTAAAGTTATGTAATGAATAAAGCCTGTGTAACCATACATTTTTTGACGTATAAGCCTGTCATAACTTTATGCAGCGTTTATTAGTAAGGCGAATAATGTATACAAATAAATAAATGAATAAAAAATACTAAGCTAAAGTTTACCCACTACAAGACAAAGCTGTTATCTCATATCGAGGAGACACAGGAATAGATCACCACGCTTGTTCAAGGACTACCGAAATCGAGATAAATTAACCTTAGCACGTATTTTAGTTTAACTATTCTCTGTCTTTATCTTGTCATCGAAATTAGGCCGTTGTGCGACGGTGACAGATATATATATATATTGATTAAGAGAAGGACTTGCTAAAGAAGGTTTATTTATTTCGGATTTGTATTGACACCAGCTATCTCCCGCCGTTTCAACCATATCTTAGGTTACTATTCCTCTTCTGTAGGTTGTATCGTGATGTTATTTAGCCAGCCTTCATCGATAAATAGACTATCCAACACGAAAATATTTTTTCATTTTGAACCAGCGTCTTTTGAGATTAGACCGTTCAAGCAAACAAAGTAACTCTTCAATTTTATAATATTAAATATTAATATAGATATTATATTTCTATGAAAAAAGTTTATACGATTTAGTACGAAAAGCGGTCGATATAAAATAATAAGCCTAAGTATAAAGTTTCGTAGAATTATGTACCCACAATTAATTTCTGCGTATGAATATGGCGAATAATTCAAGTTTATAATATTTGCTAATGTTATAACGTCTGTTGTTCGAGATAACGGCCATAGTAATAAAAAGTGATAGTCTATGGGTATAGTTAGGGCTTTAAACCCCGACCCTTTACGCCCTTTGGGTGCTCAAAGTGCCCAAAATAGGCTTTACAAACTTTTTCACGAAATATCACTGCGTATCGTCAACGTGGTTGATTTCATTTTAATTTTGAAACAAGTTGGGTAATTTTTTTGTTTTTGGAAAATTTTGGTCGCTTTTAAGCTGAATAAGTTGCTTGTGGCTTTGAATTTTAGTTACTATTTATTTTAATTCAGATAGTTTTATCAATTGTAGTAATTTTTTGGTACATTGTCTTAATCATACATTCTTCTAATTATTTGTTTAATGTACCTACCTTACAAATATTATGTCCAATTATTAATATGTAGTTATAGAAGTTTCGTGCCTATGTTAAAAAAATAACTTTTTTACGTAAAAAATGACATTACAAAGTGTTCTTTAATGTGCACTAATGGGAATAAAATAATTTAACTTTATCTTAAAAAGTGAACACATAACATAAACATGCAGTCAAAAATAGCCCTAATTTCGAGACCATTAACCTACAAAATAACTCAAAACGAATCTACATTACCGCTATCGGAGGTCCAAAAAAAATCATTAACATTAGTAGACTATTATGAAAACATCGGACGAAAATTTTAATAATAAATGAAAATTAGGGTGCAGCCATTAGAATACTTGGGCCAAGGGATTCTCTGACTCTCGTCAATAGGAATAAGACAGCACACTTAGTGCTTAGGAGAGCGGATCATGTATGTTGGTATTTTGTATCAAGTGTCGAGTGGGCCAGTAGTTAATATGACATTTTCAACGCATATTGAAAAGTGTTAATGGGCCCTGGAAGAATACTACCTTAAATCGTTTAGATAGGTTATTTTACTCAAAGGAAACATTCCTTTATTTTTTTTAAACTGCATTAAAATTTGATTATTTGAAAACGTGTCACACCCGAATTTCGAAAACCTTTGAATGCCATTTTGCTTCTTTTCAAAATCTATGGAATGTTTCCTTTAAATAAAATGTTTTTTCTTAACGAATTAAAGTAATTTTTTTTGCAGGGCTCATTGAAACTTTCCACCCTGTTTACTTCTTATGGTTATTTAGAACATCATTGACATATCTTGTACTTTAAAAGCCGACTGTCGTTCGTAAATCTTCAACCATTGAATTAAACCATCTTGTGGTATAAAATAATAAAACGAACATTTGAACAAGTCTACTCAATCAATTAATTTCTTTGTTAATGACGATTCATAGAGATTAACGGTCTAATCAAAGTCTCACTGACGGTGGCGTGTGTGTTGGATCATTTGGTTCCCTTTAAAATGGTTGAGCTATTTGGTGCCAATCCATACGTCATGTTCGTGAACGGGCGCTGTCTGCTGAGACTGGTCATCTCTTAACTGACACAGTTATTTTAAAAATTGTTTTGCTTATTTCCTATATTTACAATGCCTCTTCTAACATGTACGACTTGTTACGTTGTTCTCACATAGTACCTTAGATTCAAATGAATGATGTAACCAATTTTTAGGGTTCCGTACCTTAAAAGGTAAAAACGGAACCCTTATAGGATCACTTTGTTGTCCGTCTGTCCGTCTGTCCGTCCGTCCGGCTGTCAAGACCCTTTTTCTCAAAGAAAACGCGTCGAGATATCAAGCTGAAATTAATATCACATACTCGGGTCTGCTATCTCTTAAAGCAGTGAAAAAATCAAGTTTTTAAATCAACGCAATAAAAAGATACGACGGTTTATATTGCAAATTTGGTCATTTGCAAGGAAATCAAAACCTATAGGGTACTTCCCATTGACCTAGAATCATGAAATTTGGCAAAAAGCAAGGTCATGTAGCACAAGTAAAGGGAAAACTTCGAAAACCGTAAATTTGTAGTTAGTTCACACCAGGCGACCGTCTGTCCGTCTGTCTGTCAAGAACCTTTTTCTCATAAACGCGTCGAGATATCAAGCTGAAATTAATATCACATACTTAAGTCTGCTATCTCTCACAGCAGTGAAAAAATTAGGTTTCTAAATCAACGCAATGAAAAGATACGGCGGTTTATATTGCATATTTAGTCATTTTCAAGGGAATCAAAACTCAAAACCCATAGGGTACTTCCCATTGACCTAGAATCATGAAATTTGGCAAGAAGCAAGGTCATGTAGCACAAGTAAAGGAAAAACTCTGAAAACCGTAAATTTGTAGTTAGTTCACATCCGTCTGTCCTCCCATTCGTCCGGCTGTCAAGACCCTTTTTCTCAGAAACGCGTCAAGATATCAAGCTGAAATTAATATCACATACTCAGGTCTGCTATCTCTTAAAGCAGTGAAAAAAAACAAGTTTCTAAATCAATTCAATAAAAATATACGGCGGTTTATATTGCATATTTAGACATTTTCAAAGGAATCAAAACTCAAAACCTATAGGGTACTTCCCATTGACCTAGATTCGTGAAATTTGGCAAGATGCAAGGTCATGTAGCACAAGTAAAGGGAAAACTCCAAAAACCGTAAATTTGTAGTTATTTCACTAAAAAACCAATTAACGGAACCCTCGTTGCGCGAGTCCAACTCGCACTTGACCGGTTTTTTTTTTGTAATAAGCATATTGATTTTAAAAGAGTGTCCATGGAGTTTCTTGCTCGCTCTTCTCCATGTGATCTACTTTTTGGAACGAGCAACTAGCTCCAATTTTCTGACAGACTGACACCTTGACGATTCGAAAGTACCTGTAAATGGTTTATTTGAATAAAATAGTTTTATTATTTATTTATTAATACTTTATGCACAACGGTACATAGGCGGACTTAATGCCGCAGGCATTTTCTACCAGCCAACCTAGGGTGGTGAAGAGATAGCATGGTAGGTGCATTTATGATGCAAAAAACTAAAATGATAGAAATATGAAAATAAAATTAAAACGTAATACATAAATAACAACTATATACATAAGTAAATAAATATATCTGTAATATATATAACATATATATATAATATATATATATCTATAATATATATTTATATATAAGTGAAAGTAAATTATGAAAGAACTCTGCTTAATACCTAATGCTGTAAATGAATCTTCAATTTCCTCTTAAACGCATATCGACTGGTCGCCGTCCTAATATCAAGAGGAAGCGCATTCCAGAGAAGAATGGCCTGAATATAAAAAGAAGAATGAACAAAATCAGAAGTATGGGCAGGGCAAAGCAGGAGGAGATTGTTGGAAGAACGCAGATTTCTAACATGGGAAGAACAAAGATATTGGAAGTGAGGCATAAGATAGGAAGGCGAAAAAGGAGAGTTGAGCAAGGAGTAAAGCATTGTCAAAGCACGCAAACTTCTTCTTTGACGAATGGGCAACCATTTGAGTTCAGCCCTAAAACTCGATACATGGTCGTATTTCCTTAGGTTGAATATAAACCTAATACAATTGTTTAGTGTCCTATCCAGCTTATCTAACAGAACCGCATTCAGATCGAAGTAACACACATCACCATAGTCAACAATAGGGAAAATTAAGGTCTGCACAAGCATAGTTTTAGTCTTAACAGGCAAAAAGTTTTTCAGACGATATAGAGATCTTAAGGTACCGTTGACTCTTTGGCTTACACTGGAAACATGATTTTGCCAGCCAAGTGTGGAGTCGAGATGTAAACCAAGGTCTTTTACACTTTGGCTGATGGGATGTTGAGTTTTGACTTTGACTTTGAAAGTTTGAGTTTGATTTCCAAACAAAACAAAAAGAAATGCTACCTTAGACAACTGAAACAAAATTTAAACTCCGAACCACCTAACCCTCCGCTACAGCGCGCCACATAACTCTCTCCCGACACTCCGACCCGGGTGCCCAGAGTTCATTCGGTATTTTATTGTCATAGCTTTAAAAGCTCCCTGTCAGATGTAACTCTAACGACGTCGTAAAGTGCCGTCGACGTCGGACCCGCCCCCTCATAATTAGGGTTAATTGTGTAAACATTTATAGGACACGGTTTCTGGTTCGATGGGGTTTTTTCAAGGATGTTTTGTTTTTGGATTGTAGGTCAGAATTTGGTTTGCATGCATTTTATGAGAGTGTTTGTTCTTTTTCCATATGATAGCTGTGGATATAAGAGGTTATCTTACAGTAGATTACAACTTACAGGATCAAAGCAATTACCAAAGACATGGGTCAAACCGCGGGCGATAACTAGTAACTAAATAAATGTTGTAAGGCTTTTAGCAACATTTGTAACTAAAAGAGAAGTGTAAGTGCAGTGTTAAAGTAATAACAGCGTATTATTGTGCTACTAAGTCGCTTTCAAAAATTTTACGATAACAGCGATTAAATTGAATTGAAATATAACCTATACTTAGCTTTCTCGGGATTCTTAAATAGAATCCCGAACGTAGCGAGGGATTCAAAGTACGTCGCCCGAGCCAAAATATATTTTGCGCCCGAGTGATACACTCTACTTTTCATCACCCCCTATGAGAAAATAATAGGCGCTTCATACTTTATTGTAAAATTATTATTGTAGCTGCTATTATTATCATAGATTAATAATAATAGCAGCTACATTAATAATTTGCTGCAAAACAATCCGTGAAAATTTTTACGAGAACTCGGGCTGTAGTTTTCGCGTTTTATTTCTATTTAAGTTTTTTTTTATTCAGCCGCGGCGTGACTATTGTATTGGCCGTCGTACCAGCCATTTATTATTAGCGTTCGATTCTTTGGCGCTGAGCATTAAGACGTTCCAATTTTTAGGCGCACTTATAACAGGACGTAAAACATGCAAAGACGCTCCAAATTCAAAAAGGGGGATCAAAAGTTACTTTTAGGCGCACTTTTTGAATTTGGAGCGTCATTATTGCCCGCTGAGTGTTTCTTATAGAAAACATCAACTTTGGGCGTACGGGAACAAAGTCGTCTTTTTCGAATAGGTGGGATGAAAAAGGTTTATGGAAATCCGACCCCTAAAAGGATAAATTGAAGACAGAAGTTCGACATTCCCACAGGCGAAGCCATGGGCGAAAGCTAGTATTCAAACAAATAATTTCATTCCTACCCCCACTCAAATAATTGTTTCCACAAGCAAAAAGGGTTATGTACAACACAAATACATTTGCTAGGGTAAATACATTGCATCATCGCGTGCCGGGCCAGAGAAATGATCCAATAAAAAAATAAGGTGATTTTATGTGGCGTATAAAATACTTGGGTAACGATGTAAAGCCAATGTAATGATGAAAGAATTTTTCATTTGTTTGCGAGTATTTTTATATTTTGTCTATATGTTGCTTTAATGTGGTTACTTTTGTATATTTTTTATCATATAAGATTTCATACGTTATAACTTGATATAATTTAGAAAAAACGTTTCTTAACGTAACTTATTTATTTATTTATGTAACGTAACTTTCTTTGTGGTTACCTACTCTTTGCAAAGAACACACCCTGCAAGTTTCATGTTCCTGTTGCGGAATGTTTATAATAGTTACCGTGACCCTGGAACATAAAGGGCAATCGAAGGAACGAAGGAACATGAGTGGGTTTTAGTCAGTAAAAGTCTGACACGCCCTCCCGCTGGACCCAGGACGGGAGCAGTCATTTGATGATTTCCCACTCACTAAAAAAAAAAAGTTTCATGTCCCTAGGACCAGTAGTTTGCGCTATGCGTTTACATATCAACAGTCAGTCAATCATTAAATCCGTTTACCATTTTTATATATTATATAGACATAAATATGTTGCTTTGTCGTAACCACGTCGCATTTGTAATTTTTGTTTCATTTTAGAGGTCCTATGCGGGTTCAGCAGCGGCTACAGTTACTGCTCCGTCGCTATAAGTTGTATGGTGATGTTATAAAGCCTTTACTTAGCCTCGTGAATCAAGTTCTAATAATTATACAAAAAAACATTACATTACTTAATAATCGAACCAATAATCGAATAAAAAAGGCTTGTCCATCATATTTACTATAAATTAAACCAAAAAATATCCCAAAATAAGACATTTTATTAGCGATACGAAACTCCGATACAAAACTGCCGTTCTCTGTTGTATTTTTAAGTTAGGTTATTTATTTTTGAGGATTCTTACCTCAAAAGGACAGTAAAATCTAAGCTCCAAAGCCTACAACGGCTTGCGACCTTGGCAACTACTGGATGTATGAGAACCACTCCATCAGCCGCACTAGAGTATCTCTTAGACCTGAGACCTCTAGATCTAGTCATTCAAGAAGAGGCGAAAGCAACAGCCTTAAGACTAAAATCACACGGGCTATGGAAACACAACTACGAAACCCCTCACACCAAAATCCTTACAAGGAGCCTGAAGGAAATCCCACTCCTTCAGGCCCCCATAGACAAAATACCTTGTGTATACGTCTT
The DNA here is from genome assembly GCA_033675125.1 of Athetis lepigone. Taxonomy (NCBI): domain Eukaryota; kingdom Metazoa; phylum Arthropoda; class Insecta; order Lepidoptera; family Noctuidae; genus Athetis; species Athetis lepigone. The sequence goes on along the minus strand of CM066225.1, from coordinate 2,784,304 downwards.
TGATAGAAAATACGAAATACAACTCAAAGAAGAACTAAAAGACAGCTCTGACACCAAGGAAGTCAGAATATACACAGACGGCTCCAAACACAAAGACGGGCACCGGAGCAGGTGTATTCTCAAACGACCTCAATATCAGCATATCAACCACTCTTGACAAGCTGAACTCGATTTTTCAAGCAGAATGTCTAGCAATTACCAAGGCGGCACAGGCAACACAAGCTAGAGGTATCAGGGACATCCGAGTGAAAATCATCTCGGATAGCACCTCTGTCCTTCAAGCCCTAAGAAACAACACAATCCACTCAGCCCTGATAATGGAATGTCACAATGCGCTCCAAACCATTGCAGAAGGTAACACGGTAACACTGCAATGGATAAAAGGACACAGCAACTCGCTGGAAATGACGCAGCGGACGAACTTGCCAAAAGGGGGTCAAGCAGTACGGTCTATGGACCAACACCACTGCTACCCATACCCCCAACCCCCATAAAATCCTGGCTAAAGGAAAAACCCAAGGAACCCCATCTCGAGGACTGGTGGAACAGCACCCGCTGCAGGCCAACAAAAAACGCCATCCCAGCCATGACCAAGAAGTTTGCTCGAAAACTTATCAAACTAAATAGGGATAAAATCAAAACAGTTATAGAAACCATAACAGGTCACTGTCCCTTAAACAAGCACCTATTCACAATAGGAGTAACAGACAGCCCTCTATGCAGAGGATGCTTAGAGGCAGAAGAAACGCCACAACACGTCCTCATGGAGTGTAGTAGTGTGGCCGAACAACGGGCAGAACTACTCCAACACCCTGGGTCACTACCAGAAATCTTTGGCAGACTGAAAAGCCTGCTACGATTCTGGGAAAGTGTGGGATGGTTGGAATAGGCGACAAGTCACTCACGCACAATGGCCCAATTATGAGGCTAAGTGCGGACAAGCCCAGCGAAACTAAAACTAAAACCTCAAAAGGAAAAACGAAGCCTGTAAAAGATCACTTATTGTCCGATTTTCACAGAGCCTATTTATTCCTATAAAATATTTTTTTTATAGAGTGTCGTGATGGCCTACTGGTTAAGGCGCCCGCCTTTCATGCAAGAGGTTGTGGGTTCGAATCCGGGCAAGTACCAATGTGACTTTTTCAATTCTTTATGTACTTTCTATAGATTATCTTAGACATCACAGACATTGGTAAAGGAAAACATCGTGAGGAAACCTGGACTGATCAATGCTGGTGCCTTCTCTGTATGAGAAGAGGCCTTTGCCCTGCAGTGGGTCAGTAATAGGCTGGTATTGTTATTTTTATTCCTATTCATAACTACGAACCGACTGTATATAAACACTAAGCTATGTTTTGATTGCATACACACCTATAAAAATAGAATACGTACTTACAATTACAAATAGAATCATTTACCATTAGAATATTATAAAGATAAAGTAAAAATGAATAATTTATTTATTCTCAGATTACCATTGCATTTACTTTTAATTAAAAATTGACGTCTAATTACACGAAGCACTAATAATAAATTATTCAAATGACATTAAACATGATTAAACCAAACAAAATCTCTCCAGCACTTGCTTAATATTATAATAATTTCATATGTTGCCTCGATATCCATAATCCCACATATTTACCAAACACTCAATTTTCACAATACACACAAATACATGCACATCAAATTAAGACAGACAAACAATAACACACACACACACACACCCACACTTATAAAACCCACACCCCATTAACGAAACTCACACAAACACCCTCCGATGGGGCTTAATGGAAAAGGCACAATTTACTTTGTATCAACTAATGGCAATTAGCCTTTAAGCCACCAGATATTAATTACCGCTTGATTATCCTAAGTTCACACTGTACCGAACTACTGAAAATGTAATTTGATGCAATTAATTTGTATTTAAGTACTTTG